>JAFBJW010000233.1:517970-908685 GCA_016785235.1 Pseudorhombus dupliciocellatus
TGTGTGTGTGTGTGTGTGTGTGTACGCATGAGTGAGGGATGTCAGGCATCGGATAGTAAGGTGTGGCAAGGGGTTGAGCGAGCCAGACTGAAAGAAAGTGAGAGAGGGTGGGGTGGGGAGGGGGGTTAGGGGGGGCGCAGGGTTACACTGAGTGCCCAGGAGACCAGGGCTGGGGTATAAGGAGTGTAGAATTACACCGTGTGAGTCTGTGCTGTAAAGCTCTGTGCAGCTGAATTCCTCAGCGATGAAAGTGAGAGTTAAAACAGAACAACAGCCCCGGTCACATATAGAAACACACCAACACAACCTGAACAACAACTGGAGTTCATGAACTTCACGGTGGATCGCGCTTCACGCGAATGAGAGAGGAAGGGGTGGGGGTCGAGTCGGGGGGGGGGGGGGGGGGGGGGGGGGGGGGGGGNNNGAAGAAGTAGGGGGAGGTTTTCAGAAATTCTTGTTGCATCACTGGAGAAGAATTCACTTCAAGCACCGGTCCAGATTTTCACTCAGACTCGTGAAAACAAGAGCTTTTTCTTGCACTTTTCCATATGGCCAGGCAGGGTTGTCTTTCACTGCACGGTCCGACAGCTGCGCTGTTATATTTACCTCAGAGCATGCCAACTATTCGCTTTGATATTAGCTTATCTGCAGGAGGGAATGTGGAAGGGGAGGCAGGATAACGACACCGAGCTGTTTGGAACCTGATGAACGAAATAAACATCGACTGAGAAAAGAGTCGAGGAAGTGGAAGGCAAGAGAACAGTGAAAAATCCATAATGGATCAAAATGTGGTTATTTTTCTTCCTGTGTCGTGTCCATTGATATTCTAATCTAGTTAGGACACTTGTGCAGTCATTGTCAGGCTCTTGGCAAAGTTAGTTGTTGGTTATGACGTGAGCTGGTTGTTTTTATGTTTCAGTGACTTATCTAAATTCCAATTAAGTGTAATGAGAGAAATTACATCGTATTCTGGGATTTTCCTGTTCAGTGCCAGGAGCCTTGATGCTCTGGCCAGAGGCCAGCGTCCGCTCGGCAGCAGCCAGTTGGCAGTGGCTGAAGTGTGTGACAGAATCGCTGAGTGGCAGCAGTCTGTAGAGACGCAGCACACGTGCGCTCTGGTACATATTCTGTTGTAGATTGTAGCTCGCTCTTCAAGTGAAAGGGACACTAATCTCTCTCTGTGAAATAAATTACAAGGAAGTGGGGGGAAAAAAGGCCGAGAGAGATTAAGGTTCAGCTAAGAGATTGATCCGCAGCTACGGGAGAAAGCTGAATGAGCAAGGGTTCTTTGATTAGTTTTTTATTCTTTTGTGAATAATTAATACGCCTTCACAATAATATGGTTATTTTGTTGATCTCTTGATGTTGTACAGATTTCTGTTGTACAGATGTTGTAAGATTTCTAAGTGTGAAAATGTGATTTGTGAATAGGGGCTATAGAAATTGAACTTCTTTAATTTGATTCCATCACACACTGTATACAATCATATACCAAATATATGGTGATTTCAGGAGCTGTTACATTAACACCTAATCCCATGTTTATCCTTCGTCCATAATCGACCTGCAGTCGAAGGCACTGAGGGAGCGCTGGTTGTTAGACGGAGCTCCGGCAGAGGAGGAGACTCAGAAGCGTCTGCACGAGGACGAGGTGAAGACCAAACTTCTGGAGCAGGTCATCCTCAGGTCAGCAGCTTTTCCTAAAACCCCTGGCACTCACTGTCCGCAGCATTGTTTTGTTCGCAAGTTTTTGGAAAATGCATCAGACCCTGAAGGTCAACGACGCGGCGTTGCTGCTCTTGTTGTTATGGTACAACTGTAGGCGTGGGCACAGTGGTGCAACACGAATCAAACACTGTAAACAGCAGGAGGACCGTTGTCTTGCGTTAACAGCGTTGGAAACAGGTGCGTGATGTTTAAGAAAGGAAAGAAAGAAAAGAAAGCTGATATCTTAAACACATTTTGTCCATTAGAAATGTGACAGCACGGCAAATGGTTTAAGGTGAATGTGGACATAACATGCTGGTTAGATAGCAAACTAATCTTTGTGATCGTTTGTATCAAAGTGTATGATCTCAGTAATTACATTTTACGTGTGTGTGTGTGCAGGCTGGAGCAAGAGATCGAAGAACTGGAGACAGATGAGCCAGCAAACAAGGGTGTGGCCAAAGAAAATGGAGGTAAGTTTGGTATCCATGGCAACACATTTATCACGCTGGAAACCATGGCAACTCGGCCATAAGACCAGTGTCAAAAAGAGAAAGTGCACTGATAATGGCCTGTTCATTGGCTTTATTAAATTCCTCCTCTCCACCGGGGGCCATTAAAACAATATTTCCTTTCTTTCTTTGTCTCTCTCTGAATCCCCCACCAACACCACCCTCTTCGCCTCTGCGCGACCCTAACCTCTTCATGATACTCTGGTGCCCCCCACAGGCGAGAATGGAGTAGTGCAGACCTCTGGTCACACCCCCAAGAGAGAGGTGACGGGGATAGAGGCCAAGCTGCTGGGTCCCAGCCCTGACCAGGCCAGTGCAGACAACCCCGTCACCCTGGTGTTCATGGGCTACAAGACGGTGGAGGAGGAGCAGGAGACCCGCACGGCTCTGGGAATGGAGGGGGTGGACGGCAACGTGAAGGCCGAGTTTGTTATGATCGAAGACGGGGAGGGGAAAGCAGGCGGAGAGGCGGCCACAGATGAGCAGGCTCCGCCCAACGGGAGCATGGCAGAGAAGGAGAAGGCCAATGGAGGCGGGGAGGAGGGGGAGAAGGAGAAGGAGAAGAAACAGTCCTGCAAATGCTGCGCGGTCATGTGATATGTGTGCATGTTAATGTGCGGATGGGGACACACCCCACATCCGTGTGTGTGAAAGCTTGTGTGCGTGTGTGTGTGTGTGTGTGTGTGCGCGAGTGTGTGTGTGAAAGTGTGTGTCTGTGTGAGCGTGTGAGCGTGTGTGTGTGTGTGTGTGTGTGTGTGTGTGTGTGTGTGTGGACTGGGGGAAAACAACAGAAAGCAAAGTACACAGCCAATTTACCAACAATGAGAGCCAATACACGCTCCAGCTCCAACAACAAGAACCACAAAGACTCATACGTACACTTTACTCTGTATACTTTCTCTGATATGTATTTGACTTTTGATTTCTATTGATATTTTTCTATTTTTCTGTCTTGACATTTATATTGTATTCAGTATGTATATCTTTATTATGGGAATGTGTACTGTAAGTTCATTGTTATTATTGTTGGGGAAAAAACTGTAATAACTGTATTAGCTCTCTGGATTGTACTGCAAACCCACTGGGGAGGGGGTGGGGGGATCTGGAAACTTAAATTCATTTAACAACAGCAAACTATGAAGGACACAGATACTTAAATATATAGACATATATATTTCTCTGTGTAGGCCTACCAACTATTTATCAGTCAATTTCATATTACAATATTGTCTAAGATATTATTTTAAATAGTATTTTAATATATTGATATGAAATTATGTTTTATACAATGTATTTATTGTTTTTGGTTCTCTATATCATCCCCAACCATTAACTGCATGTGAAGCTTGTAAGCACTTTCAGATTAGTGTAACAATCATCACAAGTGTCTGTGCTTTCTTAGACTCATACGTGCTCATATCTAAAGTCACACACGTCTTTCTCTCGGTAACAGTGAGTTTAATTTTTTGCGGTGTTAGAGATATGCATTGACTTTAAATAGAAATCTACAACGTGGAGACGGGGGGGGGTGGGCGGGGCCAAACTAGAACAGTGACCACGTATGTGACACATGTACATGAGGATCACAACTTGTCTGTTTTTCTTTTTGATCGAATAACATGGACACACTTGACAAGCCGATTAGAAATGCTTGAAGGATTTTTACTCTCTCAGCCGTAGAATCAATGTAAATCTAATGAGGTAGCACTGCATGAAGCCTTGCAACATTTTTGACTGTCTCGTCACTTTTGTTCGGTCTTTTATTCTGCGCTGTCTCGTTCACATGAATGTAAATCCAGGGGTTAAATTGGGATTCGTTCAACCATCATATCAACAAGAGGCGGGCCTGCTTGGCTTGCCATTGAAAAAAAAAAAAAAAAAAGAAGAAGGTTTTTGTCTCTTTATGAACCAAATAAAATCTGATGATTCTGTAATTTCACTGTGTGGTGTTGGTCGGCTGCTGGTTTCTGTCCTCCTCTGCTCCCAGTTTAACCCCTGATGCTTAATCTGCAGACCTGCCCCCACCCCTTTAGTATTTTAAGATATTAAAAGATATTTGAGACATTTAAATCAAGGAAATAAATACTCATCTCTTAAACCTTTTCATCCTCAGCACACAAGATGAAGAATAGCCCTGGTAACTAATGTTCTTACTCACTGCATTGGGAACAGGCCATGTACTGTAAGGCAAACCATTTCAAACTTTTCAGGCTGCTAGCGAGACAGTTTCTGAACTCACACCATTGCACTTTAAAGCCTCAAAAGACTTTTAGCATCACCTCTGTCCCTAACCTCTCAGTAGAGGCTGTGCATGGTGTGGGTCAACAACGCTTCTGTTCCCTTCAGGCTCATCCTTATCTGACCTCATCACCTCACCTTTACCTCGTCGTCGTCGTCATCATCATCATCATCACCACCACCACCCTCACGCAGCCCCGCCTTCCACACTCCGAGGCACACAGTTCATAAACCTCTGAAGTTGGTGCTAATCCTGAGTCTCGCCTTTACCGCTCGCCATCCGCCAACTATCGTCCTGCTCGTCCCCTGCTGTCTTGGTATTGAAGAGGGTTTGTGGGAATCTACTGCCTCCTGCTTTGACTCGCTGAGTGTTAAGAGTCCTATTGCAACCTTCAGTGCCAGATGCATTTTCTCGAGTCCTGCCTCTATCCACCACCAGAGAAATGATCCCTTCTAACATTCCTAAAGGAGGTCGACGGGCATGGACGGATGAGATATAGTCTATGCTTTCCATACGTACAGCTCCAGTCTAATTGTAAAACTTGGAGCTTTGTTTCCTTGTATTGACTCATGTTTCTTTTTGGATTCCTATGGCCTCTTTGCAAGGCAGTATATTGTATTTGATGTGTGTGTTTTTAAGAGGAAAAACATAATGTGTATTGTTGGTGCCTTTGTCAGATTCAGTTGGTTGGACGTGTCTGTCTGTCGCCATTTTTAAACCGGGCTTTTTCTTGCTCTGCTCAGTGTCATGATGACCCACTGGAAACACTGCCTTCTACTCCAGAGGGTCAAATAAACAAGTGTAGTAGATACATTAAAAGTATAAGTGCAGCTTGGATGGTGGGTAATATGCAGACTGTTGGTGTCTTTAAGACGACTTTGTATCCTTGTATGTATTCCTTATTTTAGATTTTTTACTTTTATCCTGTCAAAAGTTAACCTACATTTCTTTCAACATTTTGGGGGATACAAACTTCATGCAGGAGACCAACTGTCAGTCAATGTATATGCAGCATATACCCACTATATCTCTGTGTATAGCTGAAGGACAAAAACAAACCAAGGTGTAACGTTGTTTAGCTGAAGCTTTGCCTGATAGTGGGTCTCTGGGACAGCAGCAGAAAAAGCAGCCAATGCCTGTTCATCTATTCTGTGGTCGTCTAAATGTTTAATCTTGAATAAAACTACTGTTTGTTTACAGCAAGTCAGACCAGCGTGTATGTGATTAAGAAAAAGGGCCCACGCTGTGAATAGGAGGCTGCAGAGGAGCTAAATTAATGATGTGTGTGGGTTTTTAGCATCTGAGCTGATGGAGTCACAGATGGGTAGAGGACGCATTATTACACACACACATAAATACATAACGTCCTGCTTTATAGGACGAACATATTCGAGCAAAAAAAATACATTTACAACTGAATGGCCACTCTTATACAGAGGGAATATAGAAGCATAATAAAATAAGAAGTGTGAATGGAAAGAGCACATAATAACGAACATGTTTTAGCATGGACTATGAAGACACACTGGCCTAGCCTGCACTTTCCACAATAAGCCACTAGAGAGCATATGACTACTGTTCTGTAAATAAGTCTCATTACTCAGGACAAACATTCTGTGGGGCCAGTGTGCGTGTGTCAGTGAGAAAAGATGTATTTGGGAGGCAAAGGGGAGGCGTTGAAATGGGGCATTCAACAAAGCAGCTATAATTAAACTTCTTCATGCTGCAGCATCATTTGTGTCTGATGAATCACAGTCTTAATCACAGCTGTCCTGAGCCGGGTGTGAATGTGGCACATTTTGTTTGGAAGTTCATCTTGCATTCTCATTCCAACATTTCACTGACATGAGGAAGGACTGTTCCACAGCATGAGACAGAGGATATATTGTGTGCTGTTTTTTTAGGTCACACCCCTGACAATGCTCTCCCTCTCACACACACACACAATAACATAAATGGCCTACATCAGACCAGCCGAAAACAGTCATGGGGGATGGAAAGAAAATGAAAGGTTTCGTTTCAAATTCATGTGAGAGGGGAGAGAGTAAATTCAATTTCTGGGATCACGAGACCCAACAGAGAAATTTGTTGAAGGATGCAGCGCATAAATCATCCCAATCAGCCCTAAGAGGTCTAATCAAAATCAAATTGCTGCTATGGTAACAAGTACTGGTGAATTACCTTATCCTCTGTGATTAGTTTGTCAAAGGTGAGCCTCAGTGATACCCTGCAGACACTAATTAAGACAGGCAACCACAATCTAATTAGATTTCCTTTAAAATCCAACCACATTAAAAACTAATTTCTCTGCAATATATATAGGAAACAGTGAAATCTAGCTGTGGCTCTCACTGGTGTTTTCACGCATCAGCTGAGATTTTTGGCTTGTATCTTTTCCAGGAGCAAATAACACACATCCCCACTGTGTGGGACTGGTGTCATTATCCACCGCATCTGGGTTTGTGTTACTTCTCATCTTCTCTCACACCCGACCGTTCAGCTCTTTGTCTCTTCGTCTTCCTAACACCATGACACAAACTGTTAGAATGAATTAAAAACTGTGTTTCTTAATATTATAGACTCTCCTCCTCCTCATTAATTACCAAGCAAACATAACTGCCGCCTAATTGCCTCGATTACTATAGAGCTATAGGCAACAAAATACATTAGAATGCATTGTGTTTTACCACAATGCATTAGGACTATACATATAATACACAACACTTTCCCTAATTGGAATTTCTATACTATTATGTTTTGCTTCCAGTTCATGACATTTAATATCCCTGATTCTGTTTAATTACAGAGTGTACGTGTGCCTGCTGGCTGTTTGCACAGTGAAACGGTGTTGCGTACGTTGTCTTCATGTCTTTCTGGGCTCAAGCACTTATCTAATCTCTTCTGGGAAAACCAACAAGCTTTTGTTTTTCTTGTTTTCCTGTTCCCAAACACTTGGGCGTCACCTTTCGCCAGACGTGCAGGTACGTGACCTGTAATCTGATTGTGTTGTGGCGTAGTTGATAAAGCAGGTTCATGCGCAGCAGCCCAAGCCGATCAATAACCCCTGCCCTCTGTATTATGTGTGAAACTTTCAGTTGCCATATGTTGTTGACAGCAGCTTGATACAGTATCAGGGCAATTACTAACTCCATTGTGCTGTCTCCACCTAAACCAGTTCTGTTGTTCACACTGAGCCAATCAGTCTGGGTGTTTTTCATTTGAATAGGTCTTCACAATGCTGATCATTGAAACTGTAGAGTCGGGATTAGCTGTTTGTTTTACAACCAACATAGATTTAAGGAATTGTCCGCAAGAATACATAGATGTCTGCCACAGTCAGTTTTCTATATTAACTGATATAAAAATGTGTAATATGAGAACAAGATGTACTGGCTGTACTTTTAAGACAATGATGAAGTTGCTCCAGGCCAGTTAATTCATTTAGGCTACAAACATTGTGTAAATGACACCGTTTGGGATTTAATTTAAATGATTACTAATTATGGACACATGGGAGACACCAAAGGAGCAGCAGGGAGGCATTGAAGTGTTTTTGTTGTTGTTTGTTTGTTTGTTTTTTTAAGGTGTGACCACCATTAATTTCATGTATATCGGGTTAGGCTGCAGCTCTGCCCTGCCCCTGGGCCTAAAGTGTTTCCTTGTCTCAAACCCTTCACACTTCTTTTTCATTTCTCAGTGAACCATCCTTCAAAGTTAGTTTGGTCCATGTCTTGAGAGGAAACACAAACTGAGCACCTAATATGACGTCACGCCACATTGCTTTCGGCTAAACTTCTTCATAAGGAACCAAACTGAAACACATTGAACCCCTTGTCTTGCTCGTGTTCGGTGTAGCGAGTGAAACTAATGTAGCGCTTCCATCACGGACAGAAACTCACCTCTGTTGTGATGTGCTGGAAATTTGCCGCGGCCTCCTTGCCCCACACGAATGACTGCCGTCTTATCCAATGGCGTCTCGCCGCTGAGGCCGGCCCCCGCCCCATTTGGGTCTCTCGGGAGCGCCTGGACCAATCAGCGCTCGCCTCTGTGTGTTCAGCCATTTTGTAAGAAAATCAAGCAAGTGCGCCGCCCTGTCTTCTCCTCAGACCTGCAGTTTGTTTCTTGTGCAATGGACGGGTAAGTGCGAAAGAACCATACTTTACTGTCTTATTTTCTATCCAAAACGACCCCGCAGTGGCTCCTCCGCTCGCCCGGGGGTCTTGTCTGTTCATCCTAACTTTCCTCGGCCGTTCGGTTTCAGACTTTACCCGAGAAAGTTTTCTCGATGTTGCTTTTTCCACGCAAACATGCAACAGTTAGCGGGGGCGCGAGCTAAGCGGCTAATACGGCGAGCTAACTAATTTCGCCTATGTGTCGCTTTGTGTGAGTGTCACCTAAACAGCCCAGAAGTAATTGTGAATTTTAAACTTTCAACCATAATACTTTTACCCCCCAATCCATGATATTAGCATAGCGCCGTGGGCTAGCGCAGACTTTGCGTTAACATTGGCTTATTAGGCTAACTGCGCCTCGGTAAGTTGGTTACACGGGAACTAGCTAGAGCAACGTGTCTCATTTCCGCATTCATTTGTCCGCGGAGTTCCAGGGCCATGTTGAAGATATCTGGCCCGAACAGTTCGCGTTGATTCGGTCACAGACTTCCTAAGACCAGGGCCAGGGGTTTACAATAGCGCATTGTTTCGCCTGAAACGTGCTCCCCACCTGGATCTGACACTAATCTTCGCAGCGCTCAGCCGGAAGAAAACGAAGCAGCGCTGGGTTGAGTTCACGACAGTGATCCGCAGATGTATCCCGTCGACATTTGATCCACTGGATCTGAAGTTTCACACTTTGTCTATCCTCCACAGCCGCCTAGACGCTGACTTGTACCCTCTGGGATCCGGCTACGTCCCTGAAATCGAGTAAGTGTCGTTTATCACTGTTTGTCCAGTATTACTTATTTTGTTTCTCCGCCGATGTGTGGCACCACAGTTTATGATATTGCAACTGGTTTTTAATTTCCTGTCTAAACGAGAATTGTTTTCTCTTTCCACAGGAGTGTCCATGACATATCAGTTGGCACAAAGGTAGGCAAATTTCAGATCATAGATATTCGATTTTGTTTTGCAATGTACATTGGAGAGAGAGTATCTCAACGTGTTGTAGTACAAGTTTGTCATTAATATTGCTGTGTTTAGATGAGTCTTAATCTTTTATTGACACAGTCATTTTACAGATCTTTCTCATAGTTAAATAATACATAGAGATTAAAGGGTTTGAGTGGAAATGAAAAAGAATAGAACCAACATTCGAAACGCAGTTTGCAGGAGCTCCCTCTATAATTACAGAAGTTCTGCGTACAGCCATTTCTGAGTTTGTGGCCCTGGGCTCTTTGTAAAAAATGTGTGCATCTGTTCCAACACAATGGTTGGTGAAAACTGTGATCATTGAATTAAAACAGGTTATCTGAGTTAGGGCTTTATGCTTTCCTCCCCAGTTTCTGTTGGTCTATGTGACTGCTGGGGAAGTGAAACTTCCTGTTTACTTTCTGTGTTCTGTGTTCTAATAGCCCCATTGGAATGTTAAGAAAGCGTCTGACTTCACTCAAAGTGCTAGATTTTCTTCCCCTCTTGTTTCTGTCACAAGACCCTCTACTAGCAAAAGGGTAAAACAAGTCAGCAAAAAATGTTCAGTCAGTTCTGCTTATGTAAATGAAATACTGTTTTTTTTTGTGTGTGTGTGGCTTTAAAGGAGGAAATAGTTTGTCACTGCTGCTTGTCTGCTACATGTCCACGTAGTAAACTGTGGTAGCAGGGCATATGGCAGCTATGCGTAGGTGGGGTAATTGACTTAAAGCTGTAACCATCCTCCTGGGCAAAGGTCTTCACACTGTTTAAACAAGCCCTCTAATGCATACACCGGTAAGAGGGACACACCCCACCCCCTCTAACCAGTCTCTGTTTCTCAACATGATCAACAAAGCGCAGTGTCATGGCTGCTTATCAAAGGTTGGGATTCTCACTCCATGTTTTTCTGAACATTTTCCTGTTTTTATGGATCTGATTTGCTGTGGTTGAGATGATGCAGCGTTATGGAGCTCTGCCACACTGGAATCTGTAATTATTCTGTCTGGGCAGAGCGTCTGGCATTCCGCGGTCGCATTCCAATCTTCCCCTCCAGCCCCCCGGTGAGGCGCAGCTCCCTGCCCCCTCCACCGACTATCACACTGAGCAAACATGTTTCTACCTGTGCTCCTCTCCTTTTCTGGAGAGTGAACCTCCCACCTACAGTTCTGCAGGGGCTAAATAATGCTGCTTGCAGTAACGAACACAAACAAATCAGGTTTGATTTCGTTTCTTACTGGATCCAAAGTTTTTGTCAAGGGTGGTTTATGAAGCAAGGAAATTGCCCCAGGTCTTTGTCCCTATATAAAGGCCCTATATTACAGGAAGTGCCTTCAACACTTCGTCAACGTTGTGCAGTTACATCCGGGACCTTGATAACCTTAACTTTAAAGTTAAACAAAGGAGGTGTCTCAAATGTGAGAGTTTTTTTAAGTTCAAGGGACCTCCTATAGTCAGCAAAGGAAGCTGCTCCAGCTTCAGCCTGTGTGCCAGCAATGTGTCATCACCCCCTGAAGGTTACTATTATACTGTCAGAGATCCGCATAAACAAAGGATATAACCAAGTTGATGTGCATTTAGTGGGATGGTGTTGAAATGGGTTTGGCAGTGTTGGTCCATTGACTTTCTATCTTTTGTGCTGCTCTGCACCAATAACCACACACCCTCCAAAACTTGCAGATCTGTTCCTCCATCAGTTGCAACACAGCTCTATGTTCTGTGTGACTACTTCTGATTTGTTGGCTGCTTGGCTCTGTGGTTATTATTAGACAGAGAGGAAGTAGAGGGGGGGTAGAGAGAGAGGGGGGAGACTCTTAACCAGAACTCTAACTACCAGTCTCCAGGAGGAAGTGTAGGAAAAACCCTGGAAGCTGGTCTGATCTCACTGTTCTTCCTGTTGGGAGTTGGTCTGCTGACTGATAATGTGATACTGCCTGCCCACATCCAGCGAGTCTGGCTGGAGCCACTTTCTTCATTTCTCATGACTTGCCACTGCTCCTCTCCCGTTAAAGCACAAATATTGTTTTAATAGTTCCTCCCATCAAATAGAACGCACCATCGCGCTCTACTATAATTAGATAAGAGATTGAAACAACGTGTTGACTCAATATTCCTGTTGAGACAAGCCTCCTCTAGCGGCACGGAATGCTTTCTAAACAATAATCCCATAATTCTTAGTCTTGTCTAATGCCGTCTGTAACCAAGTGATGTTGATTTTACAAACATTTGCAAATTGAATGCAAACATGAAATACAGTTTGAGTTTGGAATGTCGCTTGTTGCTTTAGAGTTCATGTGTTACGATAGCAGGCCCTTTTGCGTGGGGCTCAGTGTGAGTCAGCCGAGTCAGCCAAACCATCTGGAAGTCAAAGGGTAGTTTATACTACTGCTTACACTGCTGCATTCTCATAGCAACTATCTCAGTACCCCACACCCACCTCTTTACCGCTCTCTCCAATTACTCCATTCCTGCCTTTTGTGAATAGACTTGTTGCCTGACTGGAAACCCCACCAGAACCGTGCATATTTAAAGGCCAGGATTCACTAGGTGGAGAAGAATACTCACAAACCTGTATGACTGGTTGTAGTTAAAACACTGCAGGGCCCTTCAACTCCCAGAGTGTCCTCAGGGCTCCATATGTGTGTGTGCTGCCGCGTAACAATGCCCCTAGTCTCAGCCTGAACAGGACCATCATTGTCGAGTGCGGCGGAGCTTAGGCTGCTGAGCCACTTCTTGTGACTGCAATACTTCATCTCACACAACCACAAACGCACACGATGGCGAGAACAGCCCTGAAACGGCATTTTATATCTACTGAAGAGTGAGAGAGGAAAGCTGGATGAGGCTCATTCAGCGGACACTGAGCCAGTGTGAGCTGGGAGTATCGCTGTCTTGTTTTCCCATCCAGAGTGCTGCACTTTGTAATTCCCCTTCCTATTACTGAATTGAGAAGATCAGTTTAAATGACTGCAGCTGCTGACTCGTGTGCCCCTGGCTGAATGGTAGCTGTGACGCCTTGAGAGTGAGGTGCCAAATTATTATTTTTTTAAAACCAGAGTAAGATATGACTGTATGACTTAAACTTGTATTGTTGGAAATTGAGATTGGGACATTATTATGAGGGGAAGTGAAATATCCTTGCTGACAAGCTGGGGCGACTGCATTCCATACGGTTAGCAAGGTGGAGGTTTTCTCAGGCGTGTTTGCTGGATCCTCTTTTGGTTATCAGATTACTTCCTCCTTTATCACACAATGCCCCTGTAATAGGAGAGCTGTACTCTCCACCTGTCAAGCTGTGCCCTCATTGTTGAGTCCTCTGAAGTAAACCCTTGTGTTCTCTCCTTCTGCAGAGGGGATCCGACGAACTCTTTTCTTCCTGCATATCCAACGGACCCTATATCATGAACTCAGGTAAGGGGGGGGTTGCCAGGGAAGGGTGAATCCTTTTTTTACTGAATTGCTTGGCGTGTCTGTGTTGTTTGTGTTGCCATGACGATCAATCCATTATTCAAGAGGAACCAGAGCCTTCTGTTCCCTTCCTGATTGTATCTCTGCCTCTTGTTTTCTCTTGCAGCCAATGGCAACGACAGCAAAAAATTCAAAGGTGACGTTCGAAGCCCTGGTGTTCCGTCACGTGTGGTCCATGTTCGCAAGCTTCCCAATGACATAAACGAGGCTGAGGTTATTGGCCTGGGATTGCCCTTTGGGAAGGTTACCAATCTGCTGATGCTGAAAGGGAAGAACCAGGTAAGGACAGATAAAGTCAGGTCTACCTGACAAACCTGTCTTGTGAGCACTCCCTTTTTTAAAGATCTGGGGCAGGGGATCAGTTTTCTATCACCTTTGTCCTGAGCTGAAATTGACAACAATTACCCTTTTGTTATTTGTTCTTGCCCTTTGTTACATTTTTGTGCTTTAATGGGAACAGACCATTAATCTTGTAGAGAGATCCTGCAGGAAGATGGTTTATCCCTCCATTATGTTTTGTCTTATTTTACACAGTTCTATCAATAAGACTGCAGTTAACCAGAGTTGTTTATTTTCTATTTATTTATTATTCTATGCGGTGGGGGAAATAGATTTAATGTGTTGCCCTTGTCTCTCCCTGCAGGCGTTCTTAGAACTGAACAGTGAAGAGTGTGCACAGACAATGGTGAGCTACTACTCGTCTGTCACTCCAGTCATCAGAAACCACCCCATCTACATGCAGTACTCGACCCATAAAGAGCTCAAGACGGACAACTCTCCTAACCAAGTGGTAAGGGCTGGTTGTGTCCATTGCTTTTCACTGGCTGTTTTGACCCAAGTCATACACCAATAGAACGCAGGATATGTAGATGTAAGGTTCCTTTGACACTTTGATGTGTTGATGACTTTGATCCTATCAACTGTGCGTGTTAATGTTGACTGCTCGTTTGCAATGAACATAAAGTATTCTTGATTATTGCTAATGATTACGTATATTACATATTATATTTAATTCTAATGGCACTCACAGGGAATAGTTCAACTGCATACTTACCCCCATCCATGTTAAAAAATTCCTTCCACTTCCGCCCTCAGCGTGCGCAGGCTGCTCTGCAGGCAGTCAATGCGCTGCATGGTGGTGGGATGGGAGGCATGGCCATTGCCACAGATGCAGCAGCTATGGGAGGAGCAGGGGCTCAAAGCCCTGTACTCAGAGTCATCGTGGAAAACCTCTTTTACCCAGTCACGCTGGATGTCCTACACCAGGTACGGGAAGATTGTTATAACTTCTCTTAAGTGCCGTTAAGTCCGATACCTAACTTGCCTTGAGATGAAGGATACCACCCACTCACCTGCTAAAAATACATTTTGATATTTCACCATTTGCATTTGCCCCATTTCTCTTGTCATTGTTATAGTGCCTGTGCCTCTCAGGTGCAGCTTACAAAATATGCAGTGGTTAACCCACCCAATCCTTAGGCATTACTGTCCTGTGTGATAGTGACATTTCTAATCAGACCGTATCCCCTCCCCAGATTTTTTCCAAGTTCGGTACAGTGCTGAAGATTATCACTTTCACCAAGAACAACCAGTTCCAGGCTTTGATCCAGTACGCTGATGGCATGACAGCACAGCATGCTAAACTGGTAAGACAGTTTGTCGCATCAGGATATTTTTGTTATTGTTGATATTGTATATGTTACTGTGAGCTCATTATGTATGCATTGCCCCGTGAAGTAGGATAAATACAGCTTATACAAAATTAACCAGACTAGCTAATGTTACTATATTTGTATCAGTCTCTGGATGGGCAGAACATCTACAACGCCTGCTGTACCTTGAGAATTAGCTTCTCCAAGCTGACCAGCCTCAATGTGAAGTACAACAACGATAAGAGCAGGGACTACACTCGACCAGACCTCCCAACAGCAGATTCACAGCAATCTCTTGATCACCAGACAATGGCTGCTGCTGCATTTGGTAAGATTGGGACATATATCCTGAGTTTTGGGAGTTATTGTCCATAAATAAATAGTTTGGTCATTCATTCAATCGATAAGGTTCTGTTCTTATTTATCTTGTTTCCTCCTTTTCCAGCTGCACCAGGAATTATCTCGGCCTCTCCCTATGGTGGAGCTCATGCCTTCCCCCCTGCCTTTGCCATCCCACAGGCTGGTCAGTACACACTATCCTAATAAGCCCAAAATGCTTTCTCCAAACATTTGCCTGCTCTTAACAATATTTTAGGTGCAATCAATTCATAATGGTCAATATTTTGTTTCCTGTAGGTCTGTCAATGCCGGGTATTCCCAGTGCCCTGGCGTCCCTGGGTATGGGCCACGGTGGCATGGCAGCTGCGGCAGCGGCTGCCAGTCGGCTCGGCCTCTCTGGCCTCACTGCCACTGGGGGACACAATGTCATGCTGGTCAGCAACCTGAACCCTGAGGTTAGTCAACCAAACCTTGCCTAGCAGCTCTTCATCCTGCCTCCATCAGCGCATTACAGAGAAATAAAAAATAATTCAGCTCTTTGTTTACACTATGATTCTTGGCCGTGATCTCATTAGTTCAACAGAACCCAGTCTTTTATCTGTCACCGAGCTCCCCCACCATGTAATTAGTTGGACTGCCCTGACCACTGTTTTTTAATGAAAGGGGGGGATGTCAAGTCAATACCTCTTCTCTTTCAGGGTCCTCTCTGTGTTTGACCAATCCTGCTGCATTTCTGACCTGCCACTTTGCTCACTATGAATTTAAAGTTTATTCAAAACACTAACTTCCTTTTTATTTTTGAACTTACCATTTCATATCTTCATTTTTGTCCATTAGTTGAAATCATTCCTTGAGTTGTTGGGGAGACAATATTACTTTATACCTTGTATTTCGTAAACACACATGATCATTATCTAAGCTTGCTTCACGTATATTATGTAGTAATATATTTATTAGTATTATATTTAGAATGTATATGTAGTCTGTCACACTCATATTTAGTGTAGTTGTATGGTCATTACATTTGACCGATATACATTTTAGGATATTACCATTGTTTTATTTAGTTTTGCATGTCAGTATAATGTAATTTAAGAAAATTTAACTAAACAGCCTGTAACATAAAAGTACATATTGTCTCTGCCTTTTTCTGTATTTCATTGTTAATCTTTTTTTCTCTTCTGTTTCTTCTAGTGTTCCCATAGTGACAATGCATTTTAATTTAGCCAGTTCTACTGTCTGAAGCACTACATTTCTTTGTGTATACTGACCTTGTTTTTACTTCCTTTTTTCTCTCTCTTCTTTCTCTGTCCCCCTCTCCCTCTGTTTTTTTGTTTTAAAACACCCTCACCTCAACCCTTGCCAACTGACTGCACGCCCCATGACCAATTGTTCCCTCTGTCCTCCTCCTCCCCTCTGCCACTCCTGTAAATACTATGACCACTCCTCCATCCATCCATCCATCCATCCATCCAACAATCTCCCTCATTCATTGTCCCCAATTTGGACACCAACCACAAATTGAAAACAAAAAAAAAACACAACATTGGCACCTTGTCCCCCTGATTTTGCCACCATCTGTCCTTCCACCACCTTCCATTTCCCCACCTTATCTATTCTCTCCCTCCTCTCATGCTGTTTGAATCCTCTCCCCCTCTCTTCATTCTCTTCGTCCCTCATGCCTCTCCTTCCTCCATGGTACTGTGGCCTTCCTGTGGACCTCGCTGCCTGTGGCCTGCGGACATGTCCCGACTCCACTCCACTGTCCTCCGCTCCGTCTCTTTTCCCTGTCCCCTGTTCCCTCTCCCCCTTTGGCCCCCTGCCCCGCTGCTCCCCCTGCTGTCTCTAAAGAGCGTTACGCCACACTGCCTCTTTATTCTTTTCGGTACGTTATCATCCTTTCATCTCTTTTTTTATTACTACTGTTACCTGGCAAGGTGGGCATGTCTTGTCTCATGTTGTTGGCTTTGTTATTTTTTTTTTAACCACTGATGGCTCATCATCAGGCTACAGGGCTATGAAGGGTGGGGGTGTCTATTTGTTTTGGGGGGTTTGTATGAGCGGTTTTGGTTGATGTGGGGTTGTATAAGGGAATTTAAGTGAGACTACCTCACAAAGCTGCAGCATTTCATTTTTCAACTGCCCTTGATTACTCTCCATGGGCAGTGTTTCATATTCAAAGAGCTTAACCCTCTATTTGAATATTGCTCCACTAAATATAAACATACAGACCATTTTGTTCTGAAATTAGGCAAAAGGCTTATCTCAATTCTAACAGTTTATTTACTTATTGCACCATCCAATTTTAAGCCATTAAAATTCATTAAATTTATTTATTTTTCTTCTGTGGTTGCCTCAAGTCATTCAGTAAACAGATGAAATGCTGCTCCTTTTAGTGATTGTGAGTTGACATATTCCTCGGACTATGTCACCATATTACTCTTTTGCAGTTTGGCTCAGTTACTCTAATGTAGGTATGTGCATGCTCAGTTTACTCCTGCACGTCTCTAATCAGCCTTTTCTTGTGTAGATAGATTTAACTGATCAGAAACACTCCTTGATTTTTTTTTTTCCCCCCCACCCTCTTCAGATATTTAACTCCCCCTTCTGAAGCAGACGTGTTGGCTTAACATGGCGTCCATGTCATTGTTATTTACAGGGGGTTGTATAAATACTGCACAGAATTGACCAGGAAATTAGCAAATAGCCTTATCATTACACGTTAATTACACATTGTTCATAGTAGAAGTGTTAGTCTGATTTGATGGTTTGTTGCTGTGATTGGTTGTGTGGCAATATGTTCAGGCTGTGTTCCTCCTTGTTGCACGTGGATTGTGACACCTTCTTCTTTCTCCTTAGGTGTGTATGGCGATGTGATGCGGGTGAAGATCCTGTTCAATAAAAAGGAGAATGCTCTGATCCAGATGTCTGATGGCACACAGGCCCAGCTAGGTAGCTACAACCCCAGACCTGCAACACACTACTGACTTTCTTTGATGCAGCATTTTTCTTTCATCTTGTTTTTGTTCTACTGTGTATTGTCTGTATTGTCTTTTTACTTTGGGTTTCAACTGAGCAAACAATACTGGCCTTCCTTTGGTAAATGACTGCTTCCCTGTTTCTTATTATTTACTTGTTTTAACAGCAGAGTATGTAGGGTGTTCAGAAAATCTAAATTCAAGAAAGATAATGATTGAATTAGCCCCATTGTTCCTGTGTTAGCAATGACTGACAGAAGTGTGCAGTTGTATGCTTGTGGTTTTTATTTCGCTTGTTATCTGAAGTGTTCCTCTTGTCTGTCAGCCATGAGCCACCTGAACGGCCAGAGGCTGCACGGCAGGGCCATGCGTGTGACGTTGTCAAAGCATACCACAGTGCAGTTGCCCAGGGAAGGCCACGAGGAACAGGGCCTTACAAAGGACTACAGCAACTCACCACTGCACCGCTTCAAGAAGCCTGGCTCCAAAAATTACTCCAACATCTTCCCACCCTCTGCAACACTCCACCTCTCCAACATACCGTGAGTCCTGCTGCAGGAGCCCAGGTTTTATCCATTGTGCTCAAAGCGTTTCCTGTGTAGTTTGGGCTCTTCCTGTTTTCTATTTTTAGTGCTTTGGATAGGAGCAGCAGTCTTCTTAACAATCTGTTCTAGAGGCATTCTTTCGATGTAACCATGCCTTTTGTGCACACCTGTACATCAAAACTAAAGTTTGAATGAGTAAAGGGAATTTAAAGCCACATAGATAATATATAATTTGTTTCTCTGCTCTCAGGCCTTCAGTGGTGGAGGATGACCTCAGGAGACTGTTCGCCAGCTCAGGAGCCACAGTTAAAGCATTCAAGTTCTTTCAGTGAGTCTCCCACCACTTGCACTCAATTTCATTTACTTAACAGCAAAGTAAAAAAAGTGTGAGGCATTCATTTGTTTATTTTGTTTAACAGAAAAGACCGCAAAATGGCCCTGATCCAGATGAGCTCAGTGGAGGAGGCAATCGAGTCCCTCATTGAGTTCCACAACCACGATCTTGGAGAGAACCATCACCTTCGAGTGTCCTTCTCCAAATCCACCATCTGAGTGCCTTTCCTTCCTTCCTCCCTCCAAATCTGTTGCCACTCGAATGCTACTTCTCTCAAGTTCGCCTTCAGTGGAAATAGCAACCATAATACATTTGTGGCTGTGTTTCTGTGTAGAGTGTTGATCCCCCGACCACGATGTTAATCATTCCACATCATTAATAGGTTTAGGCCTTGGATTTGTTGATTATTGATTCCAGTTTTTATTCCCAGCTCCATTCAGAAAAGACAACCAAACCAACAAATATAATATTTTGAATATAAACAGTACACACAATGTAATATCATTTTAATTGGCCATCACACTCAACATTACATTCCAGATCAGGTTCTACCAAAGATGATTGTGATTCCTTGTAGAATTTAAAGAAGCCTGAGCCTTTTATTTTCTCTTGTAGGACAATGACGATCAGAGCATCCTCAGCATTGTCTGGCTCTGCAAGTTCATTTGTAATCATGCTGGAAAATATCTGCAAACTTTTGATTGAGCCGATTTACTTTTTTTTTTTTAAAATCAAAATAACTGTCTTCAGCCCTGAGCAGATCCCTTGTGGTAGAACCTAATGGTGGAACAAATGGATTTTAAGTGAGATCCTTTAAAACAGGGCAACACTCTGCATTGAAACACATCTGAACTACATCTGCATTGAAAGATTATTGGGAACTAAAGTTGAGGATGTTGACAAACTGTCGCGTCAGGTCATTAAAACACAAAGAAAAGACCCACAGCCACATATTGTGGATGAATCGGCTCAGACACACTTCAGCATTCCTTTTTACGATCATAAATGTGTCTATCTGTGTGTGTGTGTGTGTGTGTGTGTGTGCCTTTTTGAAACGCCATTTGAACCTGTTTGGCCAGTCGGTGATGGGTTGAGACGGGGATTTATTTTTTGGCTCACAGACCCAACAGCTCATATCCCAGTTTAACAGTTTAGTTTTATCTTCTCGTAATGGCCCGCATAGTTTCTTTTGGGGGAACCATACCACTATCTGAAGTTGTCTTAATATGAATAACATTGGTCTTGTGCCTTACTTTGCCCCAACCAGATTGCCTTAAGCATTGCTCTGGCTTCATTTGGAAAATGTGGTTCTCAAAATGCCTTTTTGTTTAGTTCTCCATGCCTATTGGGTGTACCAGCATTTGTAAAATGGGGGAGAGTGGCTTATTCATTCTGTTTCTTCTTACCTAAGGATTTGTATGCATATAGCCTCATCATATATATAAATATATGTAGAAACTATGAATGTAAGTCAGTTAGATGCCTAATATCCTTGCTAGCTGATGTAGCTCTATTAGGTGTATTGTGGCGGGAGAGCAGCGGTATTCAGGCTTCCTGTCCCACAGTCCCTGTCATCCTCCATTCAGTCCCTCTGCAGGGAGGGGGGTGGCCAGGGCCTCATTTAACCATATTATGTTCATTTGTATGTGGACGCGTATATTCATTTATCTTTCCTTTTAAATGTTAGCATTTACATGTGTATCACTTCTAAGCTTAACTGGTAACCTTCGTGTAGTGGCTGGGTTTGATTGTGATCACAGTGCCTTGACTGCTCGAGTCTTAAATCAGAGGCTGAATCGTTTTTCGTGGCCTGGTCAGTTGATTTTGTCGTTTACCTCTAATTCAACTGTGCGGTCTCACCTGTCTGCATAGATGCCATTATCCCATTTACATTCAGGTAGCCGTACCTGTGAGAGGGCAGCTGGGAGGCATTTGTCAAATGATAGCAACAGCGGTCTTGGACTGTGTCTGCAAACCCAGTGTTTCCCTAAATTCAGGATTAACAGGATTACTGGGTGAGCTAACCCTCACCCATCCCCTTTCTGTGTCCACTTGTGCCACAGTCAGGTTCTCTAGTGCACTTTTCCTCAACGATAGGTCCAAGTTGGCACCGTCACGCTGAAGTCTTAAAACGTCACATTCCTGCGTGCCTCCGGCACCAGATGTCACAGCCTGGACCACTGTAGTCTCGGACCAGATACAGACACGCTCTGTTTCTATTTTTGTAAAAGATTGTTATGCATGATTTAACAAAGCTTCATGTAGCTGCAAACGGTTATTGCTGTTAAGGACCAAAGTATCTTCTATCCCTGCTGTTGCTGTAGTGTTGTGATTTCTTAAAGTTTGTTTTTTTTGTCACATTCACGCTATCCCACAAAAGAAAAAACATCCAAGGCTTTGATTTTCCTTTTTTCTGTTTGTCGGAACATCTTGGACGAACGTCAATGAGTTTTGGGTAACAACGTGTACTGTACCCCTTTTGTTTGATCGACTTTACAAAGAAATTAATTTGGCTAGTGCTCGCTTTAGAATGGATCCTTGATTGATCTGCAGTCCTATCTGTGATGTTGACAGTGTAGATTATATGCCTCTCAGTTTTTTTGTTAAAGCTTTTATTTTTCTCTCCTTTTTTATATGGGGGCGGGATGGGGTTATTGTATGAAAGCGGGATCGATGGTTGTATATATTCGTGTTTTTGTACCACAAAATCATTTGGATTATATCCACTTTACGTTCAAAACATGTATATTTTGATAAAACAATACAGACCTATTGAGCTCTCTGGAGCTGTAAAAACAACAAAAAAAACTTTTGTAACACAAAGACATTAAACCTATCTGAACACACAGGAGTGTCTCTGTATGTGCCCCGCTCCCCCCCCCCCCCCCTCGCAATTCTGTTCTTGTCTCTTGCGTCTTCTGCTGCCTTCAATAAATCTTTAGTTTGTTCCCTCTTTCATCTGGCCTCATTTGGTTTCTGTCCCTTCCTCTCTGTCCTCTGGACCTGCTGCTCTTTATTGGTTAACACCTCGTGTAACACTTTCCACATTTCTCATCCTGTTGTATTACTGGTGATTTTTTTTTTTTTTTTTTTTTTTTTTTTTACATATATTTTTTTACCTTATACTTTATTTCCAACTTTGTACTCATCCCATCTGAACACCTGACTGACTGCTCACTAGGCTCAGCTCGATCCTGCCACAGGGCTTTGGTGAAGCGGCCGCTGCGATGATGGCGGGGTGGGGAGTCAATTCGATGCGCAGCGCCGGATGCTCGCCGTTCTCCCTGATTCTGAATAATCCTCCTGTGCTCAGCTTTGACCTTTCCCAATTTTTTAGCAGATCCTGTCTTAGGAGAGGAGTTGCTGTGGAAACCAAGTCGCTGTAGCTTGTAAAATTAAAAATGAAGAGAATTTTTGGCACCCATGTGCATCACCAAGTTAGTCAAGGAGTGGAAGCCCATTGACAGAGCAGTTGTACCCTTCCTGGTCCACCAGGGGGAGGTGTTGCTCTCTGGTGGTGCAGAGAGGCTGCTGAGCAGAGGTGACTTTACCTGCCACTCACAACGTCAATAGTTAGTGGCTTAATCTCAAGTGTCTTCTTAGGCTTTCTGGCCTCATTTCTCTTTTCTTTTTCTCTGGCTTACTCACAAAGCAGAGCGAAGGATTAACCTCGGATCTTCTCGACTTTTTTTTGAAGGGACAAATGAGAGAATCTCGTCCAGTGGTGTTTGCATCCCAAGCTGGATTTTCCCGTCTTATCCCAGTAGTTTGTGGAGTTTGGTCTTAAACACAGCGAGCTCTGCATTTGTATGAATCGCACAGAAAGAGGCACTTGTTCTTCTGGTGTTGCTTTGCATAAGGAGGCACGCCTGAAGGTCACATTTAAACAGACACCAGACTGAAGATGTACACAGAAACTGAAATCTCTGCTGAATGTTTAATTCTATTTTAGTGTTGCTTCTGAGTCTGTAGAGCATGTTGTTGCATAAACATCTTCCCTACCAGTAAGGAAATGACTCCATGGCAGCAGCCTGGTGCTTTGAAGTTGCTTTGATACCTCGGACCCTTGTTTACTTGCAGCGTTTTTCGAAATTCACTCACCATCAGGGCTGATTTAGAGCAAGGAGCGAACCAAACGGGCTCCTCCTGGAATATGTTGAAATGCAAGGAGATTGCATAGCTCAAAGAGAAAATCGTCCAAACATATACTGCATATATATTTAAATCTTTTTAGGTTAACCAAATTCCTGAATTTATTGGCTCAAAAAACACGGCACTTGATGAATTCAGACAGTTTAAATTCAATTAACTCAATCCGGGAGGGTTGTGCGGTGAGGGCAAACATTCATTTTCCAGAATTACTGATCCGAGCGTTATTGGACTGCAGATAAAGGAGTCATTCTGTGTGTACGTCGAGCTCCGTTACACCAGCCCGCCGTCTTTGTACTTGTAACTACTTCAGTGTGTCATTTGTCTGACTGCACCAAACCGCTGCCCCCCCCCCCCCCCCCCCCCCCCCCCCCCCCCCCCACCTCCACATTTGTTTGTCGGATCCAGACCCATGGGATGTTCCTGGCCTCATCCGGCGCTGACTAAACGCAACCATGTGGTGATTCCCAACACATCTGGCAACACTTATTGACATCAGCGCTGCGGTCTCTAATCAAGCAAATACTGGCAAGCGCCAAGGCCACACACACAAGGTGGCCCGAGAGGGCGAGCGCGTGGCTCAAGAGATTTGTCCTCTGTGTGATTTATGACATGTTCCGTGTCCGCAGCAGACGTGATCTCCGGGGGACGAATGCTCGCTGGATGTCGGATACGAGACGTGAACGTCAGCCGAATTCAAATGGATGCTTTGTTAGTCAACACTAAATCGTTTGATTTGCGGTTTAAGTTCTGGAGCAGGGAGATCATTCACATGCCTGTAATTTATCTCTCTTCAGCAGAGTTGGACTGCAGAGCAATCACAGACTTAACCAGCTATAAATTCAAGGCTTTAAGACCCTTTTACAGAGCCGTGCACCCATACTTACTCACACTAATTTGGATTTAGGATCACTTAAGAGTCCCTCGTAGCAGAGTCCTCCCCGTGCTGTTTAGTCTGCAGAGCTTACATGAGATTTAGCTTCACTTTCAGAGCGACAGAGTCGAGGAGGAGAGGGCCCAGAGCCGAGGTGAAGGATGTCTCAAATCTGTAGTGACTCCCCCTTTAAAAAAAAACACAAAAAAGAAAGCCACCAGGAACCTATCCACCTGTTTACATATGCACGCCTCAGACAGACGTTGAATAATTCATCCAGAGCGGCTGACAACATGCAGCTGTATTTGGGTTATGGTGGGTGGGGGGGGGGCTCCCTACCTGAATTTAGCAGCCAAAAATTATAGGCATTACTTGGCAGGCAGAGCAGGGCAGAGTAAAACTAGGACAGTTTGCATAATGGATCCGGCCGAGAGGCACAATCAAATGTGAGAGATGGAGCCGCAGGAAGGTTCATTTTAAAATTATATCATGGGCCTTTTTGGAATGGGGAGCGGCGTGACAAGTCCACGTTGGATTTTTTTTCTGGAGTTTGAATGATGCAGAAAGTCCTTTGTGTCTCTTGTCAGGGGCGGATCCAGGGATAGGATGGGGGGGGGGGGGGCGGGGCCCAGCTGAAGTCTGATTGTGCCCCAGTCAGTTTAGCTTAGGGTCAAAGTTCACCAAAGTTCTGCTGCATGCAAAACCACACTGCAATTCAACAAGCAACCAGATGCAGATGTTTTACTCATCTCCTCGCTCGTGCAGATTGAACTGAACGGGAGGAAAAGGACATTTTCACGCATCTGTGACCTTTTACTGGGCTTTATTTTTAATTATCTTATTCTTATGGTGTGCAGGTATATTTCAAAATTCGTAAACGAGGAATGACTTAAATGTTTCTTGTTGCCTCGTCGCTCTCCTCTTCATTGGCACATCTGATTAGAAAAACACTTGGGAAAAACAACGCAGCTCCTACATCTCTCTCTCTCTCTCTCTGCTGTCTGCAGTCTGCAGAGAGGCTGGAGATGGATATGTCTGTGCACGAGGAGGCTCCACAGGCAGCAGGGGTGCCAGCGCTCTGTCATTCACAGCCATCAGGGGGTTTATGGCTCACAGGTTTTAGACTTGGTGCTGCCTCCACTTGCCCTTTGGGCCTAATGGACACTGATGGAAAATGACTCCACTGTTCCAGCGATCCATCAGACGCCCTATTTCTCCTCTCCCCGCGTGTGTGTGTGTGTGTGAGAGAGAGAGAGACGGCCTCATCTATCAGGCCTCAGCTTTCGAACTGAACTTCTTCGCGTGGCGCGTGAAACCCTCTTCAGGAGGACAAACACATTCGTTCTGGCTTTATTTGTTTGCCCACATTCTCAATCCCTGTCGCAATAAAAGCTCGAGTCCACCTTCTAAAAATAAAAGAAAAACATGTTTAATTGAGTTGCGTACTTCCCTCCATGCACTCCAAGTTGTGCATCAGCCGGGCGCAGTGAGTCAGCCAACCCCGCGTCCCCGGAGGGAGCGCGTCGCGGCGCGGCACGGCACGGCTGCAGACCCCGCCCGCGCGGAAAAAGCAAAGAAAAGAAAGGAGGAGGGGGGGGTACGGGAGAGAGGCAGGAGGGGGTGGGGGCTACATAGGCTGCACCGAATCAGGGAGCCGGAGAGCGCTGGTTGCCGCCATAGGTAGAGGTTGGTCCCCGGAGGGAGCGCGTCGCGGCGCGGCGCGGCACGGCACGGCTGCAGACCCCGCCCGCGCGGAAAAAGCAAAGAAAAGAAAGGAGGAGGGGGGGGTACGGGAGAGAGGCAGGAGGGGGTGGGGGCTACATAGGCTGCACCGAATCAGGGAGCCGGAGAGCGCTGGTTGCCGCCATAGGTAGAGGTTGCACCGGAGCATGTCGGGATTATTACAGCTGTGATCGCCACCTACGTGACGCACGGACGGAGAAGTGCGAGCGCGCCGCGACCGGAGGAGCCGCGTTGGATGAGAGCCGGTGGCACCGGGTGGAGACGCTGCGGGAGCTCGCTGCGTGAGGAGGATGCTCCTGTCTCGCTTCCCGGTGGCGTGCGCGACAAGTTTGGACTGAGCTGCCGCACACGGGAGCGTGTTCGCGTGCGTGGGATGTATTTCCTTCCGATGCAAGGAGAAGAAGAAGTGGACGCGGTTCTGCGCCGTGAAGAGATTTGCGCGCCGTGAGCGGAGCGAACAGACGCGCGCGTCAAGGCTCGAACACAAACCCGGGTAAACAAACATGACGGCCTGTTCGGACGCTGCCTCGTGTCTGCTGATGATGAGTGGCGACGGGATGACGAACCTCGGATGAATCCCGGAGGCTGATTCATTCCAGTCGTCGTGTGGAGCCAGCGGGGTCTGACCCGGGCCAGCGCATCACCTCCTGCGGCCGCGCGTAATGGGAGAAAAGTTTCGGAGGCTTTCCGAGGAGACGCATTCGCAGCTCGCCGTCGCTCGTCAGTGACATGTGATTCGCGCTCTCGTGTCTGCAAAGGACCAAGTTCCAAAGTGAATTCCAAGAGTCCAGAATGACTTGAAACAGCAGCGAGGTCATCGGAACGCGCATCGAGCCACTGAACGACCCATGACGCGATTTGTCCGAAGACGCGCAGACGGACATTGGTGATCTAGAGAGGATTTCTTCTCCTTCTTCACCTCCTCCTCCTCCTCCTCCTCCTTCTTCTTCTTCTGCAGCGGCAATCAGCAGCAGCGGCGGCGGTGCAGTGAAAGCCTGATCCCGGTTAAAGAGAGAGAAAGAGAGAGCCCCCCCCCCCTGGATGTCTATGATGCTGTGCCAGCTCGGGCAGAGGGGTGTGATGGAGGTGCTGCTGCTCACCGTCCTGTCCTGGGTGTGCGTGTGGGCAGAGGAGAAGATCATATTCGACAGACACGCTGTCTACTGGAACAGCTCCAACCCCAAGTGAGTTCCACCAACACAATCCACCCCTCTACACCTTTATCTGCTTCTCATCCTTTCCTTCCCGTTTCACTAATCTTTGGGTAAATATTGTGGTTGCAAGATCACACACACACACACACACAGAAGTGGAAGAGTGTGTACAAGTGCGCATATGTTCCTGCACACTGGTTATTTGGTTCTGTGGCACAGGAAGCCTTTTGTTTGAGACAATGAGGGCATCTTGCCTCCTCTCCCCATCAGTGTCTCCAGATTTGCTCCCCCTCTGTCTCTCTCTCTCTCTCACACACACACACACACACACAACGTTAACTTGTTTGTCATAATTTCAGTGACTCTGTCAGTGAAACACATGCACGCTTTATTTCCCTGTCGTTTACAAACATTTGTGCAGAAATCACATCCTTCAACACACAAGCAAACAAACAACACACACAAATGTTGCGCCCACAGCTACACACATGCATGTGCATGGACACACACACACACACACACACACGGGGTCGTCGGTTGCCAGGCCTCTCATTGACATGGGGCAGAGCACACTTGGTCCGTCTGTCTAATGGTTTGTGACAACCTGGTCTGCCTCCCTCTTTCTGACTCGCTCTCTTTCCCTCACTTTCTCTCTCTCTCTCTCTCTCTCTCGCTTTCTCACCCGTCCCCCTCTCTTCTCAGTCTCTCTCTCTCTCGCCTCTTGTTTTCGTCCTCCCTCTCTCACAGGTAGATAAATAAACAGCGCTCCCTCTCCCTGGCTCACAGCTGAATTAGTCTAAACTAACGGGTCTGTCTCGCCCTCTTCTTCCCTCTCTCTCTCTCTCTCTCTCTCTCTCCATCAACCACTCACACACAGATGCAAACACACACTGAGCTAACAGGCCCGTCTCTGACTGCATCACTTTTCCACAGAAGGCTTCTCAAATATTTAACAGGCAAGGGGGAACATTTTCTCCCTTTCTCGTTGTCTCCTTCTCTCTATCGGTCTCTTCTGTCTCTCTGTGCCTGTTCTTCTTCAACACACACACACACATTGCAAACACAACATGTCACATTTAGGCGACTGTATGTGGACCGGTGCTGGGGGCGCTGTTATTCCGTCAGCATCGTACGGGGAAGTTGAAGCAGAAAAGGGGCCACATCAAAAATGCATTGCTGCTAAAGCAATGAATCTAAGCTCTGGAGCCCTGGCGAGGTTGGTTCCCCCTGTTAGACACTGGCACTGTCATTGCTCATGCTGCGTCGTTTTTTCTGCACACACACACACACACAGAACTCGGTCCCGCTGTTCATGCGAGGACCATCCGTTGACAACACTCATTCTCCGGCTTTAATCTAAACCAAATTCTCTTTCCAAATTCGGAGGATTATTGAGAGTGTTTTTGAGACACGGGTGAAAGGAGGAGACGAGGAGACGGACGACCAAAAAACCTTCTTGTAAAATTTACAGGGCGGTTCTGTTTTTTTTCTTTTTTTTTTTTGAATAATTTTTTTTTTCCAGTGTCTGTTTTATTGACAAATTATTTTTTGGCTTGAATTGTAGTTTGTTTTCAAGAAGACGTCCAACAGAGTGAGAGAGATGTTCACACAAGTGCTCACACAATCTGGTAAATAGAGTCGAAGGTTTTTGCAAATTTACCGGGAAAAACAAATGACCAATTTTAAGATCGTACTCAAGTAAAAATGAAGAGGTTTTATTGGGTAAAGTGTGGTGGGTGGTCAGCGTGGAGCTATCTGTATTTCACGTTTCCCAACCTCGGGGTCAGGTCTCTGCAAAGGGCCAGGGATGGATGGTTCAACCAAATTAGTAACGAGCATCAGACCAACGTATTTTGAAAAGTAAATGTTACAGTTTAAATGAAAGAATATTTATAAAAAAAAAAAAAAAAAAAAATTCAAAACATCTTTTTAATCATTTTTAATCCTGGATATTTGGGAGAGATCGTTCCCTTTCACAATTGATGGCAACAATTCGCACACATTTTTTTCCATTCAATCATCATGTGATATAATCTTAAAATTTGCAAAACATTCAACCAATTTTTAGAATTCAAACAGTTTCATAATCAGCCCAAAAAAAATCACAGTTTCATCCAAGATTTAAAACGAAAGCTAAAACGTACGATAATACATCTTGAAGCGAAAGGCACTGGGGGTACGCTTCCATTTTGCCAGAGTAGAAATTCATAATTTAAAATCGTCTTTGTCTCTTTCCTCAGAACATTTCGTGTCGGCTGTTACGCAAACAAAAAGTTCACTGAAAATAAAATCTAAAAGGTCTCATTGGTCTTTACAAACACAACGTTTTTGTCACGAATCACTGCTGAGGAGCTCCGAGACCAAATCCAGGAGCAATGCGTCACATCCAAACCGAGGAAGCTAAACGACACCAAAACCTGCGAGAGCGAGTGCATCTGTGCATCTGAACTGAACACACGGCGCCGGGCGCTCGCAGCTCGAGCTCAGCCGCCAGGACGCGTCGCCCGCGTCCATCAAAACTCGCCCCCCTCCTCCGCAAGGGCGCTCTCTCCGCAAGGTCACGAGCGGCGACTTAAAATTCGCGGAAGCGATAATCGCCCGCTGCTTCTTTGCGCCAGAGTGAACCGCGTGTGTGGACGAGGGCAGGACTGCCTTAGGCGCTGAGTCACAACACGGTGGAGGGATGTTTGGCAACTTTCCTGAAATGGTGCCAGGGATAGCGCTGGTTACTGTTGCTGCAGTCGGAGCTCTGCGGCGTTGAGTTCTGCTCAGGCGATTCCCCGTCGTTATCAGTTGCTTGATTACTCCATTGACCCGCCTCATATACGCAGGCTTATTTCAAATGTAAACCTCATGTATTAAAGCCGCCACGCTCGATATCTGCATGGAGACGATGGACCAGATCGATAAGTTCCTCTGAGTGAATTGTGAAGCAGCTCTGCAGTGTTTTCCTCCTCTCACCTGTAGCCTGCGTGTTTTACTCTCAATGCTCTGTCGTGCGTTTCTGGGCCTGCGGATTGTTTAGGTGTAAATGGATCTTAATTGCAGAAGCTTTGCATTTTAATACTTTTCCCCCGAGATGTGTGTATCCAGCCGATGTTGTGGTTCTCGACTGCACCAATTAATGTTTTTAACTGTCTCGCTCAAGACCCATTGACCAAGTGGAACGAGGCCAGTTGGGTTTAAGAAGAACACAGAATATTTCGATCCAATGTAATGAAGTTGAAATAAGATAAAACTTTATTGATCCCGCTCAGAGGAAACATCCTTGTTACAGCAGCAGACAAATCAGACGCCAAATGAATCCCTGGATCTGAATGTGGCTTCACCAGCAGACAGCCGAGCGTCTATCCCCGCGTGAGTCGTTTGTCTATATGCTCCAATTGAACGCAGATTAAATCTGGTTTGTGCCGTCGCACTGAAACCCTGACATTTAAAAATCCTCCCTGAGACGTTGTCCCAGTTACTCCGACATTCCTCCAGACCTTTATTAGAACCACCTACCTCTCAAAGTCGTCCCAAAGTAAAACTTGAACCATGAATTTTTCAACGTGTCGAGCAGCGCCACATCGAATCTGCCCCCCTCCCCTGCTGCTGTAATGTGACTGAAAAACTTTGGGAGCCCCCTTAGGAGCTGTGGGGAATTTGGGTGAACTGACCTTTCACAAATTGACATTTCACTGGGGCTGTGGACGCCATTGCTGCGTATCTCCCACTGCCCGCCATGTTTTTAAATGGATCTGCCTCCGTCCTCTCTTGTCCAACACGGTCCTCTCGCTCTACTTTTGTCCCACAGGGTTCATCCGCCGTCCACGCCGACGCGTTTTGATTGGTTTTTTTTTTTTTTTGTTTTTTCCTTTACCTGCTAATTACTGGTGCTGTCGCTGTGTCGGCCAGCCCTGTGCGGACGGCCTTGATCTCAATGAGACTAACCTGGATAAGTCAGGATGAATAAACCGAGTTAAACAAATGTTTCTGCTTGAGGGAGGAGGCATGCTACAAATTGGCCCGATCCCTTTTTTTTTTTTTTTTTTTTTGTCAAGCGTCCTGGCTCCAGACAAGCCTATCTCTTTCAAGGTCTCGCAGGATAATAGAAAATGCATTAGATAATCCAATTCAAACAGCTCCGGCCGCTCCCGGTCACGGCGGGGAGCAGAATTCACACACACTCACGAGTGTTGTCCGTCCTCCTGGTGCGATGAGATACGTGGAGCCGCACACTAACAAAGTACCGTAACACACATTATCACAACAATAGTGCAACACTGGAACAGGATCTGGAAATCTCCCGGCCCACATAAAGGGATTTCTGTCACATGCAGGCAGGAATATAGGAGGCGCGTGCACGCACACACACACACACACACACACACACACACACACACACACACACCTACACACCAGTCACAGCCAGATTTAGGTCACAAGCTCACACACACAATTGCATACAAGCAGAATGGCTGTCTGCTGAACACATGGTTAGGCAGCCTCCATTTATCTCTTTACACACACACACACACACACAGGTACAGGGGAAAACGTATGTGCATGTTCTCATATGCCTGGACATCCAGACTGGCTGGGTGACTGTTGAGTTAAAAAAAAAAATCCTTTTTCCACTTGATGGCTGGCGTGCACACACACACACACACACACACACACACACACACACACACACACACATTGGGGACCCCTCTGGCTCTTAAAGCTTTCAGGTGAGGGGCTTTGTTCACCCTGAGCAGCTAATGTGCTCAGAGCAATGGGCTCACCCCCCCTACACACACACACACACACACACACTCACTGGTTCAATGGTCCAGAAGGAGCACCTTATCTAATCCCGTGGTTTATCCTTCAAAAGACTTTCTTTTCCTTTTCTTCTTTGTTCCTCCATCTCTCCTCGCTCTTCATCTCTGTGTCTTTGAGGAACTCGGTGTCAGTGGGAAGCGCTGATGGTTGACGACACTCTCATTCTGTGGGACACAATCTATCTCCTTGGAGACACACACACACACACAGATACACCGAGCACCCACACACTTGCACGTACACTGCAGACGGCGAGTTTCGTATGCACGCACATGATCGTGAACACGGAGCAGCGCGCGCACACACACACACACACACACATACATACTCACACAGAGTCGAGCACACCAGGAGTCCTTCCGTCTTTCTGTTGTGTCCCCTGTGGCGCACAGTTATGTGTGTAGTCACCACTACTTTCCCCTACACACGCACACACACATTTGCATCCAATTTCCATGTAGACATGTAGCCCCCCTCTCTCCGTTGACAGTTTGTCAGACTCCAACTGCCCCTGGGTTAAATCCATCTTACACCACCACCCGTTCCAGCGCTCCTGCTCTCCATCCTATCTTTTCTTCCTCCTTATCAAGCGCTCATCTTCCACTCTGCCCTTATCTCTCTTCTCTTCCATCACGACGCCCCCCCCCCCCCCTGTCCTGTCGGGATATGTGCTTAGCATGTTTTCTTTGTACAGGACCCTGCTCCGTCCACACCGCCTCAGGCAAACTGCGTATCTTACACCACCACCCGTTCCAGCGCTCCTGCCCTCCATCCTCTCTTTTCTTCCTCCTTATCAAGCGCTCATCTTCCACTCTGCCCTTATCTCTCTTCTCTTCCATCACGACGCCCCCCCCCCCCCCCCTCCTGTCGGGATATGTGCTTAGCATGTTTTCTTTGTACAGGACCCTGCTCCGTCCACACCGCCTCAGGCAAACTGCGTCTCCGAGAGCACGCATAAAAGCCGCCGTGCATCAGTCTCCGCGCTCCTGCCGTGAGCTACGGGAAGGGGTCATGTATGTGTTTGTTTTTTAGAGACCAGCCGTCGGTGTGGCGCTCGTTAAGACGCGGCGGTCTCTGGAGTGATCGGTGGGATCCACAGCCGCTCGCACTGAGCTAAATATGATAGCCGGAGTAATTAAAGTCGGGGCTCCTGCCTCGCATATAATTTCTCCGAGCTCAGCAGGAGAGGCGGTTGCATAACGAGACGGAGTGTGGCTGATCTTAGTCATCAGCGCGTTCAATGCAGTGATTGGCAGGAGGAGGTCATCTGAATATTCCGTCGCATTAGGGTGGAACAGTTTGTCTGCTGCTGTTAAATGCACTGCCAGTTGCTTTAGTTACACTGTGAAGGGCAGAGAGCGAACGTTTGACCGCATGTGGAACACGAGTGTGTGTGTGTGTGTGTGCGCGCAGTGGACAAACACACACAGACCTGCATGTATGATGAGGCCCGGCCGACCTCTGACCTTCAGTTCCAGGAAGCACAGAAACCAATTTGATGCTCGCACGTTCGGAAAAGCCTCGTTGTCGCGAACCAGGGAAATGTTTTTTTTAAATTGGCCTCACGGTGGCGCTGCGTCGAACCGTCGAACGACTCCTTCGCCTCATCCCGACAGAGGACTCAAATTTGTTTGTTGGTCCCAAAGTCCGATTGATTGAAAGCGTGTCAACATTCCAGCGCACGTCAATTAGCACTTTTACATTACTGAGAATTGAAAATCTTTGTGTTTGGCTCTGACGCCTAATTAAACAGCACAAGCGATTGACTTTATTCTTTTTCCTTTTAGAGCAGACGCATTGACTTTTCCACCACTGATTGCATTAATGATGGCCGCATTGCACGCGGCCGTTCCAGCGGCACGCTGGGTCACTGGCACGGCACCGGTGATGTGATTCATTACACTCGTGTTTGTTTTCCCCGCTATGACAAGCCAGAGCGTTTGTTGTGAGAGAGAGAGAGCGGTTTGAGGGCGGCCACGTGCGCTCATGGGTGAAGCTGATGGGCCTTTCACTGCTCCTGTGTTCGCTCTCCGCACCGAGAATCAAACGTGCAGAACATTTTTATCGCGAAGAAAAATCGGTGGCGGTCCTCGACTCAACCTTTTAGTTTTTCGGACTAAACGAATCCGTTTTTCAGATTAAATCTCAGCTGCATTGATTTCTGACATGAAAAATCAAAGTGCGTTTTGGAACAATTTGGAAAATGTTAAAGATGAGCTTGTAAACGACTGGATCCTTTATTAAGAGGACGTTTCTGCTACCGCGTCCGTGTCACTTGATCCTAACGAGCCGCTGACAACTCTGTGTTCGCTTGCGCTGCCAGTCATGTGTCCTTTATCTGTTAGAGCTGGAAAATCAGATCTGTCAGATCGAGAAAATGTCTCCAGCCGCTTGATTTCATTTCTCTGCAGCGCTGACATCTGTGATATCCGGTACCTCTTTTCCATATTAGAGGATTTGTTCTGTCTCCTGTTAATGGCGGTGGCTTAGAATCATCATAACATCTCGCCCCAGAGTAAATGAGACCAGACCTCGACGGTGTATTTTTCACAGGAAGGTGCCCCCTTTCCACTTCCTGCCCGGGGGGGTCTGCGCCCGCTGCAGAGCCCCATCATCATTCTGTCTGCCCATAGGAGGGTAATGATCTGTTTAGTATGTCGGCAGCATGGCGGCGAATCCGTAATGTGACGTGAAATGTGTTTACGCAACTTCCTGTGGCACTGGGTCGCTTACGCCGAGGAGCGAGTTGAAAGAGTCGAAACGCGACGCCGCTTCCGTCGCCGTCCCTTCCACTGACGAGGTCTGTTGATGAGGATGATAATGGCCGCGATGGCGGGCGATGATGCAAGCGCTCCGAAACAACCTGGGGAGATCCCAGGAGTTGTTGTTTTAATGGAGAGACAAAGAGAAAAGGTTCGCGCCAGGAGATAAAGTCGATGAGTGAGCCGGGGGTGTTAAGAAGAGACGGAGAGGCCAATGGGGCGAGAGGAAGGAATGAAAGCACGAATAAGAATGGACAAAAAAAGCCAGATACCAGCTCGGAATATGAAAGATGCCAGGCTGCACTCAATACATAGCGAACAATGGGCATTGTCATTCCTACTCCATCCCTGTTTCTGCTCCCCTCTAATACTTTTCCTCAGGTCGCTGCTGCTTGTGCTGATTGTGTTGGCCGAGCAGAAGAATAGCACTCGTCCTCGGTTCAGTCTGCCTGCTACTCTGATGGGACCCCGGCCGCTCAGTCCTCATACAGACCAGCTGCAGGCAGATAATAACACATAACACCATTGTCTGTCCGGGGCCTCGGACCGGCCCCCAGACGCCAAAGGAAAAAGACAAAAAAAAGGCGAAATGGAGAGATCTGCTTGAAGGATTAATATGAAGAAGGACAAAAAGTTGAGTGTGCAACAAAGACGAGAAGACTCCCTTACTCCTTTTTCTCTGAAGCGAGGCGAGAATTTGTGGCAGCATCAAAGCAAAGGAAGGGAGATGCAGGGGAGAGAGAAATTATCTGGAAAAAGAGAGTGGCAGTGGCAGAGAAGGACGGAGGCATGAGTCAGGCCAAACGCAGAGCAGCAGTAGGAGCACGGGTGGATGGTCCCAGCAGGTGGGTGTCGAGAGGCTGGTATTACAGGGGAAAGGTTGGCCTTTAGCGCGCAGCCTCGCCCAACGTTTAAGACCCTCTGGCGCGCGCAGCTTTTCTGACGGGAAAGCTGGCATTTAAAAAGAGATGATGCGCTGCGGTGATGGAGGGATGCCGCCCCTCTGTGTTTGTTTCCCACAAGCTGTCAGAGTCAATTCAATTAACGGCCGACCCTGGCAACTTTAAGGCTTGTGTCTCTGGTTCTTTCTTTGTTGATTCCTTTTAACAAAAGACTTTGGCAACTGCGTTCATCCCCCAAAATTGTTGGGCCTGTGTTTGATGACAACAAGTCCTTTTTTCTACGTGTCATTCTGCTCAACAGCATTATGAGAGGCTTGGCTCGTGCTTTTTTTTTTTTTTTAACACAGAACACGTGCATGTGCTGGAGAAAGGAACCAGGAAAATCATCTTTTCATCTTTGTCCAAAAAAAAAAAAAAAAACCTCCCAATAGCTTTTCAAACAGCAGGAGTGAGTCAAACAAAAGCAGCACCGAGTGAGTCATTTGCATTGTAATCCATCAGACAAGGCAGGGAGATATTGTGTAATTCTCAGCCAGCCACGGATGCTCAGCTACCCTGATTTTATCCAGAACGGGGACGCCGTAAACAAACCCCTCATTTTACGCCACGCTAATGGGACATAATAAGGCAGAAACAACAGATGTTCCAGCTCTCCCGTGATTCTGTCGCTTCTTCATTGTGCTCGGCGCCGAGGCTGCAAACTGACTTGGCCCCTCTGATGTCTACACGACTCTCGGGTTTCCACGTGCACGCCACCTTCTGCTTCGGCGTGTGTGTAATTTTATCTGAGCTGCAATTTTCCTTATTACCTGCAGAATAATCCTCACCTCAGGTCTAATCCTGGGCTAAGCTCGACTCTGAGGGTTTTATATTAGAAAACTGGCCACTAATCTGATGTGCCTCCAGATAGGGAGCGCGGGAGCGGCCGATGATGATGATGACGGAGGTGATGATATTGATCCCTCAGAAAGGAGATTGGCTCTCAGCAGAGTGCATATACCTCCGCCAGCGCCATCCTGCACACCCTCGTCAGGTTCTTACAGGAACCTAACGGAGGGAAAAAAGAGGATAATGTGATTTTACTTGCCATAGAGGATAGTTAGAGAAAGTGACAAATTAATCCTGGAGCCGCTTCTTAATCCACATCCAGACACAGACAATCTAATGGGATCCACTGGAAATAGAATGGGTTCATTCTGGATTCATGTCACATCCTTTAAATTGAATAATCGTCTGGTAGTTTCTGCATAAACCGAGACAAGTCATGAAAACGTAAGCTGCAGGCGAGGTTACGACGAAGGTGAAGAAGGAAAGAAGAGCGTGAACGTATGTCTGAGAGAAGAGCCGTGGCCCGAGACTCGTTACTGGGTCCAGAGAATCGTCATTGTCGCCGATTCCGGGCTGGAAAAATGTGTCTTCGGACACAGTAAACATAAATTAGAAAGTGTGCACCTCATACATCACAGCTCCAGGACAGGTACAGATCCATTCAGTGCACCCAAGTTGCAATAGTTCATCTGGAGTTGCGGAGGACGCTGACAGCCTCGGGGACAAAGGACCTTTTACAAAGGTTGTTCTTGGCCATCTGCATTTTAAAACACCGGGGAGGCGGTGGCAGTGGCAGTGGCAGTGGGGAGGGGAGGGGTCTCAGACTCATGCAGGAGCAGTCTCTCCTGCGGCAGGCTGATGAGTATCTCAAGCACCCTGTTGCTCTAAATGTTATTTACACAAACAAAATCATGACGATGATGCTAATAATGTTTTGAAGACGATGGTGATGAAAGCGGGGGGGGGGGGGGGGGGAATAGAAGGGGGGGGGGGGGGGGGGGTGCAATGACAGTGATTTGAATCTAGATGAGGGTGATGACAGCGATGATGATGATGATGGGGATGATGATTGCCTCGTTAAATGTTTTCATGTGATGCTGATTATATTAATGGTGATGATGATGATGATGATGTAATGATGATGATCCTCAGACATACAATATAACACAGGAGCCTGGGTCCAAAGGAAAAAGTGATCATCCTGACACCTTGAATCATCATCGTCATTGGCATTTTTAAATGTGATGATTAACAGTGACGGGCAGTGATGCTGCTGGAGACGATGAAGAGGAGGAGGAGGGAAGTAGAACTGATGGACTTAACGTGACGATGAGGTTGCTGATAATGATGACACTGATTCTAATAATGCGGAGGAGCACTGTGATGGTGTGATGATGAGGATTACGGCTCTGGTGAGAGCGTATTGATACTGAAGAGGAGCGCTGTGAATGTGGTCGTGTGATGAAGATGATGATTTTGTTTCTGATGACACTGCCATTGATGAGGAGGAGGAGGAGGAGGATGGTAATGATTATAATGATGTCAAAGATTATCAAATTGTGTGGAGATACCTCGCGATCATAATGAGTTTCCACCTCTGTGCTCTCCTCCCTCCTCACACTCTCCACCTTTCTCTCCCTGGAGTTTTGTGAGAGGAGAACACTCCATTAACATTCTTCTTCGCCTCCTCTTTAGAAAATGAAGGAGAAATGAGATGTCGGAACATTATATATTTTTTTTTTTGGGCACCATGCCGTCTCCTCTTGGAATGGAAATGTGAAATGAGGAGATTCTCCGCTGATGAGATCGCTACATTCTGTGAGGCGTCACCTCCAGACGCTGAGGGGTGTTATGTCACAACCGGGGGGGGAAGGGGGGTGTTCATTACTTCCATTGTGTCCACTCGTCTTTGTGTGTGTGTGTGTGTCTTCGTGACTGTTGAGGTGTGGCTCAGGAGTGTGTGTGTGTGTGTGTGTGTCTGTCTGGGACAAAAAGATCCTTACACCAGTTTGAAGAGCCTAATCAAAGGCTGGCAAATTGTCCTCACCTCATGTGTAGTTCTGAGGCTCCTCTTCTTTCGGCTTCCTCCTCTTTTTTTCTCGCTCCTCTCATCCCTGATTACTAAAGGAGGCTGCAGGAGGCCTCTGTTCTTCGCCGAGCTTTGTGTTGACATCCTTCATAGCCGCTGCACCATAGAGGAGGAACCCGCCTCTGAACAAACTGCGGCTGCCTGCACTTTTTTATTTCACTCCGTGGACGTGCACGGACACGAGTGGCTGGCATGTGACACCGATCATCCCAAAGCCTCAGGTGGAGCCACCGACAGGAGGGATAAGGAAAAGATTTATTTATAGTTTGTGCACAACGGTGAATATATGAGCTGAACATGAAATCTGGCTTTCTGGCGCTTCTGCTTTTTTTGGGGGAGGATTTTTTTTTTTTTTTGAGGAGCTGTTATGTAACAAGAGGAGAAAATGGTGCCAAGGAAACTCAGCTCTCAACCATGTAAATTAATGATATTTGTGTCTAAATCAAGCAACAATTTTTTTTTTTTTTAAAGTATGGCGAGAGAGAGCGGGGGGGTGGACACAGGAAGAGGTGACGTCGTGGAAGAAGTGCAGCTGAGGATGAAAAAGAAGAGCGTGAGAGACGAGGGGAGGGGATGGGGGGGGGGGGGGGGAGAAAATTGACAGGGGAGAGAAAATTGACAGGAGGCGTGTATGGCTGTCTCTGGGTGCAGTGAGGAGTATGGGCTGTGGCATCCGCTAGTGGTGCTGCATACTCTCTGTTTGATCAAACGCACTTCAAACACCCGCGCTGACTTCCTTTCGCCCAGAGTTGGGAGACGAGCGCTTTTTACGCTCTCACAGTGTATGTGTGTGTGTGTTTTCTGAGGAAAAGCGTTATTGATGTTTTGTTTATCTAAAATGGGTCAACCCTACACAAGACAAGCACAGCATCTACGGCGGCTGCTGTAAACTGGAGCTTCCTCTGTGCTTCTTTCTGTCGGTGAATAACGTTGATAAATGACCCTGTGAGTGTATTTGTACAGTCGAGTGTGCCTGCGTGCGGTCGGTCCTGCCTGAGCTTGCGCGTGTGCGCTGCTTCTGGCTATTATCACTCCCCCGCCACTCTTTCCACCTCTGTTAAGTTGTTCACCATTAATCACCCTCTACGTCTTCTTCGTCTCATACCTTCCTTCTCTCCGTCGGCCCCCAGTGTGGACCTCCTCCTGCATCTCAGCGTCTCGACTCCAGAAAGCTCATTAGCACCATTAGCAGAGGGGGGGGTCACAGAATAGTCGAGCCCTCTGCTGCTCCCCTGCAGGAAACGCTGGACCGGTCCACACCGGCGCTCGCTCCTCACCTCCTGTAGGCTGCCTCCTCGTGCACGCTGCGGGCTCGGCACGACTTCTTCTTTAATTTCCCGCTATTAAAATCACTCCAGCGCAGTCATCCCGTCACATTAAAGTTTGATTAGGAACATTATTGAAGACCGGATTGATGAATTATTGATCGCCAAGGTGGGAAATCTTCGGGGAGCAGATTAGACACGGGCCACAAACCGTGTGTTTGTGTGTGGGTGATATTGTACATGCGCAGGACTTTGTACAGCAGGCACGTGTTCAGTTGAGCATGTGCTAATGCGTGTAATTGACTATGCATGCTTGCGATGAGTGTGTGTGTGTGTGTGTGTGTGTGAACCTGTTCCTTCTCATAACTCTGGAGCTGATAAATCAAAATGCTCTCTGATGTTATAGAAAAGACAGTTTAACCTACATGAACACGTCAGCTGCTGACCCCCTTTTCATTTTCACTCCCTCAACAAAACAGCGTTATCTCCCTCATGCGTGTTAGTGCACAGTCTCCGGTCGGTCACGCTGAAATCGATGTCAGACAACATGCCGACTGCAGTTGTGTAGCGGTGGGTCGGTCTCGGCGGCTGTGGGTGGAGGTGAGAATCGGTCTATGCTGGGTAGGTGTTAGATGATTTTCAAACAAAATCCTGCACAGGGGAATAAAAAAAAAACCCATCAGACTGTGATGATGGAGTCTGTGCAACTCACCAGAGGAACGTCAAGTCTGCAGGAAGATATTAGGATACGTGTGGGTGTCTTTGCGGTGATGGTGGAGTTGTGCCACAGTTTTTATGTTTTCACCTTTAAATTAAAAATAAACTTATCAGAAACAATAGTTATGTTAAAATAATTTTGTCCATCTACTAACATGGAGGAGGCGGGGGTTTATTAGCTATTCTGCAGCCAGCCACCAGGGGGTGTCTTTGCTTTCCCTTGTAGCTAACGTCCGTTAGCCGTGATGGCAACTTCCCCTTGAGATCAACCTGAACCAGCTCAGACTGATCCATGTTGGTGAAAGTGAGTAGGACCTCTCAGGAGAGTTTGTTGCTCAAGTTAAAGATGCAATGTTTTTTATTATATTGGCCACAAAGACACACACACACACACACACACACACACACACACACACACACACACACATTTCCCTCCAGAAGAAAAAGCCTGGTAGCGCTCCTGTTAGCATGAGTGGGGTTTTTGTGGTGGCAGGATAATAAATCCACTGTTCACCTCCGTCCCTGTAAAGTGGCAGCAAATAGGCCATGTGTGTCAGTGACTGGTCTTTTATTTAGAGGGCCTCTTTTGTCGCCCGGCCCTAAACACACTCTTACCCGAGCATCTGGGGAGCTACTTAGCAAACAACTCGGAGCCAGTAATGAGGAAGTCGCTCCCACTCTCGGCAGACTCGTCCTCTCCTTTCTCTCAAACCCGGCGTCTCATTTGTTGATGACTTTGTCGTGTCGGCGTCTCTCGGCGGTGATACCGACCAACTGCTGCCGTCTGCATCCAAATGATTCGCCGGTGGGAATCGCACGTTATGAGCAGAATACGAACTCGCATGGCTACGCTGGAAACTTCTGGGATAATCCAGTTCAAATAGCTCCGGGATGCCGCCACACAGCAAATCCTTCCTGGGTGGAGGTGTTCCTTGCCAGACGCACCCCCCGGAGCCGCACTCGTGGGTGAGTTTGGATCTGTCCTCAGGAGTTACCGTCTTTTTCTGTTAGTGACGGGTCAGATGTGGAAGGGGGCAGTGTTTTAGTAACCTTGTTTAAGTGCAGAGTTGCAGCGGTCGATACGCCTCACGAGTGAAAGCACAGCAGCAGAAACACAAAGTTAAAAGTGACGACCCAACCACAGACGCCACGGAAAGAAACTAAAGCGAGAAATAACACATATGCCAAAGCCACAACACAAACCTCTATAATGTCATTAAAGAGGAGCATCACGATTCTTATAGATATATTTTAATGCTGCATAAACATTATCATGCAGCCGTTTTCGCCTCGATTGCGTAGCAGTGGGTTCGATGTCCTTCAAAATAAAACCCAAGCATCAAAGCCCAAATTCTTCATCTCTCCACTTTCGCTTTGTCCGTCCTCCCTGCTGGTTTTCACTGATTTATTTATCTGTGTTTTTCACTTTTTGTTTTTACTCAATTCCCATGAAAGCTGTTGAAGTTTAGTCCGGTCCCTTGCCGTGGCCGTGATCACAGCATCGACAGAAAGACGAGGGATCTGTGATTAAAGAAGAAACTTTGTGAAGGCGCTGCTGTTGTTGAACACACGTCACATCCTCAAATCTGAAACCCCCCAAAATACACGACTGAAGCGGATGAAACTTAACATCCAGAGCCGGAGTTTTATTCTTCGTATAATAAACAATCCATAAAAGGCAGGGGGTGTTGAACATCTAGTATTTGCGGTTAAATGTACTTTAAAGTGCGTTTATGGCTGTGTACTCGTCTGTCATACGCATAATTCTTCATGTAGTGGATAGAAAAAGGATAAAAGCTCCTCTCATCTCTCAAAACTGACTAATGAAGCAAACATTAAGTAAAAAAAAAGAAAACAAGATCAGAAGATGTGCAGAATTAGGAAACAGAGATCTGACGCAGCCTGTATCACAGTCAGAGAATCCTGGACAGCTCTCAATCTGAAAACACCTTTTATTTTGTTCTCAAGAAGCCGACTCTTCAGAGACGGGACGAATGTCTCTCGAAAGCGGTGACGGGCAGCGGGTCCTCGTCAGGTTTCTCTCCCTCTCTCTCTCTCCCTCCCTCTCTCTCTCTCTCACACGTCTCTGAAAGCACTTTAGCTCCGCTCTCTTCCACCAAACGGACAAATCTGAAAAGAGCTTGACGCTGTTGGGAGGTAAAGCAAAAAATAAAAAAAAGATAAATTCGTCCCAAGCCGTGTGCGCGCGTCTCCCTCTCCTGAGTCGTCCTCCATCTGCAGAGGAGAGAACTCTTTGAACTGTGAACCACTGAGCATCACAACAGCAGAAACAGGAGCAATTCCTCCGTCCAGCTGTGGACCTGCGCTCAACACACACACACACACACACACACACACACACACACATTAAACACACATGCACTCCCAAAACACACTGGAGTGTGTGTCGAGGCGATGGACACTTATGTGTGACCTCCACCTCTGTCCGTCACGAGGTGCCATGTTACGTATCAGGCCCGCGTCATCTCCTCCTGGCTTTGCTGCCATTTCTCTCCTTCTCTCTCCCTCCATCTCTTCTCTCCCTCATCGCTTCTTTTTTCTATCTAATGCATAAAGACAGGGTGGATGTATAATTCATACCCTCTCTGCCAGCCCCGCTCCTTTTGCTGTGTGTGAGCGTGCATGTCGCCGCCATTACCCGTCAGTCCGAAAACACACGCTCACGGACCCAAAGAAGCAATGCTGAAAGAACAGGTCATCTGAGTGTGCGTGAGCGTGCGTGTGCTCACGTGCGCGTGTGTTTACATGGCCATAAATCATGTATGGGCGTGGGAACGCTCGCTCGCCCGCCCGACTTTTCTATATGTTTCATGATGTGGCGCAGGGTGAAGGGAAGCGTGGGCAACACTGTTTGACGTCTGTTTTCCTTCGGAGTGTTTATTGGCTTCGGGATCCGTGTTTATCTCCGTGTGGCGTGCGCGCCCGTGCCGCTTATGAAACTGTAAAAGCGGGCCAGCGTTTGCTCTCTGAAGACAGACATGCTTCTCTGAGCTCGAGTTTCTCTGAAATAGAATTTGGGAGGGCAAGACCCACCTCTCTTCTCCACTCAACCATACACTTACTCATTCCCTCTGGGGAGGGAGGAAGGAGAGGAGAGGTGCGGGAGTGGGAGGAGGGAGAGAGGGAGGATGAAAGAGGGAAGAGGGCGTAAAGTGCAAAGGAGGGGAGAGGAGGAATGGATGGAGAAAGAGGGAAGTGAAGAAGAGCAGGAGGGGGGAGAGAAAAAAGTGGATGGATGGATATGGGTGACTGCTGCGCACTGGAGGAAAGTACTGCATTTAAAAACATTCACAGTTGTACTTGGAGTATTTCCACGAAATGTGCATGTACTGTTACAATTATTAGATTGTTTCAGGTTAAAGGGTAATTATATCTGTCAATATGAATGGACACTTTATGTCCTATCAGTGAAGACCATAGCGCCGAGAAGTACAGAACAACACAAAGTTAGACAAATTAATTGAACCGAAGTACTAACAAGCAAACTGAAACAAGTAAAGACACGGTCAGACTGACTGAGATTCAGTTTCAACACCAGACGTTTGCGGCAGAAAATAGTCCCGCAACAAATACACAATTTAATAATAGAGATGAAAGGTTTATATTAGTGACCTATTTACAAAAACTTACTTACCCTCTGATAAATGTTCTGCTTTTCTAATCTTAAAGCCTCGAAGCATCAAAATCTTATATCCTAAAATAGCCTTGTTGGCACAGGCGGAAATTTGTGGTTCAGCATTTTGCCCAAGGACATCTCGGCAATGCTCAGGAAGAAACGCCAGGAATCGAACCATCGACTTTTTTGGTTATGGGATGGCCCTGTCAATCTCCTGAGCTGCAGCTGGCCCTAAGATAAGATAAGATAAGTCTTGTCCCACAATGGGGAAATTAGCTTCGTGCTAAGACGATAATACCAGTAAAGAGCATCAGCTAAAAAATAATAACAAGGAACACCATCACAAACTAAATTCTTATTAATACGAAGCAGAAACTCGTAAAGTGTAAAGCTAAAAAAATGAATAAATAAGTAAACATGCTGTATATACATACACAAACATGAAAGTAGGAAAAGTATCTAGAATGTAAACATCTTCATGAAGAACCAATGGATTTGGGGGCGTCGTGTTTTCCGAAGCTTTGAAAGTACCGAGACACGTTCTCTAATACTTTGTCTCTTTTGTGGAGAATATCAAGAATATAAAACACACGAGTTCCTCTGAGCCTGTTAAATATGGCATTTAACCACCAAACATGAAACTGGGTCAGTGGTGAATTTCCTCCAGTTTGAACGGCGTCAGTATTAAAATGCTAATGTGGATGTATTAGTAAAGACGAGTTTAACAGACACTGTATAAAACTCCCGTGTGAAAGTACCTCAAGTACATTTCCTTGTTCCTCCTCCTGTGCTTCCTCCGTCAAAGTGAAAATTTGAACGCACAGCTTTTTTTTTTCCAAGCCCTTCCAGTATTTTTAAAATCCGAGCACTTCTGCCGCCGCACGTGCAAAATGATGGGAAGGAGATGTTGGGTGAGGAGGGAGACACGGTGGAGCTATAGGTGCAGAGAGCGGAGTAATGGAGAGGACATGTACGGCAACGCGGGGGGGGGGGATGCTAGAGATGGAGGAGAGGGCGAGACGGAGGCGTACGCCACCAGAACACGACGAGGAAACAAGATAAGAGCAGGAGAGAGGGAGGAGGAAAGTGCCAGAATACATGTCCTGGTGAGGGGAGGCAGGGAAGCACGAGTCAGGACGAGAACATGTAGAGACAAAAAGAGAGAAAGAGGGAGAGAGGGAGAGTCGACTCCCCTCCCCTCTAATGGGTGAGTGAGCATCGGGAACAGTCAGCTGAGTCCGTGTCAGGAGGAAAAGAAGCTAAACGAGAGCAGAGCTTTACATGCGCAGTTTAGCTCGCCGCCGACAGCCTGCACACTAATGGACAACAAGCAGAGCGGCGAGGACAGGAGGTGGAGGACAGACAGAGGGAGATGTTTCAATTGAAGAGGAGCAGGAGGAGAAGAACCGGTACTGCACTGTACCGTCTTAGATTCAGTGACGGAGACGGCTGATAAACTGCAAACAGAGCGGGAGAAGAAGAAATGCACATGGGAGATGCTTTGATTTAAAAAAAAAGTCTCAAACTAATTTAGGCTAACTCTGCTGCCACTGCTGGAGCTCGGCTTAACACGAAGAGAGGAGGGGAAAGAACAAGAGACATGAGGAGGAGAGGAAAGGAAACAAGAGGAGAGTGAGAACGAGGAGAGGCCTAAACATGAGAGGAGAGGATGAAACTGAGGCGAGGAAAGAAGAAGTAAGAGAAGAGGAGGAGGAAGAGGAAAGGAAACGAGAGGAGGATGAGGGGAGAGGAGAACATTTAAGGGAAAGACAGACAAGTGGAGGAAGTAGAAGACGGAGAGCAGAGGAGAGGAGGAAATGTACGGAAACAGCCAAAAGACGAGAGAGTAGAATAAACACAAGAGGAGGCAGCGTTCCATCACAGTGCTGTTGGCGGTGGAAATGCACGAGATGTGAGCGTTGGCCTGATGTTCGGAATTTCAAAGCTTCCACGCTCTCAGCTTCCTATCCAGGGATCTGAGTGCTTTTATTACTTTGAGGCTGATTTTTTTTTTTTCTTTTTCCCAGCTAACGGGAGCAGATGACCGTGGCTGATGTTATTCAATAAAGCAAATGACACGAGCTGTACAGGCGCCTCCTTCTCTCGGCTCCACTGCAGCGCGAGGAGGAGGAGGAGGAGGTGGGTGGGGGGCTGGGGTGGTGTTCTCGGACTGCCACTTCAGTGGACGGAGCGGGTGAATCAATTTTTAAAAAACTAATACCGACGCACACGACATCGCCGAGGGTGCGAGGAGTTGTAATTATATTTGCTCCGGCGCAACATCCTTCCTGGGTTATTGTAAAATTCCTGAAGTAAGATGAGAATTTGGAGCAGCGCTCCTCTCGTCTTCAGGTGCCGATTTATGCAGCTCGTGGAAAGAGCAGCTTTCCACACTCCGCTAATTTTGCGGTGTGTGAGTGTTGTCCCGGCTCAGACTCCTGCTGCATTCATGTTCCTCTCCTAACGAGACCCCAGAAATGTCAGCGCGGAGCCTCTGCCACATTCCCACTCTTTTGGCAGCAGGTATGAGACACGCAGGGCCTCATTATCCTCCATCCTTCCCCCTGTATCCTGCGCACCCCTCTGCTGGCCCAAGGTTATCCAAGTGGCCGTTTGTATGAAGTAATGATGACAGCAACTTGGATTTAAATGATAGTAACGATGCGATCGATTTGTCCAGCGAGGCCACGTTCGCTGAGGGATGTCCAGGGAGGTCGTGTTCATCTCGTGCCGGACTCTGTCGTCTCCTTTCGTCACCGAAACGAAGGAGAGGGAAGCTGAGCTAGAAAAATATGAAACTTTTTCCAAACCATTTGATCGGTAGCTGGACTTTCTCCTGAAACTGTCCAGAGGGGCTGAATGCCACAATTCTGGACTCCACTCCTTCTCTGCGCTTCTCCCTGTCAGACAAAATGTGGACGAGTTGACAACCTTTCTTACGTGAGACAAATATAAATCAAGATGTTGTCTTGAGTCAACAAGGTGAGTCTTGCTGATAAGAACCTGGACGGCCTCTTCTTAAGAAAGTCCAGAGAACGTCTGGACGTGTCTTGTGTCGCGTTGTCGTCTGAAAACAACAAACACAACGCGGCCGGAAGCCGACCGTCCTCAACAGCAGTCCTGTGCACGCTTCATCTCTGAGAGAACGAGGGCAGGATGCAAAGGGGAGACAAGTAATGTCCTCAGAGAGATGCTTCAAACAGGAGAGAGGTGCCCCCCCCCCCCCTCCCCTGGACAGTTTAGAGTTTCCTTGTCAGTGTAACTGAATAGCCGTCTATTTAATGGACAGCAAACAGAGGGGAGAGGGAGGGGACGTGGAGATCAGGCTGGATATTGAAAAACGATCTCTCGCTCTACAGCAAATCTCTGTATCACAGACAGCATGAGCTGCCGGTGGGACACGGACACAGAGACGCACGCTGCAGATGCTTAAAAAGTGTCTCCGAGTCAATTTAGTGTCCCCGTGCCACCGCCTAAATAGCTCTCCGGTTTCACTGAGAAGAGCGAGTGACGAGTCGCAGGAGACGCAGGAATCCTCTCAGCCTCATTTGTGAGCTCTGGTATTTACTGCTGCTATCAGATGTGGATTAGAGGCAGATCACAAGTCGTTTTATCTGAGTATTATTAAATCATCACTGTCCTGCAGGAAGCTCCCCTCCTCGCTGTGTGACACTTCTTCTTCTTCCCCTTTGCTAATTAGGTCGTTTTAAAGAGTCTGTCATGTCCAATAGATCTTCTTGACTTGTTGGGAACAGGAAGGCGTTTACTTTTCTTAATGTATGGATTCTCCTTATATTCTAATTTAAAGGCCAGAGTGTGGGTGTTTCAGTCGAGAACTGATGACAGAGTCAGGAATGTGATGTTCGTCGAGGAGAAGCGCGTGGGAGTTTTTATCTCTCGCCTTCCAAAACTTAAAAAAAAAAAACATTTTATCCTGACTCCACTGCAGCAACAAACACAAAGTAATCATCCCAAATATGTTTAACTCTTGTGTGAACCTGCAGACGAGCATCGACGTCAGGAGGGACGTGTTCAATTTGCCTGACAACTTTATTTTTACACATCTGACTTTTCCTAAATTACCACAGAGGCGGTCTCCAGGATGTATTTGTGCTACTTGAACCTAATTATAGGCAAATTCTCAATTTCCTTGAAAGCAGCGCACCAAGTAAATATTCATCCATTTTTAATCTTTTATGGAAAAAACATTTGTGTTCTCGCCTGTGGACAAATTCAACAGTTTTGCAAGTTCGTTTGACCTGCTGTGCACACAAAAAAACTTGCAGTCAGCTGGAAAACACACACACACACACACTGCCCGCCTCCTCTGTGTTATATTTACTTATTTCAAGGAAAGTAACAACAAATCATCACACAGTTGTTGATGTTTAAACTAAATCTCTATTAAAAAAAAAAATATCCGTCACACACTTCACATCAGTTCTCTGAATATCAGATGTCCTTTAATTACTCTCTGTAGATGAATTGCCGGTACGTGTGAAGCACACTGACATTTTTAGAAATCTCATCATAGCTGATTATGCGCCCGTCGATATGTTGATGAATGTGTAAGTGTTTCCTTTTGAAACTGCAAAAAGTTTTTCGGCGTTTGGATTTCCGCCTCTGTGGAATCAATAATGCAGAACAATCAAACGCCGTGCTTGTGATTATATCTGATAGACCCAGAACATCTGCAGCGCGGCGAGGTTAGCGAGTTCACCCCAACTCCAACACGCACATCTGCACACGCGGAGGAATTAGTCAATAGCAAATACTCAGAGGAGAAGACAACATGTTGGTGAGGGAGCAAAGTGGTGGAAGATAAATGGAGGAGGAGGAGGGAGGAGAGAGGGGGGGCGAGAAGGAAGGGGGGGGAAATGGTGGTGGTGGGGGGGGTGGCGACGGAGCGATGGGGAAGACAACAGAGGAAGAAGAAGGGAATCCATGCATCGCTCCGCTGGGAGCCACCGCTCCAGCGTTGCTCCAGACCTTCAAGTCAGATCCGTCGAACACATCAGAGAGAACACACACACACGCACACGCACACACACTCACGCGCACACACACCTCCGTCTCTCAACACCCAGAACAGCTGTCAGATACCTCTGGACCCCTCTGTTGTGTGGGCGTGCGTGTGTGTATGATGTCACTACATGTCAAACACTCGGCATTCGTGAATAAGAGATTAAAATCGGATTATTTTTAATTAGTTCTAACTTTATATCCACTTAAAATATTCACTGCCTGTTTCTAATTATAAAGACTCGCAGAAAGTCACATGTTAAAGTATTTTAAAGGGGGAACAGCAATAAAAAACAGTCTGGGTGCAGATTGGATTTTTAAAAATATGCACGTGCAGTGCAAACACGAAGCATTTGGAATTTTCTCGTCGTTACTCGGAGCGAAGCGGCTGCATAATCAGCAGCTCATTTGCGTTTTCTTCTTGTTTTTTTTTTTTTATTTACAAGAATTTTCTGCATAGAAAGTCTGGAAGATTTCACTTGTTATTTTCACATGTGGAAAACACTGACCCTGTGGTCTCCCTGGGTGTCAGGCTGTGCTGGACCGTCTCTATGGCCTGCATCACTCTAACTATATAATATATTTATAATTTATATGCACTGGATGTCGTCATTGTTGCTGCATTGCGTGTGTGTGTGTGTGTGTGTGTGTGTACAGTATGCACCATAAGGAGGCTGGTTAACAAGGCATCAGTGGACTTACTGTGCTTTCTGTCACTTTGAGTCTTGTTAGAGGCTGTTTTTAGTTCTGCTCAGCTAAATCGATACACAATAGTTGTTACCTGACAACACACACACGCACACAGATTGAAACTGTGAGGAATCGCTCAGTCAGCGACAGTGTCCAATCAAGAGCCGTTTAAATAGATAGAGAGAAGCTGTTTGGAAGATGGTGTGTGTGTGTGTTTGTGTGTGTGTGTGTGTGTGCTCTGCTATCGACAAGAAAGCGTTCAAGAGTAAAGTTATTGCCTCAGTTGATGAACGAATGGTGCTGCTTGAATTCACATGCTTCTAATTCGTCAATAAGCTTTTAGTTTAGCTGCCGATACACACGTGTGTGTGTGTGTGTGTGTGTCCTGAAGACAAAGGTTCAAGTTTTGCATTTCAAACCACTCACACACTCCAACAGCTTGTCTGCGGCTGCACCGAGTGATTGCTTCAGAAATGAACTCTCTTTCACCCTCCTCCTTCTTCCAAGTGTTTTAAAATGTGTTCGTTAGCCGGGCGACGACGAAGCGCCGACTTCCCCAAAACAAAACATTTTAATATTACCTTCCCAATAATTAGGAAATACGTTACGCGTGTAAAGCTCAGGGTGGCTTAGCCGTGTTGACAGGTAGTGTTCGCAGGGCGCCGGTGCAGGCAGCAATTAAAAATTCATACTCTGCTATTTATGGAGCTGGATGTTCAGTGTTATGTGAGGGCGGACCACACGGTACTTTAAGAGCCGCCCCACCGTAATCTCACAGTGTGTGTGTGTGTGTGGAAGAGATAGTCGAATTTGTGTGCGCGACAAGCATTTGACTTCTAAAGACCTAAAAACCCATGAATCAATACTGCTAATGAGAGTCTTAGAGCTGGGAGAGGAGGGATAGAAAACCTCTCACCCTGTTCTTTCAATTTGTCTTTCCCTCCTCCTTTCCCACCTTCTTACCGCCACCCCTCCCTTCTTCTTCCTCGCTCCACCTCCCACTTGCGGCCCGCACCATTTTGTGTCGTCCCCTCCCCTCCCCGTCTCTCCCTGCAATTTCTTAGGCCCGCAAGTAGGCGTCAGGTGGTGGTAAACCGTACCATCATCTCCTCGCAAATGCACTTTGCTCCGCTCCTCCACTCACTGACAAATTGAATATTCCTTCTAAACACTTTTCCAGAAGCGGAGGCATCTCATGCTCTGCCTCCGCAGGCTCGGCAAACTCGACGTCAGTCTCCCCAGACTCGTACACAGGCAGTTCTCCACACAGATGTAACCTGCGATGTCAAACGCTTCATGCCTTAAAGGACCATACCGCACTGGCTTTGCACGTCTTGGCTCCAACTCCACAAATCCTGCATGCTCCATATTTTTGCAGCCAATTTTCAAACAAAAGTTGGACTCTTTTGCTTTTTTGTTTGTGCACCTCTCGAACAATTCCCCGGCAGCCTTCGGTCTCCGTTCACCGCCGTCAATTATCTCCAGTAACGTTCTCATGTGCCGTTATCCCTCACGCTGGTAATCAAGCCGGCGTTCATTTCTGTCAGTGTTACATTAACAACGCATGTTAATTGAATTTTCGAGCACGGCGTTCGTTAAAAAGCCGGCGCTACTTCACAGCAGTATTGAGGAACCCCCTTCGCCAAAATTTTGCGGCGCACAAGCGGCGTTTTGCAACTTGATGAGCTTATCCGCTCACACTCGTTTTAACACTAATCGAAACAAACACTTGGGCATGTGAGGGCTCGAGCGAGGACTCGCAAATGTTTCTGGAATTTGCAAATATGGCTGACACAGAAAGATTAGTCACGAGTCGCTTTAATGACTCAGTTCAGAGGCTGAGATGTCTGACTTTCAGTTGCCGCTGTGGACGAAACTGTTTGTCTCTGACCGGCAAACAAAGCGACATCTCTGTAAAATCTATGCATCCATTCGGTTTTATGGTGCAAGAAACGGCAGCTGTGCTTCAGTGTAAAATAGAAATGTGCAGGTTCAGGACAAAATGTGCGACATATGTGCACAGATGCACGTGCCTGAGCCCTTTCAGGGTGATAATGTAACTGGAAAACAGATTTAACCTTCACGGGGTCCAAGGAAACCATGCAAACATATTCAGAGTTTGAGTGCAGCACGCTTCAATAACCAGCCATGAAAACCATGGAGACGTGGGAAGGCCGACACAGGTTCTCAACGTGATGTAAAACAATCGCTCGCCGTGCGGACTCAAATATGCAAAACTGCATTAAGGAGGAGCACCGCCCACCTGATGGAGCAGAAATGAAGACGCACATTAACGGACGGATGATAGTTTGGGGACTGCGCTGCACAAAGGTGAGCTGCCTTTGACAAACGGCTGAGCGGGCTCGCCGTCGTTTGGAGTTATTAATAAAACACAGACGCTGCATTGACCCGTGACACGGGCGGGCCTCAGCTGCGGGAAGAACTGAGCGTGAGCGAAAGAGGAGGTGGGGGAGCGACGTATTTACTGTTTGTGAGATGAGCAAGGGCAGGAGGGAGATGCAGCCCGTTCCCCAGATCGGCTTCGTACATGCGGGGCGCTAAGTGGAGCGGACAGGTGTCAGCGCCACAGTGAAGCCTCCCCCCCAGTGAAGCTATCAAGGCGTGGAGCTGTCGGCACCAAGTTAAAACTCCTAATCATTTCCTCTGACTCCCGCAAACTTACAGCCGGTCGTCGCCATCGTTCATCATCTTCCGCCAGACGTCTCGGAGAGAAGCTCCTAATTTATTGTGATTATGACACTGTTTGCATATAAATCCTCGGTAATGATGGGAGCCCTAATTTGGGGGGAGGAGAAAACAGAAGAGGGAGGGGTTATCAACTTTTTTTTGAGGAGGAGGAGGAAGATGAGGAAGAAGAGGGAGCGGATCCCACGGCTTACGTTCCCCCCAAGACTTTCACACATACACACACACACACACGCCAACCCGGGCACATGCGCACACACACAGCCCAGCTCCTCTTCTACCATGAAGGCACGTGCAGGGGTCCAGGGATCACCCAGAATGCTTTGCCCTGCATTGTGGAGCCGTTCCTTTCAGTGCATTGGAGGGGGGTGAGAGGCTCGTCTTTGCCAAAAGATGGGTCAGGCCCTTTCACTGCCAGCATCCTTCTTTCACCCAGGCCTCTGTCTCCCAGGGCAACTCTCTTTCTTGTCCCCCCCCCGCATGTGTGTGTGTGTCTCTGAATGTGTGTGTGTGTGTGTGTGTGTGCGCGTGTGAGTGTGAGGAAGAGTGCAAGTAAAAAAGAGGAACATGAAAGGGAAAAGCAGGCTCGACGACTCGCTGCCAAACCTTCTCCAGTTTCCTCTCCACGCCTAATCTGATTGGCTCCTCTGATGCTCCGACGGTGAAAGGACGGCGGGATTGGACGATGGCGACAGGAATTGAGCAGGCAGTGGGCCGGACTTGGCCGCGAGTGAGGCAGGAATTCGGGCAAATTTCCCCCCCCTATAGAACTCGTTCGGGGGGGAATCATGATGTGTACGTTCAAGCGTCTGTATAGCGTGTGTGTTTAGAGCATCCTGCTTCAAGTGCCTCGTTTGTGTGTGTCTGTGTGTGTGTGTGTGCGTGTTTGCGGTTCTGCATGAGCGTCCTGTCAAAGAGAAGGGCAGAGGAAGCTTTAGATTTCGGGGGGAAGAAAGGACAGAGAGGCCAGCGGAGAGAATGAGAAAACTATCTCTGTTCACCCGATTTAGGATTACCAAGAAAAGTAGGTGGGGGGGGGGGGGGGGGGGGGGGGGGACTGGGGTGACAGGGGGGAGAGGAGAAAAGAAACAGAGGCGATTAGAGATGTGGAGAGGAACAATGAGTCTGGAAGGAATCCGGATGAGCAAACCAAATCGTGAGGGATGTCGGGAATCTCAATCCTGTTAATCGGCAGGTATGTTGACAAGAACGTGACCGGACGAAGGCGAGTTCATGCTCCGAGTCAGAGTTTAAGAAAAGTTTAACTCGCTGCACTCGTCTTTTTTCCTCTTTCATCCACACTGTCCCTGTCAAATTTCCATATTAAAATTCATGATCTCCTGCGTTAGCACTATGTTTCTATTTGGCTGGAGACTAAAAGTTCAACGAGGGAAAAGGCGATCAGGAGGTTTTACGGTTCATCCTGAGGGGAACACGGAGTTTATCCCAGAGGTTCTCAGAGAAGTTGCTCCACACCAGAGAGTTGGACAAGGGATGAGGATGGAGGGGGGGGGGGGGGGGCTTAATTCTGAAATATGACGGGGGGGGGGGGGGGGGGGGGGGGCGGCTTAATTCTGAAATATGACAGGGCCCTCCCCTGGAAGCACAAACCATTCTAATTTTGCCTGATTGCGTCCTCCATCTGCACAGATGAAGTGGTAAACAATGAGGCTGAGAAAGAATCCAGACATTTTCATTTGTGGTATTTATGTGTATGGAAAAACATCCGAGGAGCAGGAGGAGGAGTGCGGGCCCAGCAGTGTTTAGGGAAAACAAGCCAATTTAGGTTACCATTGAAGAAAGTCATGTCCTCCTGCAGTTTGTGATGTATGATCGTCAATTTGGAGCCAAGACCAAAGATTGAGTGGTTTTTCTTTCACATTAAATTCAATTAAAATCCATTTTATTTGTATCTCGCCAAATAAAATTAGAGTTTATCTCAAGCGACAGAACAGAGGGAGGCAGAGAAACCCCAATCATTCTCTCAATAAACAGTGAAAAATCTGGAAGAACCCAAACTCCATGTTGGAAGCCTTTTCCCCTGACCAGTGGTGCTGAGGTCGTCCGCATATTTTTTGGCCGTGTGCTGCTAGTTGCCTTACAAAGAACGCCGTGACTCGGCGGTCCATGTTTAACTGTAGGAACGCACCTCTGTGACTTGGTGAACATGAATAATTGCGGCAAAGTAAACAGTCATTAACTCCGCCACACACACAGAATGAGCAACAAGATGTTCAACACGGCAAACAGTCCAAATCCAAACAGCGTGGGGCAGACGATGGAGGGAGGGAGGGGGGGGGGAGAACGGCAGAAAGGTGAGGGAGAGAAAGAAAACGCGGGGGGGGGGGGGGGGGGAGAACGGCAGAAAGGTGAGGGAGAGAAAGAAAACGCGTGAGGACACAAGAAGATGAGGATGAGGAGTAAATGAATAAATAAAAGACCCGCTTGCCCCCGCTCGGCAGAGTAAGAGGGGCGAGGATTGTGCGGATGCGGCAGGAGAGAGGTAGCGAGAGAGAGAGAGGGAGAGCAGTGTGGGGGGGGGGGAGGAGGAAACGAGAGAAACAAAGACCTCACAGTGTTGGGAGTGCTGCTGGGCATCCTCAGAGGAAAACAGAGCAGACTCCTTTGTAGTTGCAAAGAAGCTGCAGGTCTGCATGGAGGTGTGCATTAGCTGCTGCTTGAATTAGTGGGTCCCAGAGGTCGCTCCTCTTCCTCTCCCTCATCGCTCGCTCCATCTCCCCAGCTCTTTTAAAGTCCTTCCTCTCTCTGTGGCTCCTCACCTTTCCCTGCGTCTGTCCACCGCTCCTTCGCTTTTAATTTCTCTGTCTCCCACACGGGGCAAAAATACCAAAATAGAAACATGTGCACACACACAGCAATGCACAAGTTATGCAAGCTCTCTCTCTCACACACACACACACACACACACACACATACACACACACACACACACATGCATGCAGGAGAACAACAGTGTCTTTTTTTTCTCACGGGCTCAAACAGGCTTTCCAAACCTGGCTTCCTTAGTGGGTCCCCAGATACAGAACTCAGCATCAGAACAGACTCTTCTCTTCTTATCCTTCTTTACTTCTTCTGTTTCTTTTTCTTTGTCTGGTTGAAGCCAAAACTAAAAATGGAAATTGACAAATTACTCTGCCCGTCCCCTGCTCTGCTGATTTCACCTTCTCTTCTCCTTTTCATCCTCCTCCATCTTGCTCTTTTCTCTCTCTCTCTCTCCTCTTCTTCTTCTTCTCTTCCCTTTTCATTTAGTGGAGGTGAAACTCTCACACGCTAATATGCAAACCAGGTTTATTAAAATCTCTTGTGGGTGTTTCATTTGGGTGTTTTCATGTGCGGGAAGCCTTTGACAATCTTTCCCAGGTCCTCTTTACACAGTCTCTGTCAGGAACTCTGCTGTTTGTGTTTTGTTTTGAGGAAATATACTTGATGAGAATCTATAGGGGGGTAGCTCTGAACTTTATCAACTTTTCTTGCCTCGCGCCAAAGTTTCCCTTCAGCAGGAAGATTCCGCTGCAGTCTGTTTGTTCTCTCCGCTAATTTTTCCAAATTAGTATTCACCCTTCTCGTTGAATACAATCTGTTTGGTTTGGAGCACTTCCTGGACTCGCTGAAGTTTGTTTGAGGTGCTCTTTGGAAAACTCCACACCATTCGAACCGTTCTCACCCCGCCTGTTTGGAATGGCCCGTGGTGATGCTGCCAGAGTTTTCTTTGGCGATAAGGAACCACGCCGGCGTCCATGTGTCCTGCTGCCCCGCCTCCTGCTGTTCCACCCTGACTCCGCCCCCTCACCTGAACGCTCTGGAGATGTTTCCTGCTGTTTCCCGGGCTCAGAGAATCTCCCGCTGCGTTCCAGAGCCCAGATTATGACCAGACCCAAAACACAGACTCTTCTCTGAGTTCACCTCTGGTGAAGCAGAAGCCAAAGGGCTGAAGCTTTGAGGAAACACAACACGTGAGTCGGCTGAACCTCAGGATCTTAGTCCTTTTGTGCCGAACTCCTCGGCCGAAACAGTTAATTTAGTTAGCATCTGCCGGTAGCCTCACACACAGGAGACGCAGCCTGTCCCCAGTTCATATTTAGTGCTACGGCAGTCACGCACCACATCCGTTGTTTCCGTCAGGTCGTCCAGCGCAGGGCGGCCGCGGCCTTGTAAATTCCCAATCGCCGTGCATCTTTGTGAAGCCTGCCGACAGGTTGCAGCGAGGCGGGGGGAAATCTGAGACACTTGTTCAGGGAGAGAATGTTCCACCAGTCAGTGCCGTGTGTATTTTTCTCAGGACAGCTGGCACAGTGAATGGAAGCCTCTCCACAAACCTCAAAACCCCCCTCCCCAACGCCACCCCCCTCCCCTCCCCTCAACCCTCGCACGCCTCCTCCTGCTCCCTTTTTGCTCCTTTGGCTGCATCCTTCACCCCCATTCAGCAGAGTTGGCACGGTGACATGAAGCAAGTGGAGACAGGGGAGAGAGGGGAGGCGGAGGAGGAGGAGGAGGTGGTGGTGGTGGGGGGGGGGTGTACTGCTGGTGCCGGAATGTAGAAGAAGAAAGGCATATCAGTTGCACCTACAGAGAGCGCCGAGGGACAGTGGGCAGGAATCGGGTCGTTAGCGAGGGGTTACAGTTGGAAAATGTGGCTCGAGATCCGCTGAGCTGGAACCGTGTGAGATAAGAGCTGCTGGTTAGGATGAAGAGCTCCCTGAGGAGTTATCAGTCTGGGAGGGTTCAGGGATTTTGTTTGCACGACTCTGGATTTACTGTCTCGGTTTGCGGGTCTGTCGGCACGTGAGCTGCAGTCCCACAGTCTGGGCTCCTCGTTAAATACTGTGTGTGCGTGTGTGTGTGTGTGTGTGGCATTTTGGCCGGTCCTCTCCACTTCAGGGTTTTTAGTTAGTAATCTCAAAGCTATCGTCTGATGATGAATCAGCCGTTTGGCGCAAAGGCCAATCATTTGTGGCTTCTGACACCGGATGGCTGGGCCAGGACTCAGCCTTCCGTTCATAACTTACAGTGGAACAGTGATTCTTCTGTCGGTGTTAAATATCCAGATGACTTTTGGTTTGACTCTATTAGCGGCTCTGAAAGCAGGTAAATTAAAAAGCAGTCAGCTGTTGTGTTTTCCAGGGAACAGCGAGTATAGACAAAATGTCTGTGAGTGTTTAAGTGTCTAAATAGTCTTTGTGCACCTCTATGTTTTGAACATTTGCTTTGTGTGTGTGTGTGTGTGTGTGTGTGTGTGTGTGTGTGTGTGTGTGTGGCATCCTCCACATCTGTTTATCTCATTGTATCAGTCCCAGCAGTAAGGGCATGTCTTCACCAAGTCCCAGTCTGCCCATATGTCTGCCGTGATCCGTGAATAACTCTGCCTGCCAGTCTCAGACAGGGCCAGCCCTCTGCTGCACACACACACACACACACACACACACACACACAGATGCTAATACTTACCCGCTCTTATTTATGCACACAGGTATTCACTCATCCTCTGATGCGTACACTCATACACCCACACAAGTATAGACACAGATGTGTGCAGGCGCAAATTCCACTCAGGTAGATAATTGAGGCAGGAACACAAGTGCACACACACACACACACACACAAAGGCACACACCTACTACCCACACCTGCAGTCTCACACATACAAATCAAATTGCTCACAGATGGGTAATTGATGGAGGAACACAGGCAAATATACACATATAAGCCTATCACTCACACACACACACACACACACACAGGCATGGCAGCCCCTCCAGCGTCACTCTAATTTCCTCCAGGTTAGAGGACACTGAGGTTTTGACATTGAACGCAGCGCAGGGAAGTCGTTTATACGCTTTAATAAAGTCTGATAATAAGGGCGAAGGTAAATGGGGGGTAAGGTTAATAAGCTCCGGGCGAGAATGTGTGTTAGAACACAAGAGCTGAAGAGGCGAACAGACCCAGGTTCAGACAGATCAAAGTCTTACATCAAGATTGCTCCTCTTGGAAAATAAACCACAACAAATTGGCTGCAGCCGAGGACTTCTCTCTGATTCTGCCTGCGATAGGATCAATTAGCACTTCAAAGCAGCGTAAGGGTTTTCTCCAGCTATCTTTAGATGCCAGTAGGCGTCTTTGTAGCGTTACTGTCAATAAACACTCAAAGTTTCTGTGGACGGGGAGTGAGAGATGTGGGAGTTTGTTGGGGAATCGTCGGGAGGGATGTTCAGATAGCTTCCGGCGGGGGACGACCAGAGGTCAGCATCACCTTCATAATTAGCATCGTTGTAAAGACGAGCGGCGTCGTGCGCTTAAAATATCAGGACGGGCGACAAACAGACGGGCGGGAGGAAAACTTGGCGGCGCAGAGATGAATTTCTGTGCGTGGGACTGTGGTGTTTTTCTGTCGTGGATCCTGAATGTCAGGCTTTTCCCAGCACTGTTGACAGGAGGGAGTTTTAATGATGCATACTGTGACACGGCTCCCTTTGTGCCACAGCATCACGCGCAGCAATCTGAAGTCAGAGAAATCACCGTCGTCAAACGGCGCCGTAAATCGCAGTCATCAGTTCCAGACCGGAGCTGGATTGCTGCGTCCCGTGCGGTGGGAGGGCAGCGTGACCCCGTAATATTCCGGCCTAGATGGTCTGATTGCCGCTGATTGAGATTAGATTGCAATAAAGCATAGCTCGCTGCTCGCGATTTCCTCCCCGCGCTTCGTCAGCTGCACAGGCCGCGCCGCCATTCATTATCATGGAGAGGCTGTAGACTGTTTGGGGAATCCGGGGGGGAGGCCGGGGGGGAGGAGACAAGGAGAAGGAGGAAGAGGAGGAAAGGGGAAAAGGAGGTGGGGGTGGGGGGGTATCAAAGCAAAGTTTGGTAAACTTTCCTGAAGGTCGTCGGAGAGCGTGGCTGGGACAGGCCCGGGGGAGAGCCAATCAAAAGACAGCTTTGTCAACCAATCAAACGGCGGGCGGCGTATCATCTTCAGTCGACGGAACGCGCCCGCGGAATAAAAGAAAAGAACGTGCTCCCCTCCCTCAGAAGGTGGTTACAGAGAGATCCTAACCTTTATCTGTGTACTTCATCAGCCACATCGACCTCCACAGCTTTTAACACAGACACACACACACACACATACAAATGCACTCTGTCCCCGCCTTTGTCTTTCTCCTCACAAGCAAACGTAGCAAGAAATTTAACGCTCCCTCTCACACACATGTACACACACACACACACACACACACTGCTTGGTGCTATGGGGCTGTTTACATAAGGCCTTGCCCTGGGAAAGCACTGTCATGCTGCCAATGCTGCCAGCAGCGAAAGAGCAAATGAAAGAGATGGAGAGTGCGGAGGGGAGGGCGATGGCGGGCGATGGAAGATAGAGCTTTGCCAGTCTGATGTGCTCACAGCCTCGGGGAGCAGCGGTCAGTCAGACTGAGGGATGAGGACGGATAGGAAGGAGGGATGCGGAAAAGGAATGTGAGATGAAAGGAGGAGTGTGTAGTCAAAGGAAGTCTAAGCAAGAGACGGGATGGATTTGGATGGATGGAGATACATGGGGGGGGGGAGGAAGGAGAGGTGGGGGGGGGGGGTAGATTTAAGCGGAGTGAAGCAGGCCAAACTAAGCAGGGCAGAAGAATGGACCAACGGAGCAGGGAACAAAGGAGGTTAGGGAGGGAGATTGGCAGGAGAGGAGGATGGAGAGACAAAAGAACGGAGGAAAAAAAAACAGATGAGACGGAGATGGAGAGGGAAGGGAGGAAGGGATGCGAATGGCTGGATGCTCCGTGCTCTTTGAGGCTCTTCGTCTTCGTCACGAGCTCCATGTTCGCGCACAAGACGCCGCTCCTCGCGCTTTCAGTGGAGTCGATCTATTCAACTGGTGGGAAGGTGGGGGTGAACTGGTGTCGCGGGGGGGGGGGGGGGGGCCAGGGGGCCAAGGTCAAAACCACTTAAGTGTGTCCCTCACTCTTCTTATGTAACCCCTCTCTCTCACTCTCTCACTCTCATGCATACTAAGACGCACACACACACACACACACACACACACTCATGGAAGCATACTAAATCAGGCGGGAGTGTATCGATTTAGCATGGTGTGCAGATTCCCACCGCTGCCCCTATACGCAGATTAAAGGGAGAGGGGAGGAAAACACACACACACACACACACACACACACACACCTGCATACACACACACTCTGCGAGGCAGCTTTTGCTCTCCAAGCTTTTTTCCTTTATCGGTGCGAGTGGGGTATAGTTATTATGCATATTCATTTTACGCATATTCAGAATTAGTTCTCTGGCGTTAAGTGGTTTTGACAGTATTTTCTAAACACGTGAGTTTAGAGGTGTCGATTTTTAGATTTAATTTAACACCGATGTGGAGGAATGTGTGGATGTAGGTGTGTGTGTGTGTGTGTGTGTGTACAGATGAGTGTTTGCATAATGATCATTCCCTTATGCCGGAGCTTCTTGGGGCTCTCAGCATGCCAGCTGTTATCCCCTGCTGAGGGACTGCGAGCACACACACACACACACGCACACACACACACACACACTCACACTCACATGTCACACCCTCTCTGTTTCAGCATTATCAGTCAGCAGTGCACTTCTGTGTCCTCTTGCAGGACTCTCTCGGAGTGATGTGTGTGAGCCTCGAGGAGAGTGTGTGTGTGTGTGTTGTGACAGTGTGAGCCCTGCGTTCTCTCCCTCTCTCTCCACTCTCCTCTGATACACTCTGTTCTCAAGCCACACCATTAGCGACACGCTGGACCCTCAGAAAAAGAAAAAAAAAATACTCCGACTGCAAAACCCAAAAGGAGCTTTTACTGGCATGCACCAAAGGGATGCGGCACGCTCCGCTCCATTAGAAACATTTAAACTTATTTTTGTGAGCCTGACAGCTTTCTTTTTTTTATCCTGGATTCTGCACGCAGCCTTCCGCACACAGTTCGAGTTGTTTCCTGCTCATTTCTTCACCGTTAAAAGCATTTGAGTCATGGTTTCCCCTAAAATGTGGGTTAGGACCCCAGTATGACTCTGTGGCCCATTCTCCCTTCACACAACACAACCACTTTTAGTCTGTTTTCAAATGATTATGACGCATCTGTAAGAGTAGCTGCATGCTGTCCTGTGAAATCGCCAAAACATGACTAAAAACTGGAAATGATTCAGAGAGTTTTCGACAGATCCTCCACGCGATGCAGCACAGACAGACACAATGAAATAACAATAAAACAGCGACTCTGACAAAAGTAATTTAGGGCTTTACTGTGGAGGATTATCCAGCTTGTGCAGTTTTGAAGCCCGTGCAGGTTGTTTTTTCATTCTGTTACGAGCAGCAATGGCAGAAAACGGCTTATTCTGGAGGAATTAAATGAGCTCGGATATCGGTGACGCTGCCGACTGACTGCAGACAGAACAGATATCAGGGGAAAGAGACAGAGGGGAAACTTCAAAAACACCCCGCCTAAAAGCAGGACTAAAATGACTACTAGTAATTCTACTACTTCTAATACTACTACTAATATTGTGCTGCTATATCAGATGAAGCAAGATAAAGATAAATCCAATGTAATATTCCCAACCAACACATCTCACACTTTCATTTAAAATTGCTTTCAATAATTAGTTTTTTTTTTGTTTTTTTTTTTGCATTGTCAGAATACAAGATGTAAACATGAGAATAAAATGGAAAAAAAGGAATAAAATACAAATTGCACATAATAACACATAATGACTTGTGCAGTTGGATTAAACTCCTACAGGTGAAATCAAATGTGTTTCTTTCTGCTTCATTTGTTTGTAGCTGCTCCCTCAGTATTAACAATCAACATAATGGCAGATCATTTTTATTTCTGGAATTGTTCCAAGCGTCTTTGTGAGCTCACGCTTCAGCTTAACAACATTTGGCCCATACCAACAAAAGAAACAAGGTTCTATTTGTGTTTTTAAAAAGTGTTGTGAATATAGAACTGATGGGTCAGGCGAACCTTACGTTGACGTGATCAGATCTCTCTGCTGATGCGCACGACCGCTGCACTTGTATCTTAGTACTCTGTCCTACTGTGTGTGTTGCGTTTGTGCTTTTCCTTTTCATGTCCTGCACCAAAAAAAATGAAAAAACTCTGCTTTGGCGTCTCGTTGATCAATTTGAGTTGCTGTGGGGAGAGGGTTGCTGGTTCCGTGCTGCTGAAGCTTCCAAACGACACAAAGTGAGGAGGCATCGATAAACCTCAGACAGGCGGATCCAGGGTTGATTTAGTTAAGACCATTGAGCTATTGAATTTGGCTGCAGCACAACGAACTGTATTCCAAGATGGATTCATAAATAAAGTGTGAGCCGCTCATTGGAAATGCAGCAGGTGAGAGTGGGAGTGGACTCTGCAAAGGTTTTTCTTTCTTCACACCTCACATCTTCCTTTCTCTCGTTTTTGCCACCGCGCCCATGGGACGATTATCGGCCAAGATAAATGAGACGCTCACTGTGAGACCTTTACTCTTTGGCAAAGGTATAAAGAGCAGTGCAAGTTTCTTTCTTTCTCTCTCCATTTTCTGTCTCTGTCCTCCTCCGGCGCCGGGCTGTGGAAAAGAGATGCTGATGGAATCACGGAGGGTCACAACATCACGCTAAGGCCAATGTAACACGACAGGGGGCTTTTTGGCCAGGTATTTATAGACTGGCCTACAGCATTATGGTTTCTCTCTCTCACACGCTGACACTTCATTATCAGGAGCAAATCAAGTAACTGTCACGTCTGGTGTGTGTCTGTGTGTGTGTGTGTGTGTTCAGGGATGTAGGAGAGCCAGTGAAGGAAAGTGGAAAAGAATGTTAGTGTCTCTTACTCGCTTTTTCAGGCGGACCTTGGTCACACACAGTGTGTTCTCAGGTGTGTGCGTGCACATCTTCATGAGGACCATTCTGACCCTAGAACTTGAGCCTAAAATTAGTCCTTGAGGGTAAAAGTCTCAGTTTTAGGGTTAGGGTCAAGGGAATATATTCAAGTTAAGTCAGTGTTATTTATTTAGGACCTATAAAACAAAGGCTGAGTAAATGAAAGAATATATATATATATATATATAAAGACTATTAGGGTATTTTTAATCAACAGTAGCCACCTGGCTTACATTAGCTCTTTGGCTCGTCTTGACCCCCCCCACCCCGTGTAATGTCATTTAAAGAGCAATTTAGAAAGAAAATTGCTGCAAGAGCGAGTAAGATTTCACTCAGCTAAACTCTATTTATAAACCTGAGGCTGCTGATTGGACCGTGCACGGTTAGCCTCCTCTTCATTGGCTAGAAACACATGAAAGGGTCGGAGTGTGCGCGCGCTCCGACACAGGCAAGTACGCGTGCGTGCACCGGCGGACATGCGCAGATTGCACCACTAGCTTAGGCATGCATGTCTTCTAATTAACATCCAGCCCCCAAGCTGCGGTGTAGCGTACAGTACAGACTAACAATACATTCATACACTCTCTCCGTCACACACACACACACACACACACACACACACACACCTCTGCTAATCCGTTATGTGTTTGCTGAGAGGCATTCCCCTTTCCTTCTCTCTCCTCCTCCTCCTCCTCGTCCTTTCTTGCTCACATCTCTTCTTCCCTTTATCACTCCCCTATTAATACACACACACACACACACACACTCCAAACCTGCCTTTAAAGAACAGACTTTTATGACTTATGAGTCTTAACACTTTTTGGCTTTGGGGTGGCTTTGGGGTGTAAAGTGTGTGTGTGTGTTTGTGTGTGCATGCACAACATTATTAACATGTGTGTAAGAAAATACACAACCGCATTTAAATGTGCAAGTGTGTGTGTGTGTGTGTGTGTGTGGCGATGGGAGGAGAGGGGGAGTTTCAGCTTTAGGGTTTAGAAGGATGGAGGCGAGGGAGAGGAGGAAAAGAGGGAGAAGCTGCAGCGTGTTTGTGTACGTGCGTGGCGGCCGTGCGTGTGCGTGCGTGCGTGAGGCAGCATCGGCGGAGAAACAGCAGCGCTAGCACTGCTTAATTAATCAACATCAAAAGACGGCATTAAAAATGAATGGAACCCGAAGCAACAGTTTGGCTAAAGTGAATTATTCAGGCGTGGAGCTTACCCCGCTGCCCAACATTCTATTAAGAACTAAAATCATGCTTTTTCTTTTTTTTTTTCCTCCTGCTCTTGCCCCCGTTTAGTCTCTGTTTGTAGCGGGCCTGCAAAGTTTGCTGCCGAGGATCAATGCAAGCTTCGCTGAGGGAATTTTCAGCAAACAACTCTCAGTCCACTTTTCAGGCTCTGCCTCTGTCTGAGCAGAATGCCATTAGTCTCACCGCTGACCACAGTTACGGGCCCTTAGTTCCAAATTAAGGCTCTATTCCTTTTTCAATTAATTGTATTCGAGGAAGTGGTTTTCAATTAAATGAAAAAGTCGCTGAACTCTGAGATGAGGAGATCTTTAACCTAAGTGAAAAATCCATTCTCCTTTCAATTATTTAACTGTAATTTGAATATCTACCCCGATCACATTGAATTAAAGCTGAGATAATACACATTTTAATAATGTATCAAGCGCTGTGTACTGTCAATCCTGCCGTCAGGCATCCATCCAGCTTCTCTATTAATTTTGTACCTGAACTTAATCAATGTAGTATTCTGCATACATTATTCAACCACATCATAAAAATTAATTCTACGGGAATGCTGCGACTGGAAATCTATATGTGCTTGTTGCCAAATCCAACATCTTCCTTCAGACAGCAGTGTCTAAAGGACAGACCTCCAGTAGGGGGCGAGCTGGAGCTGCTAGCCTTGTCTTTTGCAGATGTCGTGCGTGACATAACGACGATGAGACGAGGCGTTCCAGGTGCTCTCAGTCGGGAGGAGAAGGCGTTTCATCTCCGAGAGTTTTTCATACGCATAAAACTGTACGACGCGCCGGAGGAAAATAAAAACTGAAGACGTATCGCGCGCCTCGAATGCATGCGTCAGTGTCGAGGGGACTGCAGAGGAGCGGACAAGATGGAGAAGCGGGGTGTAAGAGGAGATTTGGGGGAGATGAAGGGGAGGAAAATGAGCAGAGAGCTGGAAGCTAAAGCAGCAGGACTCAAGTCTGAGTGCCAGTCTCATCAAAACCATGCATGAATCTTATTTTTATAGAATGGGCGCACTGGCTGCTGCGGTATTTCGGCAAATTTACTTTCATTTCTTGCATCTAAGACGCAGGCCGGTTCCAGAACATCTCTGCGATGCAGCATTTTACTTGTTAATGTTTTATTAAACCAATGCTTAGCACCAAGTAGCTGAGAGAGAGGGGGGCTACATCAGTGGATGACGGCACAACCAAACTGTGAGGGTTTGAAACTCCTCTGAGCATTTTATATTTATCTTTCTGTGTGTTGGTTTTTATCAAAGTCCAATCTTACTTACATTTTCATCCTTTGCTGTTTGGTGATCTGAAAGTCGACTCAAAGGAAACCAAACTGTATCATTGGACACACACACACACACACACATACACAGATGGCAAACTGGTGAGTGGAGGAAAGTAAGACACACCAACAAACACACACTCAGACGTGCAATTGTGTGTAGGCTCCAGGGGCACACTGGTCATTAACAGGACAGAGACATCTGGAACAACAGTCTGGGTCTGTGTTTTGGGGTCTATGTGTGTGCATTCGTGTATGTGCATGTGTGTGTGTTTGCCTGTATGCAATCCTGTGTGTGTGTGTGTGTGTGTGTGTGTGTGTGTTTGTGTTGCTGCATTTTACTCAGCAGTCAACAATATGAGTTCACCAGCTCCCCTGAGTGAAAAAATGGAAAACCATGGCGGTGTGTGTGTCTATGCACTATATGCATCTACAGCCGAGAAGTGTGTGTGTGTGTGTGTGTGGTGAAAGGAAAGGCTGCAGGCTTTATGTGTGAGAGTGTGTTTCTTTTCTTTTTCTCCCTCAGCGAAGGCCTATTTCTAGATCGGTTTGAGGGTCAAGGTTTGGCCACCGGTGGAGAAAAGCTGTGTTCCCATTTAAAAGGGAAAAAAAAGCTCTCGCTCTCTCCTCACAATGAAAAGAAGACCAAACACACATCATCCTCTTAAAGCCTTAACCCTTGCTCCGCCATGTAGCAGCTCGCAGCACAGATCCTCCCAAGACCAAAGTGCTGCGGCAGCATCAGATCCTGGATCAAATAAAGACGATAAAAACGTCAAATCCAGACATTCTGACATTTTACTGACCATTGAGTCAAACTGCTGAATTTCATTTTTTTTTTTATTTGCAAAGGCCAGAGGCACCAAATGCAATTGAGGAGGAGAGGGTTCACATCACCTGGATGGCGTTCTGCATTGGAGGGCTATAGACTCCTCCTCTTTCATGCTAATACATGGGACGTGGGCCAAAATAATAAATTCAAAGAAGCTACTTCTTCTTCACCACTCTCAAACCTCAGCAGCAGATGAGCCGAATGTTCCGTCGTTATGTTTCATTCAGAGATTCTAAGAAGCTCCTCAGTGTGAGTGAGGAACCTTTCATCGGTGTTAGAACCCACCTCGCTCACTTGAGGATGAGGAGTTCCTTCGAGTGGAGCGAGCGTCATGATCACGGTGACTCACGCTCTGACTCACTGGCAAGCATCCGCTTTGAATCCATTACTCTGGGAAAAAAAAAAACATGGATGCAGCATCCGAGACTTCACTTGAAGGTTTTCTGGAGGGAATTCTGAAAGCCTGGCTCTGCGTTTATCAAGACAGATGCAATCATCAAGCAACTTAGTCCCCAGTGAAGAGAAGGGTGTGAATGACCTCTTCAGAGCGCCCGCTGCCTCGGAACAGGAAAAGTTAATCGGATACAAAGATCTTCCCATGTTCTATTTCACATTATCTACTAGAAATGGATCGGAGTGTGAACGCGGGCCTTTAAACCCGGGTGGACTTTCAGAATCCTGGTTGATTCTGAGAGCGAATATCTCTGGAGCCGCTACCTTGGCTCTGACTTTCAGCCTTTCACTTCCGATTGTCTTATGAATAATTCTGCAGAGCAGCAGAACTACGGTGGCCCTGAAGTGCAGAAATCACAAAGACAAATGGGAAAACACAAAAAACACAAATAAGAAAATGTGTTTTGCCTTTCAGATCCTCCAGAGAACAAAAATACAATTTACCTTCATTTCCCACAAGATAATGAACCCAAGACAAATACAGAGAAAAGATTGGACGAAAACAGCTTTGTCTTTGAGATGAAGTCCGACATTAAGTCCAGCTATTAGTTTTCATGATTTCACAAGCCTCATAAATGGGCTTTGACAAAGGAAATGATCCCATATTATATCTGCTAAACTACAACAAACATTCACAGCCTCAGCAGAACTTGGATGGGAGATATTATGTTTGTGACAGTTTGAAGTGTAAAAAAAATAATAATAATTGCTCCCCCCACCCCTCCTCAGTGGCTTCCTCTGGAATATATTTTGAATAGAAATAATTGTAGGAGACACGTTGGGGAATAAACTCCAGAATCGTGAAATTGGAAAAGTCACACATGATACAATCAAATCCAGTCACAGTGGACAGAACTGGTTTGTACTGGTTTGAGGAGGAAGCATTTCCTGGCACTAGTGAGTGAAAGTATTAAGATTTACATTTATATAATTTAACTTGTCATTTCAATCCTGTGTCTTTTATACTTCTGTCTCTTTTGTTTTACTGCCTTTCTTTGTCAACTCTTTGGTAAAGCCAACATGATTTATTTATTTTTCTTTTGACTCAGGAACTAACTTCAGACCAAAGTTAGCTTCTTGCCTGAAACAAAAATCCAAAACCAGAAAAGCAGAAACTATGTAAATACTGAGCGCATATAAATCAGGTGGACACAAACCTGGCTCCGCATACTCGCTGCAAGATAAAGTATGTGACTGTTTGTTTACAGGTGTGCAGTATTTGTTTATTTTGCCATTTGGAAATGTGTCAGTGTCCGCGACCGATTCAGCCAAAAATCAGTTATCGCAGGTTTAATATCCGCCAACTGAACTCTGACAGCAAATATTTCACCTTATTGATTTGTCACTTATGATGTATCACTCCGGCCACCTCCGAGCAAACTGTGAATTATGCAGTGCCCATTCACACGCCGAAATATCCAGGATTCATAATTCATCTGCGCGAGAAAAGTTCCCTTTCAAATTAAACCTCACTCGTTAACTTTTACCATTACAAATATCTCAGGAAGAAAACCAAACGCCGACAGCTGCGACGTCGTTTTTAAGAAGAGCGTCCGTCCAAGCGCATTCCACATTGGTCAGCGTCGCCATCGGCCCGCCACCACGGGTTGCTGCTCGCCACTTGCGTGCGTGGTTCCTCGCCATCCAGATGTGCTACCCGACTGTGAATTTTAATGGTTTATTCAGCTGCAGCCTCCATCGCGGCTCAGCCTTCTGCCGGTGGGAAGAAAAAGATTGAGGGTCCGCGTGATAACGCACATTCAGAACTCAGTTAGTGATTTGCATTGACTCTGTGGTGATAGATGGACCGAGACGAGCGTGTGAAAAACATTACTGCGGGACATCTTTGCACAATTTGACTCCCTCCCCCCCCCAACGCTTTACTCTGAACCCGTAGTCTGAGCAAACTCACAGGGGTGGGGTGGGGGATAAGCTCCCTACACACAACAGTAAGATTTGAGATGTGTGAGAGACGTCGACCATCACAACAAACGTAGCTGCAGGCCGAGTTGAAAACATAACCAAGATTGACTAATGTTTATGGATTTTTTGACTCTGTGTGTGTGTGTGTGAGGGATATCTGTGACTCTTTATGAAGAAAAAAGGAGCAAGACGGAGGAAGAGAGACTCGAAGAGAGCAGCAGCTGAGCCTCTGTGGAGTTGTTTTGGTCATGGTGCTTGAGCACTCTGATTAATGCTCATAGAGAGACACCAGATGGAGAGAGACTGTGAGAGAGAGAAAGAGAGAGAGAGAGAGAGAGAGAGAGAGCGTGAAAGGGTAGAGTTGGAAATTTGGGGAGAAGAGTACCGTGGAAGGAGATGATCAGAGGGAGGGCGATCGAGAGAAAAGGACGGATGGGGGTGAGAGGTGCGGTGAAAAAAAGCATTCGACTGAGCACATGGAGATGATGAGAAAAAGGGAGAGAACGGAAATGAATGTGTCACCAAGAAAGAGGGTTCTCCTGCTCCCTGTATGTGTTTTTTGATCAGTGATCGCTCCCTGGCCGGTTGTCGTTATATTTTCAGGCCGTCCATCGTATTCTTTCGAATGTGACACGGACTGTCAAGAACTGTTCTTCAAATTTGGCATTCGCTCTTCATTCATTTCTCTCAAGAATCTCAACATGTGTAACCTGTAACCCAACCATCTGAGAGCGCTCGCGGCGTTCGTGACAGCGGCAGCGGCTGATTCTCCAGTTTGCAGGTTTGCAGACGAGCTTCACCAGACTTTAAACGGGTTCCAGGCTTCACACCTCACGCATGTATTATTAACATCCACGGGAAGTGCAGTGTTGAGTTTGGAGCTGTTGGAACAAGTGAAACATTCAATATAAATAAACTTTGGAGAAACGGGGCGAGCGTAGCTGTCGTCGAGCTTGACTGGACTTTGAATAAACAGGTGAACAGCTGTTCGTGCAGCAGCTGGGGCACAGCCTCAGGCTCTGCAGACAAAGACCGGGCACCGCTCTGGAATAAGTTAATCAAACGTTGCCTCGTTGCTCAACGGGATCTTAAAAGTGGGATTTTTCTCCTGTTACTTGGCCTAAGTTTACCCCTCTTAGAAAAATGACAGACCATTGGACGACAGCATTTCTGACATGATGTAAATCACGGGATCCAGATTAATCCAGTGATATTTTTGCCATCTGACTAGAAAAGGGGTTGAATCTTGCTCCCAATCTGAACTGTCTTCACCTTAAAGCAAAATTATTATTCTAATAACTTTCAGACACCTCAGCTTCACAAGCTCCGAGGATCCTCTGATGAGGAACCTGCTCCTGCTCCGCTCTCTGGGACTGTCTCTGAAACTGTCTTCTATGATGTCAAGGGCTGCTCAGTTATGTTGGAGCGTCACATCGTCGCTGTGATGCTGATTACTGAATGATACTGATTAATTTATGTTGTGCAATGCAAATACGCCCCGAGCCAGATTCCTGAGCGACCGCCTGCGCTCTGTACAACTGCTGCTGGTATTAGCTTAAACCCCTCTCCCTCACCTGTCTCCTGGAAAACAATCATCAGAAGCTGTTCTCCCTCCGGTTTGCTTTCCTTACACTTTCCCTTTTCTTTTCTGTTTTTTTTTTTTTTTTTTGGCACCCTGATTCTGCTGTCTTGAGGAAAGGCATTACTCACAGCAGGCGCTCCAGCCTCCAGCTCCGGCATCAGCAGTCACTCAGCTGAATCGGGAGGCTAAACCCTTGTGCACATTTTCTAAGAAGTGGGAGAGGCCAGAGCGCCTGAGAGGGGGGGGGGGGGGGTATAATTTGTTCTCTCTGCTGATTTATTCCCTCGGTTTTAGTTTATTTGTGACAGGAATTACTCAAGAATAAAAAATAATTCAAAACCAAAGTTTTCATTAAAGGTTTTTCAAGGTCCTGAGTATTCAGGCCGACTTTTAACCCCCCCCCCCCCCCCCCCCCCCCCCCCCCCCCCACCCCACCCCCAACACCACAACACCCCTCCTTGCGAGAACAATTCATCACGAATGCCTGAAGGCAACATCTGGTCCCAAGCGGCCATTTGGAATCAAGGATGAACAAATTCAGAATTTGCTTTTTTCGTTTTTTACTTTTTATTTGAGGTGACTGTGAGCTGACAAGAAAAAATTGAAATTGAATTTCCCTCAAATGTCTAAAAAGGTCAAACTCAAAGGTCATTTTCACTTTGGCAAAATATTGTTGTGCAAAAACCCATTATTCAAGGCTACGACTCAGGAGCCCAAAGAAAGGCTGTGACAACATGTCCCACTTAGTCATGTGAGGGTTAGACGTGGATATAAAGTGTGACTTCACTGGCGAATAACCGTGAGGCTCCACTTCTTGTTTAAAAAGATCCTCGCATGAAAGTTTGTCTCTGCAAACTTTTTGAGCATGACTCTACAAAAAAGCATCTACAAAAAGCGTTCATTATCTCTCCTAGCTGGGGTGCAAGCCCAGAGAATAATCTCGTGGTGAAGAGTGTATAGTTTGAGATGTAACATTTGTAGAGGAGAGAATTTTGAAAGCGGCAGAGATGGGAGAGAGAAAGAGAAGAAGAAGAAGAAGAAGGAGAAAAAGGGGCGGTGGGGGTGGAATTTTGGGAGATCAGTGGCAGGAAAGAAGATGAGAAGATGAGAAAAAAGGGGATTGGGCCGGTTTTGGGTGCAGTGGGATTACTCCAAGATGTGGTGAGTGGGAGACAGGAATACAGAAAGACAGAGAAGGCAGCGCTCCCTTTTGATTCGTGCTAAGAAGCCAAATCCTCCTGATGTTTAGCAATTTAGCAGATATAGTTCCCCAAATATTGAGCGCATGCACTGGAAAACATACAGGCTGTTTAAAGTTAAATTTATAATAACAGGGTTTGGTTTGAGGGTTAGGGTTTGAGGGGGTCAAACCACTGCCACTAAAGATAATGGATTCATGGTTAAAGCCACCAAACTGTGTTTGCTGAGGAATTAACATCCATTTTAATGGTTTAACCGGAGAGACGACCAAATACCGACTGTCATAGGAGGTGGTTAGAAAGTCAGGCATCCACCTACACTTCTCCTTGGGAGGTTTTTCAGCTCTCTAAAGGCTTCCGTATGCTAAGTAGTTTGTCGGATCATCAAACAGCATTTGAACCCCTGTCACTGCCGTATGTTTCTTTAGTTACTCTCTGGAAACTGCGGGACAGAGAGTCCAGGATTAAGCTGCCGGTGAACTCCGGCAGATCTGCCCGTCAGACGGTCCGATAGCTCTGGAGACGGCGACGCTAACACGGGTCATTTTAAATTTTCAGAACAAAAAGAAACTACCCCTGTTGTTTCTCTGTTGAGGACCATCTCAGCTCAGAATCTGCTTCTTTTTTTTCCTGGGGCTCTTGCACCTTGGCAATCGGCGAAGAAATTGAATCGAAAGTGAGTGACAGAAAGAGAGATTGACAGCAAAAGAAATGGGCAAAACAGGAGAGGGAGCGCTGCGGAGGGCAAGTGATGGAGATGAGGGCGGAGAGACGGACACAGAGAGGAGGGAGGAAGAGGAGGAGATGCTTGGGATGAGAGTCATTGACCTTCACTCCATGCATCCAGAGCCATGCACAGCATTTAGCACATATGGCACCATCTGTGTGTGTGTGTGTGCCCATTTCTGGTTTTCATTTGCTCACACTCCGATTGTTAGTATGCTTCCATATGTCTGTCTTTTGATTTACATGCTAATGTTTACTTCAGTGCGTGTGTGTGTGTGTATCTTAATTGGACTCCATTCAAGTGTTTAATTACTCGTTAGAGATGCTGCAAAGCAATCTATACACCAGCTCTCCCCCCGGTCGCTCCCTCTGCCCTCTGTGACTCCACCGCTGCACGGGGCTCGGGCGCTCTGACCCAAAACTCCATGGATTATTTCACCCCGTCAATCTGGATCAGCCCCGTCCAGACCGGACGAGGATTCTCGAGGCAGCAGAGGGCGACGCCGGACCGAGACGAGACAGTTAATAAGTCAGTCAGTCAGTCAGTCAGTCGGCGTGACGCTCGGCCAGTTTGTTCATGTGCAAGATTAGCAGTCAGTCAGTCGGACGGCAGGCCACTCATTCACCCAGATTTGCAGGTGGCCAGTAAATGAGCAGTCAGTCAGTTCCTAAATCGTGCTGTCGCTCCGTCAATCACTCCATCTGTTCATCTGTCAGTCTGCCAATCAGCGAATGAACAAAAGAACCTGTAGTTTCTAACGCCAACGTGCAGGAAAGGGTGAAACATCCTTTGGTTAGACACCACCAGACATGGAAGAAGGCAAACAATGTATTTATAGCATCATAAATAATAAATCAGACTTCATATTTAACTAAAAAACACATTAAATGCTCATCTTCAGATGGAGAAACTTGTTTCTCACAGTTTAAGCTGCGACGCTTCGTTGCTGCCTTCGCTTTATCTCCTCACTCCGCCACATTAAGTGCAATGCATTATGGTAGATATTGCTCAGATAGTGGCCGTCAGCGTTATGGGAAACAATGAGTGCACTTTACAGGGTGTAAAAACTTCACTTAACCTTCAGAGACAGCCTGTGTGTGGTGACATCGAGAATGGTGGGTTCGGCTCAGTGGCTCTGCTCCTCTCCGGATTGGTAAATTATCCGCCAGATGTTTTATGGAAATATGTGAGTGAAACTTTTTAAGAGAAAGAAACTTTTTGTCCCTCGACAAACTCCTGGTGGCCATGTTAATTTGCAGCCAGACGTGTGTCCCGATCGGTCCGGGACGAGTCATAAAAAAACGAATGACAAAATGTGAACAGTATTGATAGAATAAAAAATAAATCATCCGCCTCTTTAAACATTGACTCGGTGGCTCCGTGACATTTCTGCGGGGTGCTGACACAAATCCTCTCTTGTCTCTCCGTGTTGGGAGATCTTGCTTGGACATCAGCCATCAGCTCCTTCTCACTCCGCTTTGGGCCAACCTTGTCGATACCAATTCAGCCCGACGCTGCGTACGCCGTCGTCCGTGCCAAAGCCGCGGTGCTGCATCACGGTGAACGCCCCTCGGAAAAACAAGCGGGCTAATACAGGCATATCATGCACCCTGTCTGTCAGCCTGTCAGACACACCACGTGTGCCCGGGCTCTCATCCTGGCTGTCTGACTAACTTGTCCTTCTTGTCCATCCATCACCGGCTTTGTCACTCTATCTGTCTCGTTTTGGGTTGGTACTGTCTCCACTTTTTGTCTGTGTGCTTTAGCTTCCACAACACCAAGGTGCCAATTACACTTCCGGGGGGGGGGTCTGCAGGGTATTTTTCCCAAGGTTTGTTATGTTAATTCAGTCCGTGGGTGTCTGCTGGTATGACGAGGGGCATGTTTGTGTCTGACAGTTTGTTTGTGTGCGTGCGCGCGAATCTGCCAGAGATTGGCGCAGGAGGCGGCGAGTCCGCGGGGGGCCCATGTTTCCCGTCTTGACGAAAAACATAATAACCTTTCAGATGTGCTGAATGTCAGCGCGCTGATGTATGGGCGACATTACGCCGAGTGACAGATGTGGAACTTGTCACAGACTTGAGCTCGGCGATGTGCGCGTGAGCCCCTGATGTGGTTTCTATGGTTTCTTCCTCATGCTTTGTTACGTCCCTGCAGAGCAACGCACACGTGCGTTGCATCGTCTGTTTCCTTGTGTTGTCGTAGAACATAGGGTCAGAACTCGTTTACATAATTAAACTAAACGAGGGGATACGTTGCACTGTACGTGTTAATGTATGGCTCAGATATATGTGTCAATATGTCTCTGTGGGCCTAGGCTGAGGTGTGTGTGTGTGAGAGGCTCAGTGTGTGTTTGTGCACAGGGCGGTAATGTCTTTACTTTGCCCCACATTCCGAGGCATCAGCAACAATGCAGTAGGAGACGACAGAAAGAGACAGGGATGCCTCATGCTGAGAGAAAAGCATCTGAAGAGTCTGAGCAATAGGAAGGTGTGTGTGTGTGTGTGTGTGTGTGTGTGTGTGTTGATGGGGGAGGGATGTCATTTTTAACATTCCAAAAAAAAAACTGAACAGAAAGCATCAGGCTTGGTGGTGGTGGTGGTGGGGAGGGGGATAAAAATACATTCAAAGGAAGAGGGGGAGGGGGGTTAAGACAGAGACGAGAACAAGAAAGAGGAGAAATCAGAGAAGGAACGAGAATCATAACGCCTGAAAAGAGGAAACAGTGGCAATGTCAAAAGACGCTGCCGTGCACCTGGAGGGGAAGTGGGAGGAGACGAAAAGGGGGGAAGGGGAGCAGCGAGGAGACGAAACTGAGGTGAGAAAGGAGAGGAGCTGAAGACAGAGAGAGAGGATGGAGCGATAGAAACGGAGGGTAATGTGGAGTCGATTGTAGAGACATTGAGAGTGATTGGAGCTGCAGGGTGAGACACTTAGAAACACACACACACACACACACACACACACACCAGCAAAACAGGCTGCGGCGTCTCTGTGCCAAAAAGCCAATTGAGGTGAAGATGTTGCATTTCAGAGGAGGGAAGTGGAATCTTTCACGTCCACGGCTCCACATTTTCATGTGGCCAGCCGCCCACGCATGGACAGGTGATGAGCTGCGATCAAAGCGTGCGCTCGTTACTGTAAGTAAGAGAATGGTGCTAAACCGGCACAAAGGTACCGCCCACTGAGCCTGCAGAACCTCATTTCTCCAACTTTTGTCCTGACCTGGAGAAGCAGAGATGAATCAGAAGCTCAAACTGAAAGTTAATCCACATCTGAGTCATCTGCCGTTTCTTCTTGACTCCTCTTCTGAAGAGCACGGGAGCGATGTGTTGAATAAACAGTCCATCTGGGGGTTTTTTTTTTTTCAACAGGAGAACTTTGATTTCCCCTGGCTAACTTGGATGTGTGTCTTTCTTTTCTTTTACCTTGGGAGATCCGTTAAAGGTCACTTTCTGTTTCTCGCCAAAAAACTACAACAAACTGTGTTGAGCACATTTTCTCCTCTAAAAACCTTTCCTTTATTCATTATATGTTCAGTCCAATGGGGCTGTAGTCTGGTCTGTCATGAAGTTGTCAGTTATTTGGGAGGATAGTTAAGTTGATGGTTGGTTTTCCATCGGAGCCGAGTTGGAGCTTCAGTATGTCACTGTGTCAGTAGCCGTCCCCGAACTCCTTTTTTTAAACTTTTAGAGTTTTAGAGTTGCTTGGGAGTTGGTGGCTGCTCCAACCCCTGGCAAAAGTTATGGAATCACCGTACTCAGAGGATGTTCATTCAGTTTTTTAAATTTGTAGAAAAAAAAAATGGATTTTTTAAAAATCTCTTTTAGTGTTTCTTAAAGCCAGAAAGTTGCCATTTGAAATGACTTGGTGGAAACAGAGAGAACCGGTTCCAGACTAGCCCCGAACCAGCACTGGCACCAGCTCGGTGGAAAAGCCCTATTTGCTGCACGACATATTGCATCTTTGCAGATGTGACTGTGCAGCCCCCTCCTTTTTTCACTTGACCCATCTTTGTAAGGAAAACCTGGATGGTGACTCGGAGGCGACGTTTCTCTTTGACTGACATCCCGTGCACCCAGGCTCTCACTCTGCCGGATGAACGCTGCATTGCCAAGTGCGACGGAGGGAGATCAAGTGAGGCTGGAGAAAAGGAGGGAGTTATGCGTGGAGGGGCGAGAGGAGGGCGTAGAGAGGGAGCGAGCGAGGCGCCCTTTGATGTTTGCTCGCTGATGTTTAGGACACAAGCAGGTACGGTAAACATCCGAGGTCGCTCCGTCATCGGGCTCCAGGAGGCTTTGATCACGAGCGCGTTGAAGGACGATGTCGATGACTCAGTGGTGCCGGAATATTAAGGAGAGGCCACTACCCACACTGATTACTGTACGCACAGATACCCCCACATCTACAGTGCATTAATGCAGTACACACACACACACACACACACGCTCCGCTCTTAATCTTTCATTTCAACTTTTGAACTCCTCCATTTCTATCCGTCTTCACCCGGACATGCACACGCAGGACCGCAAAAACCTTTTAACACGGACTCCTCGCCGCTGATTAGGGTGCGAGCCTCTGAACGAGCCTTTTACGTTCAGACGAGAGCCGGCAGCCCAGAGCAGAGTGCTTCAGCCGCGTCTGGCTAACCTCACCAGACAATTCAATCGCACTGAAAGACTGAGGAGAATCTGGGAGACATCAGGGGATTAGGGAACGAAGCAAACCATCATATCGTATCGCCCAGGTTTACACACAGACAGTCAGCAGCGAATAAAAGAAATGGCTCCAAGCTGCGGAACCAAACACCGAAGAGATCGTTGTTCAGAACAACACACACTTCAACAACAGCATTTTGAAGCCTTCTGCACTGAGACAGGACAAAGTTTTCAGAGCAGAAACTTTAGAACGTCCATCCTTTCTCTCCGTTCTGAACTTAATCGTCAAGTTTTCCGACTTTGGGTAGAATTAGGTGTGAAAATAATATTGACTGTCGACACTCCCAAGATACAAAAAGCTATTTCTCACTGGAAATGAAAGATAATCAACTTTTATCAGCTGGGAAATGTGTATATACATTACATCTAAATATAAATGGTAAATATAAATGGATAAATGGAATATTCTACTTTGGTATGAAGTACCCTAGAGGCTCTGTGTACAGTTGCAGTGAAGACGAGGGAAGTCTGTCTCCGTGTCAGTTGCATTTTGTTTTTTTGGAACCAGTAATTTGAGAAATAGTTTGTGTACAGTAGGAGGCCATTAGAAACCTTGAGTAACAAAGCTGTTCTCTGGCTTCCCGAACCTCAAACCTGCAGGATGGACGATAGATAGAACTTGTATTTTTTCTCTCGGCTTTCCTCCAGGTGTTGTCTTCCTCCTTGTAAACTGTTTTGTGCAATAAAAAGTTATTGGAGAGGGACAGAGACGCTCTCTGAAGGAATCAGAGAGCTAATGGTCAGCCAGCAAACGGACGGAGGAATGAATTGAATTTGCTCAGGACTTAATGGCATAAAGACTAAACACAATGGGTCCATGGCTGTTTCCAGCAATCTTATATCAACAGCTATAATAATAAAAAAGAGCGTGCACAAATCCCTTGCTATTTATCATATTGTGCACCGCTGTCCGCGTTCAATTCAAGTGTCTGAATGCTGAGTGTGTGAAAGTTTCCACCAAACACTGCCCGCAAATATCCAACAATGGGACAAAAACGTAGAGGTCACGGTTTCTGCAGTCTGCGACAATGCCACAATGCACAATGCGCTCACTATCGAGCGTCCGTTAGATCGTGAAAAGGGAACGAGCAAACACGTTGACCGGAACCCGCTCATATTTTGGAGCAACGCTGCGACCCCCACATTTGAATGAGTCTGCTTGTTATGGAGATCTGTTTGGATTTGAAGACGTGGTCGAAATACGCTGCCGGTGGATGACAATTTTAATGTCGGTGAAATAATTCAACATTCTCACAGAACTTTTACCGGGTGCTCCACAGACCTCGCTGTGCCGAGAATTCGCCTGAACAACTTTCTGCATAAGAAATTGTCCCTATGACAACAGTTGACAGTGTGTGACACTAATGAAATTCCATTCACCTTGACTGTGTTCGGGGTGCAGGCGGATTTCTCCAATATGTTTTAGAAAGGTTGAACTGATGCTTCGAGAATAAGAGGGTTCCACACTCTGCATCTTAAATTAAAACCAAGGAAATTATTCATGGCTGTCATAAATTTGACATTATCAAGGAAATGGCACTTTTAGGGTGGTAGACTGTGAATATGAGTCCTGCATAGAGCACCTGCATGTATTTCGGATGCTGTTCACTCCTCTGTCTGCTTCCTGCCTATACTTTATTTTGAAGATGCCCTTTTCTGCAGGAACCAAATATCTCATGTTTCAATTACGGTTAACCAAGTGTTGTGAGTCGAAGTTAAATAGCCATAAAATTAAATTCTAAATAATGAATTGTATGAGAACATTTAACAAACAAGCTTAATAAAGTCATAATTGCAGCTTGAAAATATGAAAATTAACATGTAGATGATATAAAACATGATTTATTCATATTCAACTTTCTTTCATAACGTGTTTGCAGTTTGAAATTAGTTCAATAAACATTTTAGAAACAGAGCTCCATTAAAAGAGACACACTCATACCCCCCAACCCACACACACACACACACTAGTTTTGTGAAGAAGATACATGACGTAAGAGAGAGTGCATTCTCGTGTCTTTTTTGGCCAGTGCAGTGTGTGTGTTTAATTCCAAATGACACACAGCCTTAGGCAGCGATGCAGGGACACACACATTCCTCCACGTATAACTACCCACACGCACACACACACACACACTGTTTAACGCTCACAGGGCAGTGGCACACACCTGCACATGCATCTTGGTGAATTAGGAATGCAGATGGTGTCATGGCAGGAGCAGAGGGCTCAGTAGCTTAATTCAACCTAATGTATCCTGCCACATTAGCCCTTTTATAGATTGAGCATCCACACACACACTCACTAACGCTCAGATGGTCACACACGTATGTATCAGTGCACAATCAATAGGCAAAGCACATTTGTCTCGGTCAGAAACCCACAATCGTACAAACTGAAAAAAGAAAGATGGAAAACTCCTCTTCCATCTGCTCTACCTCCAGCTCCTCCTCCTCCTCCTTTACCTTCCTCTGTGTTTTTGCTTATTTCTGACTTTTCTAACCCGTATTTCATGCAATCTCATTATCCCTCCCCCTCCCTCCTCCTTCGCTTACTTTTGTCCTGCACGTATTTTCACTTTCCCCCCCGACCATTCCTCTCTTTGTCTCTCTCCCTCTGTACTTTGCTTTCACTCCTTTTATTCTCATTCCGTGCATCTCTCCCTCTGTTCCTCTCTCTTTCTCTCTGCCTTCCCCTTTCGTTGCTAATCAGAGTTGATTGGGAGCAGAGAGAGCCGAGAGGAGCTCCCCAGTGGATCAATGCATCTAAATGATCTGCTCAAGGATCCCTTTAGAACCTGCAAAACTCGCTCTGATAGGGCACCGAAGCATGAAGGCACTCATTACATCTAACTCACTTCCTGATTTGCCCTCTGGGATGAGATAGGACTGGCGTTATTGGGATAATTTGTCCCAAAGCTAAATATCCCACTAACCAAAAGTGCTTAGACCAAAATGTCTTCATTCGAGGCAATCAATTACTGCCAAGGTGAGGAGGAAAATGATGAATTTGTTTAAAACGCGTGTGCACACGCCATCTGAGACGCCGAGATTGCCCCAACAACTGGCTTTGTTTATGCTCATTTGATCGCAGGCATCTTCCCGCGTCGCAAATTTACCGAGCTGGGAGAAACAGGATTTGATAACTCGCCGCAGCTTGAATTTTTAAACGCATTCGATTTGGCACATTTGGAAATCAAATTGATCGTAGCCATGGCGATGGATGGCGATAACGACAAACGCCGGAGGAAGTGGTGGCAGCAGACTCAGGCAGACGCTCGCAGAGGGATCCACGGCAACGTGCCGCACGTGTGAATTTGAAACATCCTTTGGACGATGTTGTTTAAAATCACCGCGGGTATATCTGAAGTAGGATCACGTACTTTAAAGATGCTGATTCATTCCTTACAGAAGGGGGATAATATAAAAGTCAACACCACAGTCATTGTTCAAATAACAGATACTCTTACTTTAAAATAAAGGTCTCATATTGGGGCGGTAGACTTTATATTCTTTCGTATATCAAACCAAGACTGTTTTATGAATGCATCTGGTAACATTCTCTATTCTTCTAAGAATTTTATCCTCAGCCTTGTGGGGTTTAGTCATCTGTGTCCCGAGGCCCAGTTGAAAACTGTCAGTGAGTCTTCATCACCACAAACAGAGAGCTCAAAAACGTCGTCCTGCTGCTGGAAACCCTCACGAGCAGAGCTTCAAGTAAACACCGATGCATTGGTTAAAAACACTCGGTAACAAATGCACCACGAGGTCCTGTTTGGGCTAATTTCTGCAAAAGAGACACAAAAAACAGTATCAAGCTGTTTTAGAGGAGGATTTAGCCGCGTTTAAAAAATGAAAGTAGGTGTTCATGACCCATTTTTAGACATTTATGCTTTCAGAAGAAACCAGTGGGCCCCGGGCTGGGGTTCACAGACAGGGTAGAGGAGTTGAAAAGTTCAATTATAATACCCAGCTGGCTTTTTTATCTTTTAATGGCGTTTGTTGGCAATAACAAAAAAAAAAATATACGGAATATCATCAGGTCTCATCCTTCTTCAGGAGAGACTGTCTCACTCAGCTGACTTCAAGATTGTAAACACGAGTCCCGCTTCCCCTGCACATGAGCAACACTGGCACAAAAACCGTAAACCTAAAGAGGGCTTGTATTATGTGGGGAGAGGATGCAGCCATATGGCTGTAATATATCATAACTAGCAGAGGCTTTTGAAAAGAGACGAGCGGAGATGCCAACGTATGCTTCTCCATATGTTACCTGCACACGATCCCTGACTCTGTGCCAGGAGGAGGAATGCAGGAAGGAAAATCGCAGGTTTCTCCACCGCACTCAGCCTCCTCGCCGCTGCGTCTTCTTTGCTAACCTCTGACCCACTTCTATTCATCGCACCGACCTCAGTGATCTGCAATGTGTACGGAACTAAGTGGACCCTTACCACAGCTGCCTGTGTGCACTGCTTCAGGGGATGGGATAATAACGTGATGGGATTATGATGTGTACCCTCCTCCATCACATGACCCACTTCTCTGGAGTGTCAGGAGGAGACGGCTCATCGCGGCGGTCCGACTGTATCTCTAACACGCCACCCGCTCCCAGGAAGCATGGCTAACTAAGATTCATCTTGTTTATTTTGATAAGTTTCAACTGACAGATGTTTTTGCAATGGATCCTCTGTGATAAAACATTTTATTGTCCTCAGAAACCATGCACTGGATCTCTCAGGGCTGCAGCTGTGTGGCTCTCTGTGACCTCTGAGCTTCTTGTAGAGATTTGCAAACGCAAAAAATGTCCAAACAGCAGTTGTAATATTTCATGTACTAGCCGGGCACAGCACGGCTGCAGGAAACCGCAGTTTTCTTTAGGCTGTGCAATCAAGCAGAAACTGGATACGGGTAGTAAATATTCATCGTTCTGTAGGGGATATGTTTTTTTTATTTTGTCTTGCATCGTTGTCACATGGACGCCTGCCCACCGCTTCGTGAGGAAACTCACGCTCCTTTCCCTTTGTGTGTTGCAGGTTCTGGCACGGAGAGTACAGGGTGGCGGTGAACATCAACGACTATCTGGACATCTACTGTCCTTACTATGAGGGGCCTCCATCCCACGGGCGCATGGAGCGCTACATCCTCTTCATGGTCAACCACGAGGGCTACACTTCCTGCCAGCACAGGATGCGTGGCTTCAAGCGCTGGGAGTGCAACCGCCCCAGCGGTCCTGACGGACCCCTGCGCTTCTCAGAGAAGTTCCAGCTCTTCACGCCCTTCTCCCTGGGCTTCGAGTTCAGGCCCGGACATGAGTACTACTACATCTGTAGGTCGTCGCCCTGGCACTGTCACGTTCTTTGTGTGTGTGTGTGTGTGTGCCCCTGTTTGCATCCACCCGCCTGTTCAATATGCATTTGTACACCACGTGTAAATATGCAATCAGCAGAGGCTGATTGAGAGAGTTCTCAAACAACTGTGTCGCTCGCACAGCCACGGGCGAGCACGAACACACCTCCCATCATTCAGGCGCTCGCCGTGCTCGCTCTCGCTCCTTATTTCTTGATCCATCCCTCCGCGTCTGTGGAGAGTGTAAGTGGTGTGCTCAGCAAAGTGGTAAAAATGTCACTGGGCGTGGTTTGTAATCATTTTTATATTAGCTGTATTGATGTTTCTCCTCACATCAACAAGTGATGTATTAGTATCACAGATGGGCTTTTCCCCCGGAGACTGTTTTTCTGCACAGAGTTAAAACGCTATCATTTCTCCCACCGGGCATGAGACAAATAGTATCTTCAAATTACTCTTAAACATTGTTTTCGGCTGCCAGATGGGCGGGATAGATTTACCACATCCGAACAGTTTACTGCCAGATCACCGGGTTATCAGAGAAACGCACATTAAATTGACTTTGAAAAGCTTTGCTGTCGATGGCCAAACTTTCCGCCGCCGCGGCGCAGGCAACAGACATTTTCCTGTTTGGATTCACGGAGCAGCAGGGGAAATGTTTGCAAGACACAAAAGATCGATTCAGATGATTTTGTGGCGAGGAGAGAGACAGTTTACATGCTTTGTAAAAAAGTGAGTCATCAATCCAATTTCACTGCTTTCTTATGGGTTAAATGCAAAGATCGATTCCTTTTTTGACTTTCACGTCCCGTTCATATCAAATGCTGCCTGTCACCACTAATTCCTTCTGACGTCTCCTCTAAAAGACGACGAGGAGCATGTCTGCCTCCACGCCGCTCGCTTCATTTATCCCTGCGGTGCGGCTCCACAGTCGGCTGAAAAACCAACCTCAACCTCTTCAGTTGGAGATGAAGCGTTCTCACCATGAGCCTTAATGGGATTAGCGCCTCCGGCCCCCAGTGTAAGGTCACCGTGCAGGTGAAACATATTTCTCTGACTGACAGTGATTTGTCCTTGGACACTGATCCTGACCTTACAGGGATCATCGAGCTCATCATTCAGACAGGTTGGAATTCCAGTCTACTCTGTAATACAACTCATCTCTGGAAAAATTTCAGCCGCAGTACTTGATTCATATTTTTTACAATTTATTGACGATGAGGGAAAATTATTTTGCAAAAGTATGTTTTGCCCATAGCTGTCAAAGGAGCACAGCAGGCGAGTGTCAGAGAGCTAAAGAGACGCCCAATTTTCTTGTGTACGTTCCCAGTTGGTACACACACACACACACACACACACACACTTTTTTGTTTTCTGCCTCATGTAAGGATGGACAGGGCCCCTCCAGAGTTGTATGGTTGCTGACTATAGTGCTGTGTCTCTGGAACCCCTGAGGGTTGTGTGTATTCCGCAAGGCCTGAGTGTGTGTGTGTGTGTGTGTGCGTGTGTTGTGGGGGGTAGGGCTGGTAGCAGGGTCAGTTGTCAGGCAATTGTGAGTCCATGAAAGGCCATGTCCATCATCTTGAGTGACAAGCACACACACATTTTTTGTCTCTTGCTGCTTCTCACACGCACAGATAATCATCAGCGCACACACACACACACACACACACGAACAGGTCGATAATGACTGCATGTGACAAATTTAACCACCAGGCCCTTCCGATGAGTGTGTGTTCATTTGTTTGTAAAACACATCAATCTTTGATGCTCATTTGCGTCCGGACCTGTGTGACCGTGTGTGTGCCTGTGCACGTTGGGGTGTGTGGTTGTCATGTGGTTGACATGTTGACAGGTCCGCTCCACCTCTTACTTCTCCCAGCTGCCATCTGATGAGGTTGAGTGATTCTCAATAGGTTTTCGGGGGACGCCGGACCGTGGACGCGCTGGGAACAAGAGGCGCTGCGAGAGCTGATAAGACTTTTTCTTTAAGCAGAAGACAAAAGTGAAAATTGTTGGAGGTCATAGAGAAAAGAGAAGGGGGAGGAAAGCGAAGGGGGTATCTTTCCATTTCTCTTTCTCTCCGAGTGTTGCCATTTTTCAGTCAAACAGTGGGGAGGCCAAAAACAAAGAGGTGCAGCGGGACACAGAACCCGATGCCAGGCCAGCAGCGCGTCGCCACAAAACAATTTCTCCGCACGCTGTTCGGAGGGTAGGTGGATGATTGGTAGAAATTGGAGGCAAAGGAAGTGGGCTCCGGAGAAGGCATGAAAGGGTAAAGGAGGTGAAGGGCAGAGGGAGGGATGGAGGGAGGAGTTGTGGGCAGGAAAAGAGGGTGGGGAGGGCAAGGGAAGGGTCAGATTTATTTCCTGTGCGCTGTGGATCCTGATGATGGTCCTCTTTAGGGTCACCGTGGGCTCCGGCCATGCGGACTTCCTCAAGAGAGAAGGCCAAAAGGTCTCCACGCGCACGCCGCTGCAACCCATCAAGTGTTTGTGCGCATATTCCTCAACACATCCGCGTGTACGCGCGTGTGTGGAGTGTGTCCCCATCACCTCCGAGGTCTCCACTTCTATTTGACATCAGAGTGAAGTGGGACTAAAAACCCAGATTCAGTTTCACTTACCATACTTTGAAGTTTGAATTACAGGAACTTTTAAACATTTCTCGTGTTTTTTTTTTTTTTTTTTTTTTTTGGGGAGAGATTGAGACGGGGGAAGCGTGGTGGCTGAGTGGTTCGCACCGAACATTTCTCGTGTTTTTTTTTTTTTTGTTTTTTTTTGGGGAGAGATTGAGACGGGGGAAGCGTGGTGGCTGAGTGGTTCGCACCGTCACCTCCCCGCGAGAAGGGCGCGCCGCCTCTGTGAGGAATTTGCATGGATTTCATTCCCCATTTGAAAGACATTCAAGTCAGGTCGATTGGAGAGAGGCTTATTTCCCTAAGGTATGAATAGAAGTGTGACTGAATCCCAGCATGTGGGCTCATCCCTCGCAGCCGTGTTTACACTGCCTGAAGTGCTTAGTATGTTTATGGGAGTAGCTTGGGATCCTGGGTTTATTTGGAACTTAAAAAGAACATAATAAATAATCAAAAATACATATATCCAAATGCCTGAAGCAACAAATTACTCCCAAAAAGTAATAGGCTGCAGTAATGATTACAGCAAAGTCCAATTCGAACAAATGATTCAGCGTAAGACTCTGCCCTTGCTTTTCAGCCCTGATTAACCATCCGTGACATATTTCGACTGACTTGATTACAGTTTGGTGTGTTTTTACTTTGGGCCAACAATTGCCCAGTGAACGAGAAGAAATGTCTGCATGTATCTGTGTCAGAGGAAAAGAGGTCAGCATCAAAGCCATCACTGGCGTCAGTGTTTCGAAGCGGGGACGCTCCTCCACCACCGTCCTGTGACACTTGTTTGGGAGCAGTCAGAGTCAATTAACACATCATTCGGAAGGATAATGGTCATACTGTAATGATGTTTCTCTCTGATCTTTATTATCGTTCCCAATTCTAACGCGCTTCACTCAAATCTCATTGGTTTGCATTTGATGTTGTTCAATAAGAAGCGATGATGATCCTGACTGTGGTGCAGAATTTCCTCCCTTTCGATCACAGTGTGAGATGATGCTGTTTTTTTCCCCAGTTAATGGATCTTAATGGAAGAAATCATGCACGTTTGGGGAACTGGTTATGAGTCTGCGAAATGTGCTGCAGCATGACTGGATTTCAGGGGACTGGAGGTACGCGCTCTACTGAGTGCCATCTAGATTCAGATTTGCTGAATCCGCTGGACGCTGTAGATTTTAAGCAAACATGACTCACACAGATGTGAAAAGTGCATCTGTTGGGGACTGTAATGCACAGTTGGTGACCTATATAGTGAGCATCTCAGGCTTTGGCTCCAACACTGACACGATGTGTTGGGTCGGATGAATTCTTCATTAGTTTGATGCAGAGATCCTGTCTGTTGGGCGATGTGGTGGTGAGCCACATCGAATCCTGAATTGGCCATTGCTGTGAATGTGAGTGTGATCTGCTGTTTGTCTGAGAATAGCCATGTTCAGACATGAACCCTGTATCCGGAGCTGGTGATGTCCAATCCCCACCCTTAAGTGCCATAGATAATGGATGGTCAAGTCTGATTTAAGTTCCTGATGTCACATCTGCCTCAATAAGCTGCATAATACTATATTAATGTGTGTTTTATTGGTTTTTTTGTTGGGCCAGATTTATTACTAACAATGGGAGTGATTGGGGCCCACTGTCTGTTTTCCAACGGGGCCCACAAACAGATTAATCAGGCCATGGTCACAGCAATCTCTCTTCTCACATCAAGCTGCTAACCACCTTATAATAAGCCTCATAGCCCTCAGTGACAGAACACTATCAAACTTTTATTAAATGTCCCCAATTACTCCATGAGTGCAATCAGCGGCGCAAATCACTTTATCTCTCCGCTAATCTCCTCGTCCAATCTCTCTGCTCTGCTTTTTTCCTCTTCAGCGTCTCCTCACCCAAACCATGTGGGGCGGGCGTGTCTAAAGCTGAAGGTGTATGTCAGACCTCCAGGTAAGTCACGCTCTAACTACACACTAACGCTCGCACACAGACACACACTCGCTGACGTACACCGGGGGTCCAGATTGGCTATCAAAGTAAAATTAAGGGGGAATAAGAGGCTTGATAGAATGCCCCGACAACACTCTCTGCTCTGATTCACAGGCCAGCCAGGCAACACTTTAACACCTTTGCACACACACACACACACACACAGACATTCTGACACATGCGGGCGCACACATAAGAATGCACAGGGGCAAACGCGCACGTAGAGGCGGAGAAGAGGCTAGGGCACAAAGTGGCATACGCACATCACATCAAATCACGTCACATCACGCCGCACTGGGTGTGAGGGAGACCTTCTGTCCTTGTAAAGAGAGAAGGGGGCAGGATGAAAGTGCTCTCTGAAAATGTTACCAGGCCGCAGCGTCGCTCTATTAGCTAGATTTACTCCTAAGAAACCAGAGAGCTAATCTAATAATAAACCAATCGCATACAGTAGAAGTCCAATCTAATATTAGACGCTTGATTTTTTGATGAAACTCGGCTCATGCACCAGCCGTGTGGTAAAAAGATGAAGCCCAAACAGCAGGCAGCCTGATAAGACACTCTCTTTAGAAAGCAGCTCCTCAACGTCGCTGACACTCGAGCAGCCATGTCGGTCAGTGCCCGTTTTCAGAATAGCTCGACAGCGGACGGCCGTACACGGGGGATCAGGTTGCAGCAGGAATTACGCTAACCTTGCATTATCTGGAAAATCTACCTGTCCGCCTCTCCAAAGACGCCCTCGTGAGTTTTCAACCCGAGCCAGACTCAGGAATCAAACCTGGGTAGTAACACGTCTCCCCAGATAATGACACGGCTTTGAAGATCCTCGTACAAGGATGAGAGTCGGCCTTCGCAGCTTTCAAGGCTCAGATCATTCCATCTTTTCTCGCTAAGGGGGAAGGAAATTCTCTCCTCCTCCATAATTACTGAAACAACATACGTTCCTTTATTCTGTCACTGCCACGGCTCCTCTCTGAGATCCTAGGTTTTTTTTTTGTGCAGTTAAAGTAATCTGTCTGACATTGCAACTTCCATCTCGTCTGTGAAATACTGTCACTCGGGTGAGCTGTGGGGGGGGGGGGGGTTGTGCACGTGTGTGTGTCATCTGCTCCAGATTCTGAGTCTCTGTGATTAAACTGTAATTAGGTTGGTTAAACCCCCTGCAGAGCTCAGTTGCTGTCGTCTTCTCCTCCTCCCTCTTTCGTCTTTCTTCATCCTTCTCTGCCATCTTCCCTCAGCCTCTCTCCAGCTGCTGAAGGGTGAGACCCCTCTTCGAACAGTCCTGCTGTCTACTCTTTGTCCCTAAATCCAATTTTTCTAATCTCTGATTGTCTCGTCCGTCTGTGTGCGCGTCCCTCTCAGTTCAGATGTTTTTGTTCGTTCTCCTCTTCTTCTCTGTTTCAGATGGGTCGGGATACGATTCTCCGGAGCCCTTCCTGACTGATGGAGGTCGGAGCTGGAGTCCAGGGTGCGTGGCCCTGTTAGCTGTTCTGGCCTCACTGGGACTCTCCTCCTGGCTGTGACCCCTCTCCCCCTCTTCCTGGAGCTCCCACCCAGGGTTGCTGAGCCGGGCTGGCTGTCCCTCTAAATCCACCACCCCTCAGGGAAGCCTTCTGTCTCTGTCCCCCCCCTACTCCTCTCCCACCTCCACCCCTATACAACCACCAACCACCCCCACTGCCAGCCCCCCTCCATGGCCCGTCCGTGGACACCCTACCCAGACCTGGCTGAGAGGGCTGGGGCCGCGAGCCGCCTGAGAATCGGCCCTTCATCCCTGATCCCCAACTTGTGGGTGGGACAGCACCTCTCAGTTGAAGAACACAAGGGAAATGTCTCTGCACTCATATCAGGGGGCCCTTTTTGATTTGACTATTGACTTTTAGCCACCGATGGGGTAGATAGAGCCGTGGCTATGATTAAACTTGTCGCGTGCAATTCCTATCATCCAATCACGGCAGGATGCATTTAGCGATAGGCCTGGATGCACAAAAATTGGATTTTTTTTTTTTTTGTTGTTGCACACATTGCTATCCCATCCTCACACCAAGTATTGGAAGTGGCCAAGCTTGAATTGTAATTGGAATTCTGCATGAATCCCAGCTACAAGGAGAAAAAAGAGCCGATGTACAGAGACGGAGAGGAAGCAGAGTGGCCTGGCCTGTGCAGAGAAGAAAATAGGAGGCAAAGCGGGCGCCGATTTAAATATGGGAAACGTAACATTGTATGTGTTGATATTTTCAGACCCCGTGTATATGCACAGCGACGTGATATAAAAGTCATAGAGATTGATTTTTTATGAGAAGCTCAAATATCATATTATAATGACAAGTATAACCATAGCCTGTTTCAGTAGGGGGGTTGGGTGTGTGTGTGTGTGTGTGTGTGTGTGCGTGTGTGTGTGTGTGTGCAAGGGGATTTCCGGGTGGGTTTGGTGACGTGTACATTTTTTCAAGTGGGACGTGTTTTGTCTTCGTGTTTCTAAACAAAGCATTTATCACGGCCTGGCCAGCACAGGCGTCTTCAGCACCGTCTAATGTCGACCGGGTCGGGTGACTTTTGGAACCATGTCTTTCTCATGTATGAATGTACCACTGGTCACCCACCTCTTTGTCTCTCTGTATTCTTTTTTTGACTGTGGTCACTTAAGGTACCTTCTCTTCTTCGGACTGGCAGGATAAATGGGGTCGGGGGGCATTTGCCGGGAGGGTTGGGATTGGGAGTAGGGGTGGTGGGGGGGGGGGGTGACGTGGGGGGGGGGGGGGGGGGGGGGGGGGGGGGGGGGGGGGGGGGGGGTGACGTTAAAGGATGAACAGGTGAGAAATGGAGGCGACACTCAAGTTGCATGACCACTGTGAAACCCTCTGATCAATCTTGTTTGTAATGATGATATATTTTTTCATGGGGAAAATCAGAAACACCCTGCCACCGCTCCCCCAGAGACTCTTTTTCTGACATCAAAGGGAAAAAAAAAAAAAAATCAACCCTCTCTCCTCACGCGCTTTCTCCTGACTGGCTTTCGGTCATTTGATGGATTAGCTCTGGCCAAGAGGCAAATGGACCCACAGGGGTAGAACAGACTGGGATCATCCCTCAGAGCCCAGGCCAGATCACAATGGACGTGAACACTGACTGAAACACTGGGTCTGGCGGTGGGGGCTAAACACGATGTGGGAGGTGCATAGACTGTGGTAATTGAGTGGAGGTGTTTGTGGCAGCATCACAACAACAACACACATGTGGGGCACGCACACACACACACACACACACACATACACACACGTGCAGTCTGTGATTACAAGGTTGTTCTGGTGGGAGCATCTATGGATGTACTTTAAAGGGAACAGCACAAAAAGAGAGGGGGGGGTGTGTGTGTATCATGGGACTGAGACTTCTTTAATGTTGGGAAGAGAACATAATGAGTAAGCACTGTGAACACACACACACACATAGTGATCCATGATCAGATTCCCACACACGCGCGTGCAGACATAAACACAGACATTTTCAAAGACATGGCATGCACATTACACACACACACACACACAAACAAGGGTAAGCACTTCCTTCCCTGTTTCATCTTATTTTTGTAGCATTTAAAATCACTGTTAATTACTCCTGTGTGGGATGCAGTGATGGGGTATAGCCTGTGGATGATTAAAAATAATGTGTCTTCTCTTCTTCTCTTCCACCGATGCTGTCCTGCTATCCTTCTTCTCCTTCTTCTTCTTCCTTCTTCTTCTTCCTCCTCCTCTTCTTCTTCTTCTTCTTTCTCTTCTTCTCCTCTGTGTTCTTCCTCTATTTCCTCTTCTTCTCCTCTGGTTTGTGATCCATGGTTGGTAGTGGTAGGATGCCTCCAGGTCTCAGTGTCATGTATGAGTTTGTCTCCTTTTCTGTTCGTGGTGTTAATTTTGTGGAAGCTGACCTCAGTCATTAAAGTCAGTTGGTCAAGAGTAAACACAGGAGTCAGAGCGAGGAGAGAAACACACAAATAAAGATTGTCTTTTTGTCTACTTGGAAAACGAGACATGTGAGTGGGGTTTTCTTTTGTGGAAATGCCAATTCATTTTTTACCCCCACCCAAACCCACAGGATTGTATTTATGTCTCTGACTCCTACCTGGATCTTTATTAGGCCACAGCCAATCTTCCCCTGACGTCAAAGTCCTGGGACGGTGAACGCTGAGCTCTGCCAGTCAAAGCATGAAATTATTCAGATGAAATCATTCTCTCCAATCTTCAGCTGTTTCTCCCTGAGGGATGTGACAGCTAATCTGAACTGCTGACAACGTGGAGACTGAATGGCCTGATAGCCTCTCCTCTTTTGTTTCCATCAGCTTTCCAGCAGCGTGGTGGTCCAGTGATGGAAAGTACTTCTTCTCGAGTACTTCTGTATTTATACTTTATGTATCCTCCACTTCACTTCAGAGGGAAATAGCCTACTTTTCAGTGCACTACATTAATATCCTAGCTTCAGTTGCAAGTTATTTATCTGTTTTTACATAAAAAAAACTCCAGTGGTTCCCAATCTGACCTCTTACAAAGTGTGTTGTTAGATTATCATGTCACAAACCTGATTCTGGTGTTTTTATATGCATATTTTCACTTTTCGCATAAATAGAAATGAGTGTCAATGCAGGAATTTAAAATATATATATTAAAAAAACACTTGAAATAAACAAATGCCATATTTCCATCGCATTTTCCATCCTTTGGGTTTTGACAAGTGCTCTTTCAGTTACTCAGTTACTTTGTGCTCTATATTCTCTGGTGCTTTAATGGCACCCAACTGGAGAGGGAGCTCCACCAGTCCTCGATCTCAATAACCCAACTCTCAATATTTGAATAACAGAAGTGGATGCAAAAGTACTTTTTTTTGGCCTGAATTCTGGAAATACGGTAAATTTGGATGGAAGACTGGCCAATGGCCGGTTTTCCGCTCCATCTTTCTCGTATATTTCACTAAAGGTAGGATTGGTAAGTTATTTCAGTCTGTGTTCTCCCTGGGGCCTTCAGAGAGAGAGAGACATACACTGTTCAAGACGACACAGAGTTATTGAGCGAGTCACAGAAAACCAGTTGTCAGTGCAGGCGCATGTGTTTTTGAAGCTTTGACAAGAGGGCCGTTGGGAAGTGTCGGTCCTAAAATACAGTGCCGCCTGCTCTTGCTATTTTACCAGAATTGCCAATCCCAGTTTGAAATGTTTAAATGTAAAAAATGTTTGATTAAAAGCGGTTAAAGCATTCATTATCCCTCAGATGTATCAATGGACACTTTCGCCCAATGGCCATTGTAAGGCGAGTATCTTGAAACATTTATCAGCCCTGCTCAAAACGTGTCACTTGAAACCACCGGCTGATCTTTTAGTAGCGCGATGCAAAACGAATCTAAGAAATGTTGTTTTGGGGGAAACTAAGGTACATGAATAATAGATGAGGTCTGGCCTCCCATGTTTGGCCCTCCTGTGCAAAGCAGGCTAATGGCTATCGATGTCTCCAGTTTCCATCAAATTGCTTCATATGAGAGCTCAATTTAAATGGAGAAAGAGTATATTCCAGTGAAAAGGAGACGAGGGAATAAAATTATCTCTGAATACCAAGACACGAGCTTGGTCAGCCAATTCTTTGTCCTGACAAGTATCGGGTGCTGGCGGAATTAGCCCATCGTAAAATTAAGCCCGATCAAGCAAGTCTTCGAAACCCTTCCATGTCTGGGCCCTTGTGAGATGAAAGATCAATGGAGTGAAGCCAGAAATGAGCAGATGTGCTTCTTAAAATCTTAAGAAACCCGTCATCTGGACTGTGTCACTGACACACATGCTGTAAATACACCATTAAACCCTCATGTATTCTCCTCCAGATCGCATTAATCTCTGTGTTATTTTAGCGACTTTCATTGCCTGGCTTACATATGGGACAATAATTGGCCAGAATAAAATTTGGCCTACATGATGTTGGTTTTGGCAACAACAAGAAAGGAAATGCAGATGGCGACCCTTCTCCGCTCTTTTCCTCTCTTTTTTTCGTCCCTTCATCTCTTCTTCTGTTGATTTCTCACTCTCGTGGGCACGTTATTAGGCTACAGGCTAATCTATTCTACTCTCTCCCCTGTACTTTTGTCTCCTCGTGCTCAACTAACTGGCATGATTTAGGAATTATGGAATTAGGGCAGCGCTCCCATCTCTATTAATGAGAAACGGCATGATGAAAGAGCTTGATCCTGAGCGTGCCATCTGTAGTCACTATTACACATTCACTTAATCTATCTCTCTTTCTCTCACCACTTTCTATTATTTCTCTCCCACTTCCTTCCTTCCATCCTCTCTCTCACACACACACACATTCATACCTCAGTTGTAATTACAGAGGAAATACTAATTCGTAGCTCTTCAAGCACTGTTGGATGTGGCGTGAAATGGTGAAATGGCAAGGCAGGAAAGTTAAGTATAGACCACACACCTATGCATAGACACACGCACACACACACACAGACTCACAGGAGTCCAGATGGGCCGTGTGTTATTGCTGAATAATGCATGCTATGTAGACTCTATAAAAGATACATGGGCCGAGAAAGCTGGGCACCATACAGGCACCTTGGGCAGTTCAGCGAGGGCAGTGTCAGAGCATCCCTTGTGCATATTTGGAGCCGCTGCAAACATTGTCAGCTCCTTGGTATTTAGCTGTAGGTGAACCAACATGGGGAAAAATATATTTAGCTGCAGTTAGCTATGGAATTCGCCTTTAAGACACTGTCGGTTGATGTTGCCTCGGCTGGCGCTCTGCCCTGTGCCTTTGCAGTCACCTTGAACAAGCTTTTGTGGTTCAAAACATTAAACTTGAGGGAATTGCACAGCAGATTCGATGCTAGAGGCTCAGATTACAGAGGAGAAACACTATGGAAAGAGGAAATATCCAGCAGTGTTCCTTCATGTCAAAACACTGAGTAGGAGGAGTAGAGTGGGAGGTGGGTGAGGGGGGGGAGGTCTGGGTGAAGGGTAAATGCTGCACTCATGTGGGGAGAGCGAGCAATGCCCCCACACTTGGTTTTGGAGTCATATGACCGGACATGCGCACCATCCACTGCTGCACTCTGGAGCCTGTCCCCAGCACTTCCTCTTCCTCTTTTCAGTTTGAAACACAACTACGCAAACTGAATGAAACGCTAAAGCTGATGCGTGCTCCGGTGTTTGACTAATTAACGGAACCACAATACCCAGAAATAATTTTTGTCCTCATTTTTGAATTGAGATGAGGGACTTTGATTGAATTGGCAATAGTTTATTTTGGCACTAATTTCTAATTTCCACACGAAATCAAAATAAATCAAACACTTAAAAAAGAAAGAAATAAAGCAAATATATGAGTGTCGGCAGATCCAATGGCATCTATATTATCTGTCTACTCAGTAAGAGTTAAGATCATTAAATCACAATTTTAACATCTTAATATAAAAGAAACTTATTCATGAAATAATTTAGATCTATTTGTTCCATTACGTATTGATGGCTGGCTAGAATTAAATATTATTTTCACATTAGATCGATTTTCAATCTGTATATTGCAGTAAAATAAGATTTAAAATTATTTCTTCTTAATATGGTTGAAATAAATAAATAAATAAACATCAACCGGCCGCGCTCTTCTTCCGGGTATTTTGGAATTGTGTTATTTCCCGACTGTACGTAAACGCCCCACAGCGAGCGGCTCGGCGGAGCCACTGAAGGAATCCAGAAGTTTCCGGGGCCAAGTTTTACCAATCGCGAGGAAGGAGGAGCAGCGAGGGGAATTCTCCGACAGCAGGAGGGCGAAGTGTAAGTGTTGACTCCCTTCTTAAGCACCTGTCTGCTGTTCCCTGCCCGGTTCGGTGAGTGTTTTGTTGGGCAGCTGTCAGGAGCGGAGGAAACAAGAAAAGCGGAACTAGCTAACTAGCGAGCTAGCAGCACTTTTAGCTAGGTTAACAACTCCGGAGCGGACCCTGCCCCGGTTTACGACACCTGACACAACTTTCCACACAATGTAAGATAGCTTTTTATCTGCTTTCACACACTTCTCTTCACTTTGGGGTCAAATCCGAAGTGTTTGTGTAGTTTTAAAGTGGCACCGGACGGGTACAACTCGGGTGTGTATGTGACAGTGTTTTTCCCCCATTAAGGCTAACTTCACCTGTTTGTCAAGTGACCCGGGTTAAATATCCCCCCCCCCCTCCTCTTTATTCTTCTAACCACGACACATGTGTGGCGCAAACATTTTAAACCCGATAGGTAAAAATCAAATTAAACGTTTCGTGCTTTTACTGTAGTTCCCAATTTTTAAAAAAGTAGTGACACTGGTCTCCCCCCCTCGTGGCCACAGTATGATGTCATGTGTTTGTTTTTGAATAGAGGTCAGCTCCCTTATTATCTTTTAATCCGATACCCTCAACATGAACATGTTGTCTTCCACATTTTAGGTACAGTGTGTTGGGGTAATTGAAATACAGCCCTTTATGAGTGAATGTAGAAAAAGCTCAGGGGAACGTGAACACAGCATGACTGGAATAAAATGGACTTAACTTTATGTGTGCGTGTGTGTTTGGCTCTAAGATCTAGAAGAACAGGTTTGGGGAGAAGAACAAGAAGTGTGTTGGAGTCATTGTTGTGGCCGCTGTGAGGCCTGTTGAGTTGATCTTGTCATTGTGGACTGACACAAACTGTGTTGTCACATTCTTGAGGTGTAAAACCATAAGAGTTTGACTTTTAGGAAAATGAGAAATACAGTGTTTACCAATGTGTGTAACCTTCACTTTAATCAATACCCAGCTACAGAGGGTTCTGCTTCGCTGGCACAGGAAATTTGCCTCTCGTTGTTTACATGTTCATCTGCTCTTTTTGCTTGGCAGACAAATTACAAAAAGTGAGTCCTTATTCTGTGTTTGACATGCAAATTCTTATCAGTTACTTGTCAAGTTCAATAATGGGTTTGAAAAAGCAGTCAAGCTTGTGTGAACCAAATGCCCTCCGGTCCAGTAAAAAAAAATGCAGCGTCTACAACATTAAATCGTCTAATCTGTCTGCCAAGTAGACCATCCATTTTCTCTGGGTTTTTCTCAGCATGTGTAAATTCAGTACGTTTGAAGGGGAACTTGAAGTTCAGGGGTTATTTGGAAAACAGGAAAAGGTTATTTGAACCTTTACAGGAAAGGAAGAGGACAGGAGACAGAGAGAAAAGGAAAAGGGTGTTTCCTGAATCCTGTGTCCATGTGTCTGGTGGAATTTAAGACACTTTAGTCTTGCTCATGGACACCTGGTTCTGTCCTTGACTGCCCGGTCAAAGCTGAAAACACACTTAAGTATTTGCTCTCATGTTATTTTATTCTCCAAATCCTCTTAGAGGGTAATAGTCCACAATTCATCTGTGTGCCTCTTGTAATGCTGGACTGCATGAAGGTCACAAATCATATGATTTGTGTCTGTTTGGCTAAAACCCAAGGTACCTCAGCTCATGTTATGATCAGAGTTATGGATTTAGTACTTAAAGTATGTGTGTCCAAATGGATTACCTTGAAAAATACAACAAAACCACACCTATTATTCAAGTCCATTCTCCACAAAGTGCTTCTGCCTGTCAGTTTGCTCATATTTATGAATTGAGAAACCATCCAGAATGCTTTACATCATTACCGTATGGGTTTCTGTAGCCTTTAACCATAATTACACAAACTTGTTCTTACTGTCATCTAACACACACATATATATATTATGCTTGAAATTGTCTAAAAGTAATTAGATTAATTTTTTTTCGGGTTACGTGGATTATTCCCTACAAGGCTACTTCACCTTATCCTCAGTGGTTAGGTCCGTAAATAATCTTAGGACTCACACTTGACAAAGGTCTCAAGCTAAATGTATTATGCTGTTATGCTGTTGACACTCTGCACTTCCTTCTGCTGGCTCACAGATGCAGTGGTAAATGTAACCATAGCTCAGCATGTGTTGATGTGATCAGGGAGTTCATACTGAATATATCATGAGAGCAGTAGCACTGAGTAGCTTTTGATCTTCTGCTGTAATTGTAGTGAGTCAGTAATTGATGCCAACAATTGGTAAACATCATCCACCACCAGCTAGTTAAAACGGTGTTTTGTATCACACTATTCCTGTATCTATGGAAGCATTAGTGCATACAGATTCACCTGCATAAAAAATCTCATTAGATCGTATTCGTTTTCATGACAAAGCCTATATTGGCATTAAATATATATATTTTTTGCCATGTAGATTATTTGTGTTGATCTTAGAATTTCATTTTAAAATCAAAGGTCACTTTTATTGCCCAATTTCTCTATTGACGATATAAAATATGCCACATATTTTCGGGAACATTAATCTACAAGAAAATCATTGGTTATATGGATGATGGTGCCATTTACTCTGATATCAGTAAGGTGAGAGCAGGAATGTGTCTGGGTCAACTGGGATGCTGCCATTTTAAAAAGTCAAACTATTAAATATTTCATTCAGATGTTATCTGTTAAAATTTAAACAGCTAATGTTAAAACTTCTTTAATGTACTGCTTTTACCTAAGATGCCTTTTGCCCTTAACCAGTAACAATACTTTATTTTCAGAAAAGATTGAACTTGCTTTTAATCTTCCAGTTGCCAAAATTCAATCTCATCATTCCAATTTCCATATTACAGCCTCCTTATCTCAGTTCCCTCATTGTCAGCACATGTGATTCTACCAGCCATATTGCAGCTAAGCTTTACATCAACAAGGACCTGCTGCAGGCACACAAACAGATAGTTTTTCTTCTTCGCTAATACAGATTTGTGTTTCCTTTATCAGCAGGCCGATTGTCTGTGTTCAGGCTCCAAACACACTCTCAGCAGCAGGAAATGATTTGCATTTGTTTTCGGGTTTACACTTTATTCTTCTGTTCTCCAAAACTTTAGTAGAAAGTAGCAAAACTTTATGTTTACGTGAAGTTAAATGTTCTTGATCTTTCAGCTTACTCTTTCATCTTTAAGATTGTAAATGGTATACAGCACTGAACCTTGAGTTATTGTGACATGAGACATAAGGGTTTTTTTTCTTAAGATGGAGTTTCTCACAAGCTGAACTTTTGAACCTGTGAAGCTTAGTTTCTGTAAGTAAGACTTTTAGGGTGAATATATATCTTTTTCAAAGTACTGCTAGTACACCACTAAAAACACCATGACAGATGTCAGTTTTGTTTAGAAGTAAGTGGAGCACAGTTCAGCTGAGGCAGTAACTCAACATAAATTTGGATTTAATTCTTTGTAGTTGTTTATATCCCCATCAAATCAATATCAAGTTAAAGTTATGACTTTATGGCTCTGATCCACATGATGTACATCAGCCGTGAAAGAAAAATATGAAAGCCATCATGACATCACAGAAAAAAAGTCCAGAAACTTTGATGTAGATGTTTGGTGCTGCTCATTGATCAATGTCAACAATTATCTGACCATTTATAACAAATGATTTCTTATTTACTTTTCTAATTCCCTTTTTCAGGCCGCAGAATATTGAGCTTGGTGCCACAGGAGGAGTCTCCAAACAGGAAGGCAGCAACATGGACGACATGACTGTGGAACAGATTACCATGAGGGCCAACCAAGTGACTGACGAGGTATCACACACTATTTCTGAGTCTGATCCTCTCATTTTCTCTTTCACTGTGACCAAGTAGAAGTAGTTTACAACTTCTATAAAGTCATAATCCACCTGAAATGTTTTCATGTGAAAGGCAGACACTGTAAAAGTCTTAAAGTGAGACGTTGGAACATGCTGGAAATTCAAGTGGAAAGTGACACAGAGTGGAAAACATGTGTGAGATGTTTTGATACTTTTACAGATGAGTAGTTTCTCTTGGAAGTTTCCTAAAAATATTTAGTCCTAACTAAAGCTCTGAAAACTATTAAGGCAGCCAAACAGTCACAGTTTATATTCAGGATAACGTTTCCAATATTAGAAAAGTAATTAATGTAAGTGAATATTTAAATATGTTTTAAATAAGTTTTGCCTTAAAGGAAAAGCATTTTCGGTTTCAGTCCTAGGCATCACAGCATGTAGTTGGCTCCCAGGAAACCTTCCCAAGAAATTATCCAGAAATTATACCAAACTAAAATGAAGCATCAGCCTTTTTTAATTCCTTACCATCTTTCTCACCTGCTCAGAATTTAACAGAAGCTGCTCTCTTTTAATTCTTTGGAGCCTTTAGGGAATGAGCAAATGATGCTAAAAATGAAGATGAAGGTGGAATTTTCCTTTAAATTACAGCATCCACCACAACATAAGCTAATGTCTTCAAACAGAAAATGTTATTTGTCTTAGATGCAAAACAGTTAAGATCATATGGAAATGAAACAAAATAAGTAGAGGCAAAAATAAGAATAAAAATCTTTAAAAGAATAGTAGTTGTGATAAACTATTAAAAGCTAAAGGCTTCACTGAAAGAAGGGTTGCAAAAAGATTGAATAGAATGAAACAAAGACATGTAATCTGGTGGTTTCTGCAGTTTTTCATTGAAAGAGCAGAGGGTCAGTAATTTTCATTGCATTCAGCTGAGATTAGGCATCACTAAGACGTGTGAGGCTTTACACCTCATTTAGCCCCTTTCCCCTCTGTGTGAATGTTGTCAGCGATATCTAAGCATTGTTATTATCATGGAGATAATTGTTTAATCAGCACTGTGGGGCATCATATGATCAGCCATCTGATCCAAATGGAGGCAGATTCATTTACTCTGAGCTTGTGGCTGTGCACATCACCTTGTAATTTCCACTGTACTAATTCTCCATGGGGGTTTTCCTCTTGTGTTCTTTAAGTATGTTTTTTCTCTTTAAGTGTACTTTCTTTACTTAACCTGCGACTATCTCTTTCTTCTTCTTCATCCTCCTGCTGCTGTCTGGTTGACAAAGATCCCACATGGGACAAGGCATGGGAGGCTCCTTCTGCCCCTGCTTCTTAACACTCTGCTTTTCGGTAAACACTCACCTGACAAACTCCGAACATGTCTGTTAGTGTATCAGGACAACATCGGAATTTGGTGTGATAAGCAAAGACATCATGCCATGTTAGTCACAGAACTTGCACCTGGAAGATTTGTCTGCAATTTCAGGCTTAAGTAGTCCAGTCCAAGGATTTTCGGCGTCGTGTTGTAATGTTTATCCATCCCAATGATGTGCTGGCTAAGCCAACAGGAACCTGGCTGAGCTCAACATATTCCTCGCGCCAATTCTATGTTTGTCTGTTTCTCAACCCGCTGATTAATGTATTCAGAGCAAACATAACAGAGAAGGAATAAGGGATCCGGTCTCCCCCTCTCTCTCTGGCTTGGTAACAGTTCATTAGTGACAATAACAGTGGAATCATGCCCTGAGTTGCTTCCGTGCTTCGTTCCTCTGGATGCTCTGTCTAATAATAGAGACACAAAGTCATTGCTCACCTGAACTGACTGCATTCCACTTCCAGCACTGTCTTTGTGCGTGCATGTGGGTTTGCCTGCGTCTTGTGGTAGATTAACTTTTGTGTTGGCCATACCCATGTCATCTGATTAGAGAGACTTGAGACATAGCAACACTGCAGCTGCGTCCCCAATAAAATACACCCTGCTTAGTTTAATATGCACGGTGTTTGTATCCTGTCATAAATATACTTCATTTTTTAATGTGTGTCTATTATGGTTGTGAAAATGAGTTGGCAACATGTCTAAAACATTCATTTTAGAAAAACATAAGATAGAAAATAAGCACATGACAAGTTAGCAGATATAGTTTTAATTTAAATTTAATAGACTAATACAATCATTAACCCGAGAGTTAATTGTTGGAAAATCAATTGCTAATAATTAATTATTTGCAGCCCTAACAAGCACAGAAGACAATCGATTTAACTTGAATTATGTATACTCTAAATATGATCTCAGATGATATCCATTATCACAATGTGGAACTGCTCCTATAGATCTGTTGCAGGCTACTCTTATATCTTAATGAATACCCTGCCACTTCCTGTTCTCTTCTCTTTGTAATTCTCTTCTGTTTTCAGTCTCCTTCCTCTCTGTCTCTTCAGGCTACATTTCCCCCCATCAACTAGTGTTGTTGAATTAATCAGACTGTAAGAAATTCTATACAAATCCAGGTAGATATAAAATCCAGTGTGGGTTTAAGTTTCGGTCCAACTTTCTCCACCAAAACAATATAAACTTCACCAGCACCTGGAAAAAGCTGCAGCTATGAATAGCAGAGAACATGAAGTCTGACAGGGAGCTGCAAAATCCTTCATGGTGCTGTTGAATCTACAATCTGTCATGGGAATACAAGGGACCATAATGCTGCCCCAATAAACAAACACTAAATCAATCTGTTTTCAATTCATTTGTACAATCTCGTGCAGGTACATCTACACAGGTAGAACCTAACTGAGACGCACACAAAAATGCATTATTCGATCTGAGAGGTGACTCCATTCTGCCTCATTTCTTCCTCCCTCATCCTGGCTGCAAACTGCTTTTGGCTAAAACAGTTTGCGTTTAGCTTTTCCATTTGTTTCATCACTCTCTAACACACATTGTTTTCCTCCCGCAGTCACTGGAAAGCACGAGGCGGATGCTGCAGATGGCCGAGGAGGTGAGAGTTTTTAATATGTCTGTGTTGGCTCATCACCGGCTCCTCTAGGTTGTAATCAGGAATATGTCATTTTTAGTCTTTGATTGCTTGAAAGAATATTAATTATATTTATATTTTGACAGGCATATTCATTTAAAAGTGACATGTATTTTTTTCAATGTAATTCGACATGCAAAAAACAATATTTCTAAGTCATTGTATTGCAAGGAAAATATTGCTTCAGTTAATTACTGATAAGTTCTCTAACTGTCCAGATGAATCCTGTATTATTGCCTTCTCTTATAATTCATGAAACCATGTGCAGTTATTTTTCATTGGCACTTAATTAACAATGTTTTCTGTTTCCAGAGCAAACAAACCGGCATAAACACCATGGTGATGTTGGACCAGCAAGGAGGTAAATTTACAACATGACCACTGCAAAATGTGATGCAGTTACCTCCACTCACAATGACTTTATGTCATTGACTAATATATATTTTTATATATCACTTTCTGTTTGTTAGACCAGTTCTTAGGACTGTTCACTGCCGTTTAATTTCAAAGACTGCAGAATAATTTCCTTTATCAGTTTTTGCATGTTCTCCATTCATTCTGTGGGGGATTCATTGCTTGTGAGCACTAACACATCAAGTCAATGCTCTGGCAAACTACATGGTCATTTTTGTTGAGGTTCAAATTATTTCTCTGACCTTACTTATTCATTTTCTGGTGCTTTTCAAATTCACTTGAGGCTATTGAATACAATTCAAGGACACAGAGAATGTCATGCTCAAAGAAGAAGACTGGACTGGTCTGCATTCATGTGTGTGACTGCACACACCCGGCAATAGGATCAAAACCACACATCACCATAGTCAGAATGATCATAAAATTTATTTTTTACAATATGAAACTTTTGCTTCAATGGGAGTTGTTTTTTGCCTTTAAGTTTGTATGTATCTGCTGTGTGCTGTGTTCAAAAATGTGCATTTGTAATTGTTTGTTTTTCTACCTGCTGTGTGTTTCATTGTGTTATCCATTTCCCATTTGTTGCTGCTGCAGTGGCCCAGTTATTGACCCAGTTTAAGAATCCTCAGAGGGGTTATTAAACAATGAATTTAATATATTCTAAATATGGGAAAAATAAATAGTCTATAAAACAAAAACAATAGGATTTGTTGCTAGTGTTTGAAACATTCCTAGATGCAAAGAAGAGCCTGACATGGTCGTGCGCTGTACCTGTCTCTGTGTGTTCCAGAGCAGCTGAAGCGTGTGGATGAGGGCATGGACCAGATCAACCAGGATATGAGACAGGCCGAGAAAAACCTCACCGATCTCTCCAAGTGCTGCGGCATCTGTGTCTGCCCCTGTGACAGGTACTCACACCCAGAGCCGCTCAGGGCTCCATATCACTGCTCATGGATACACAACACTGTTTTATTGCCAGCTGGAGGAGATTCAATTCATCACATTTTTCTCTCATTAGTATTTGGCTGATTTTTAACAAGTACTTGCAAATGAAGTCGACAAATTCAGCTTTTAACGACCAAGGAAATAAATGAAATAAAATGTAAAAGAAATGTAGATACATTTTTAATTTATTATTCATATTATGATAGTGTTGTAATGTTGCAACACTTTTTTCATGCTCTGTAATGTTTTGAATATTTAAATAACTTCGACAAAAGGTGGGCAGCCGTGTGACAAATTATCTGTCCTTAGATAGTAAAATATGGAATCTTTGTATGTATGCAGTCCCAAGGAGCACTTCTGCAAGACACACAGGCCGACTGAGCTTAGAAGTCTTGCACATAACAGCTGTCAAATGTAAAGGTTACGGTGCTGAGAAAATGAATGACTCCATCTGTGGCTGAAGTCAAATCACTTGTGGCTTCTGGGCGACTTTAGGATGAATTCAGCCATTACGGCACCGTGTTTTGTTCCTTGGTGCCATTCTGAAACTCACAGCAGCTGCTGCTAAATTTGCCGCAGTGCATTGAGCTGTCTGGTGGCCATTACCATAAACCTACAGAATTATTCCATTTTCAGGGAAAGCACCATGTTTCTTTGTTAAGTAGCATTAGGGAAGTGATTTGAATAAAAAGGAGGAAAGTTTTGAAATGGGAGCAAACACCTCAGACAACCCGAAACCCATCCCACTTCACCTGGGTTCTTTCATCACTGACGTGAACGTAGCATGAAGCTACTCTGATCCGTTGGGTGCTTTCACAGCATTAACCCAGCTTGAACTGCCTCAACACAAAATGCTGATTTGTCTGTCGAATGTGTATTTTGTGGTCATAAGCTTGCTTTTCCAATTTGATTTTGAAAGGGTTGGGTATGTGAACCTCTGGGTGTAATGTTCCGCGGTGAACACACTTTAATCTCTGTGTCTAAATCTGATGTGCACTGCCAGTGTATTTGTACAATGTGATCTTTTCGGGTTCTAAACATGAAAAACATCTTTTCAAAATGCTTTCACATTGGAGAGGAGGATTCATTGATGAATACCAAAAGATAAGGTATGCACTCTGCTTTTTTGTCTTAAGGTAAAATAAGCATCTGTGGATGTAGTAGTGATGAACTCCTTCTTCATAGTTCAAATGTTATTTTAAATTATGTAGTTTAGTTTCTATCTAATCCCTTTTAGATGTCCTCGTTTGTTCTGACTTCTGACTTCTATTTTATTTATTTTTTAATTATTTATTCCTCTTTGCCAGGGTGACATCCATTGAGAATGAGTCACGATACAAGCGAACCTGGGGTATCGGAGGAGGAGATGGTGAAAACGAAGGCGATGGCTCAAAAGTGATCTCAAAGCAGCCGCCAGCGGTTCGTAACGGTCAGGCCGGCCAGATGAACGCCTCAGCACCTTCAGGCCCGTACATCAAGAGGTGGAGTTCTTATACTAAAGTGCTGTCAGAAACTGTTATGGTCCTGAAAACATAAATTCCTTGGTAAACCAATTTTAATGTCTGTGGAACAGGATAACTAATGATGCTCGTGAGGATGAGATGGAGGAGAATCTGGACGCAGTCGGCAACATTATTGGCAACCTGAAAACTATGGCTGTGGACATGGGCTCTGAGATAGACAAGCAAAACAAACAGATTGACCGCATCACTGACAAGGTAAAAGCCCCAGATTAACTTCCTGCCATTGTTCATTTTTATGTCGTAGATGACGGCTTTGAAAAAGCTGCTGTCGCCTTAATCCGCTGCTGCTTCTTTTCAGGAGGATTTAGGAGTTTTACCTGAGATGTCTTAAAAAAAAACACTCAGGCATAAAGGAGATTTTTCCCCCTCTGCTATTTATCACCTCGAGCTTTATGGACAATTTACACAACACAATACTCACTCACAAAACTTTCACACTGTTTCTCTGGCTGATTCAATCAGCAGTTACCAGGAAGAGTGCTGAAAGTAAACATGGATGTAAGAGGAAGCTTATTCATTCCACGTTTGTTAGCGCAAATACTTCATGTCAACATAACGTTTCAGAACAGCAGCATTTTTACAATTTTTATTGGGTTTAATTGTAAAAGTTAAGCGGATCTACTACTTAACAAAACTTATGATACATTTTTGATGGTTTGGAATCCTACCTTATTTATCTCCATGATTATTCTTCTCTGTCATATTTTGGCACATTCCCTCCACCTGCAGATACAGGTATTGGAACAGGTACTGTTCTGCACTAGAGGTCAAATCCCCCACCCACCCACAGCCCTTTGATTTGTAATGTGTTTAACCCATTCTTAGTTAGTTTTTGATTAAGCAGATCGCTACTAACAGGGTGTTTTTTGTAATCGCCTCTTTTCACCTGTTTCATCCTTTTCTTTCAGGCGGAAATGAACAAGGTTCGCATTGATGAAGCGAACCAACGAGCCAACAAGCTCATCAAATAGACAAGGAACCGAGCTTCTGCCAATTTCATCTATCAACCTTGTGTCGCCCCACACACTCACCCACTCAAACACACGCACACAGACACACACACACCCACCACACCACACTACATTACATACTTGCACATATGCACAAACACACTCTTTGAAATCCACTCTGGGAGAATGTCAATGCCAGCAGTGTGCCTGCCTTTACTGCACTAATATGTCAAGAGAGTAAATATCTATATATATACTGTCTCTAAATTGGCCACCACCTCATATACTTAAACATATGTATACCCTGAAGTCATGCTGGACTCTGGAGAGCAGCGTGGGCATCACAAACTGCAGCTATTTGATCGCAGACATGGACCTGACTTGTTTCCCAACACTCACGGGAAGGGAGGTGGCCCAGGTCAAATGTTGTTCTTGCTTATTTTATTTCCCTGCTTGCCTCTTGAGTCAAAAGCTCAAAATCTATGAACTGTCTTTATGTTCGCCTCCCCGGAATTTAAGGACGAGGGCAGCGATGCATGGTCATTAATAGTTTTAAGTGGCGTACAGCATCAGTTCATGTTTCACCCTGAACCTACTTTGATCAGAAAACATAATTGTTGGTCTGAAACCAATCAAACTTCTATTGGTTCCATTTTCGTTATATCGTGTTTTTTTGTTTTGAGATGCTTATTTAATTATTCTTTATCAAGCAGGAATGACTTGTGAATAAAGTTGTCTTTTAAAAAAAAACAACAACACTTTCTTCCCATGTCATTTTTGCCATTTCTTCCCAAGTTGTTTCAAAAGAAAGAAATTCAATGTTGTGCTTCAAAGCACCAACCCCTGAGTGAGAGCAATTACATGTTGATGTTTTTTTTTTTGTTTGTTTGTTTTTTTTCTCTGACTGATGGGAAATTGAGGTTATTGTTGCAAGAATATTAGAAATTGTATAACAATCGCTTTTCCTTCTGATGTGAAGGAGGGTCAGTTAGCATCATGTGTGATGATGATCATCTCCTGGACAGCGTCTGTAGTTTGGTTTATGACGTCCCTAATTATGTCGAGAGTTTCCATCAGGATCAACTGCTGTCCTTCAGAACTCCTGTCACCTGAGGTTTTCCTCCGGGCCTCGGTGTTGCTGTAAACACTGAAACACAGTGTAACTCTTGATCTCATTTCATTCTTTCATTGCCACTTCCCAGTTAATGGAGATTCATAGCACCCAAGAGGAGGGTTAACACACAAGGCCCGTAATTTTTGGAAAATTAATTTCCTCAAGTTTAATAATTGCCTGTGAAAGTATGAAAACACATGCTGAGTGTGGAAACACATGGCTGCTAAATTCACCGTCATTCCTCATGTAGACTCGCTGGGTCATTGCCACTGTGGCACATGCAGCAGGTTCATTCTGATTAAAATGAACTAGACTTTTTTTTTTATTTTTATTTTTATTTTTTTTTTCATTTAATTTAAGAAATGAGGAAAAATACTGGGATTTAAAAATGGGAGAATGCACAGGGTGCTCAGTGGTTGTGTTCTAACAGCCTCAGTATCACTCACTCTTACACTTGCTCTGTAAGCAGCCAGTTTTCAGGGCAAGGCCACGGTGAAGTGATAATATTCGATGATGGAGAGCATCATTTGTCTCGTCCACGCTGCAGCCCGGCTCAGAAACGACTGCTGGCAGCGAGGTGCAAAAATAGACATGCAGATGAATGTTGTTCAGGGGGTTAATGCAGAAGATGCTCAGGACTCGCTGTGGAAATTTGGCTAACGATAAAGTAAAAACCGAATGCTCAAAATGTCTCTCGCATGCATCGCGAGGCTTTTTCTGTTTTTTGGAGAAACATGATGATTTGTATGCACCGCTGCAGGCGTCCACCTATTGAGTCTGTGCAGATTGAAATGAGCTGTTATTCAGGGCTTTGTATTTCTGTAAGTGATCATCCTCAGACTGTTACTTGTCAGCTGAGATCTAATTAGTACAGCTTAAGGCTGCCTCACTGTCTCCAGGCTGTTAATTCATTGTTTTACAGCCACTGGAATGTAAATACAACCGTTTTGTCTATTTTGAAGACGTTTATATGCAGCTGGTCTTATCTGAAATTAGCTTGGTGAACGGGCGACTGTTCAACGGAGCCAAAATGCTTTTTCTTTCATGCCTGCCCATGTTAATTTGTTTGTACTCAATAAATCTGTTCCCTAATGCGTTATATTGCACCCTCTTTAATGTGTTAACAAACAAAATGAAATTGCGTTTCATTAGAGGTGCAGGGTCAGCGAATGAACACAAACCGGGGAGTTTCAGGAGTTTGTTTTAAACTTTATTCTCTCAAAAGGTTTTAAAGTTATTAGATTTTTCCTGTCAACAGTTGTCGGGTATTTTACATAGCTAGAGAGTACAAAATGCAGATTAAAAACCACTGAGGAGGAAGAGGAGGAGTAAAGAAAGTGGAAGGAGGTGACAGAGGAGTGTCTGATTTACCACGGAGAGAGTGACCAAGAAAATGTGATGCAAGTTCCCCAAAACCATTTAAAGGTGCACATGGAAACGTCGGTGTTACGTCTGTGTGACGGCCAAGAGAAGCTGCTTCTGTTCCTCTGGTAGAATAGAAATCAGCCAGAGAAAGAGAGCGAGAGAGCTCATTACAACGCTACCACATTTCCTGGAAGAACTCTTGAGCCGAACAGCCTTGTTAATCTCTCCTCACCCAACTTCCATCCTTTTAATGAGGTCACTTGAGATAGATCATAGTTCAGGGACAGAGCCCACAGTAAAAGGCAAGACGGCAGTGGTAAAGTGTGTGTGAGAGAGAGAGAAAAAGAGCGAGCGAGCCACTATCCTAGTAACAAATGAACATTTATAAATGCAGTTCCATTCACTGTACATAATCTAAATCCCCTGTATGCATATCCTGAATATATGTGATATTCTATTTTATGGCTTTTATTGCATTATACTCCTACATGTACCCAATTCTCACTACTCCATTATTTCTTCCCTTACATTCAGAGTAAAGACACGTCAGAGCCAAACTGCTGCTGTTGTTTGGAAGAGGTCACATGACCCACTACTTCTCCCAGACTGAGTTATGGAAACGTACTTTGATTTCCACAATCGCGCTTGAGAGTTGCCTTCGGTCTTGTTTATGGCAGTTTGTTAATTCCTTACTCTCCACATTCCATGGACTGACCTGTGTCCGCTGCCCGTCTGACTTCTGGGCTCCACATGCACAATTCTCGTGAATAGATGTGATCAGTGCTCAGTGCTTTTGAAGACGGGTTCAGCTTTTTCGGTCGTTTGAAGTCAGACTTTTCCGAGTCGCCCCTCGCAATCCAAAATCCAAATTAGACGGGCCAGGTTGTTCTTGATTGAAAGTTCAAGAATATCGTAATAGCACCATATCAAACTAAAACATACCTCATGCATCTGTAGATATATAGATACTGTTTATATGATACTGAGTAGAATAGATGAAATAGAATTTTTGGGTTCCGTACACAAGTGTTGAATATATTTCAAGTTCACAGAAATAACTACAGCCACAGTTCAGTTCAGTTCAGAACAGAATCTGCCAGAGCGTGTGGTGTCACATGACTGCTCACGTCTCGTCAACAGTCGAACCCTTCACAGTGCAAAGAGCGTTTCCTTTTAAATACCCGCTGTAACACTCAGTGTGAGTGTGTGTGTGTGTGTTTGTCTGTGTGCAGCACCAAAGTCTTCACGCCAAGCCCGTTAACTTCACTCTGACTCCGTGAGTAGCGTTCAGCGCTCCGAATTCAAACAGCACAGTATTACAGTTCACAACCATTTCATAAGGCAGATTCGTTTGAGTGCGCGTCGGCACTCGGGTCGCGCGACGTTCGTTACAGGCCCTCGCTTCGTGTCAACGCAAGCCTTCGCCGAAACAGAAACAAAAGAAAACCTGCAGCAAAAGGGACACAGCAAAAGCTTTGCAAACATTCTTTGGTTGAGTGTGAAAGGAGCATTCCTGTGCTTTAATCTGATGCTTTGAATTTGTTTTTGTTTTTTTTGTTAAAACGAACACAAAGGAGAAAAGAAAGTGGATTTTTAAAACATAGGCAGAAAGAGTGACGCCTTCAAACTTAACTACAATATTTATGTTAATGCTCGCAAAATAATATTTAAAAAAAAAAATTAGTGATAAAAAGCTTGCTTCGACTGATGTACACAAATACTACTTTCTCTTTCCAGGTTGCCTCGGCAACCAACCCCACCTCCCCACCTCCCTCCCTCCCAACCCCCCTCCCCCCTCCCGCCCTCCAATCTCCGTCTCACTTCTTCTTGGCAAAGCGGCCGAACTTCTTCTCCTTGTCTTTCTTGGCAGAGCCCGGCTCAGGGAGGGCAGCGGCGGAGGAGGTGGAGGGAGGGGGCAGGCTGTGGGCTCTGGCCCCCGAGGGCCCCGACGCCTCCTCGGCTGCCAGGGGCTGAATGGCCTTCTCCATGGCCTGGCTCCAGCGCTGGAGCTCGTCCTGAAATTAAGACCAAAAATACACACTTCATATCCAAGCTCACATGGGGGGGGGGGGGGGGGGGGGGGGGGGTTATTGTCTCTCCGTCTATTGTTAGTGAATGGTGTGGCACTTTAAACACGGAGGCTACATGAAAGGGAAAATGGAAAGTGTAGGTAGAAAAAATATATATTATAATTTAAATTATAATATGTCGTAGTTATTTCAATCCGTAAGAGCCGATGGTCTCAGTGGGTTAAATGCTCTGAAGGAAATGTAAATATCTCAGCTGCATGTGTGAATAAATTAGAAAGGTCAGGAGCATGTATGTGTCTGCGTGAAACCCAGTGAGCACCACAGCGTTACAGAGGATCAGATGTTGATGAACTTCCACAGCAGGAAAGTCCGGGAACATGCAGCCTCAAATGATTCATGAGGAGCTGATGAGTTTTAAAAAAAGAAACCACGCCAGAGATCGTGCGTAACGCACCTCGTCTTTACACTGGAACAGATATTCACTGCCGTCACCAAGACTGAGAGAGAGAGAGAGAGAGGGAGGGAGGAACAAGTCAGAGATGTTTCATGAATCACAGCAACAACAAAAACTTGTGTGAAAAGGCGAGCTTTGCAAAGTGAGATCAACGAGCGCTGCCTTTATGGATGAATCCCTTGGTTCATTAAAAGTAAAGCACATCATCGCATATCACAACAAAATACAAGAATGTTCCATTTCTTTTAATGCAAGCCCAAGAAAAGTGGGGAACATGGGGAATGTTTGAATCTGGGGCCAAAAAAATGTTTTTACTTGTCAAATTAAGACTGATGTTCTAATGGTTGCAGCTCCAGATGGTGCAGAATCATTAAAGAGTTCAGGAGAACCGGTTTGCTGATACTCATCATATTCAGTACACAGTTTGAAATACTTAGTGTTCTTCCGGCCTTAAAATGTGCATGAGAGTGTTTTTATACAAATGACGTCTAGCTCTGGAACACCTGTGTCAGGGCAGGTGTGTTCTTCAGGACCCTGGTCAGCGCCGCGTCAGGTGTGACGCTGCTGGCGGCCGCTTTTTCCCCAGCTCCTGAACGAGCAGGAATAAAACCTGAGTCCAGTTTAAAGCCTTCCCTTCTCAAACTGATTTTCTTCTCTGCTTCTTTGTCAAACTATATTTTTTGGGGTGTTTTTCTTGTAGGGGTTTAAGGTCCAAACCATATTTAGCCTAATTTCTGTGAACCCACTTTCTGCACATGACAGGAAACACATTAAAAAGCTGATGCGTTTCAGTCCTTCTCCTCTCCACACAAAAAAAATAACTGGTCAAATTGGAGACAGACGCCAAATCGTGTCCCTGACCTTCACATGTAGAACTCAGCAGGTCTCCTTTAATTCCAACAATGATTAGAACGGGTTCTCAGTTCAGCTCACCGTAGTTTGGCGACGTGCTTCTTTTTCTTGTAGTTGCTGAGCACCTCCCAGGTGGCGCTGCCGAGGGACAGGGGGTCCTCGCCGTGATATGTCACGCCCTGCCCGAAGCTTTTGGCGTCCTTATAGGTTGAGAGTTGGCCGGGCTTCAGCACACAGAACAAGTTGTTCCAGGACCTGTGGAGGAAAGAGACGCGTCACAGGAATACTGTATTTATGTTGCTGTTGAAAACCATTTAAAGACATTTACATACTTTCCATTCAGAGACTTTATTATCTACCTGTTGGACGCCTTCTTCCCGGAGCCCTCCACGTCATGTTTGCGTCCCAGCATGCCCTCCTGCAGCGTGGCCTGGCCTCTGAGCGGCTCCACGGGCAGCGTGGCGGCCCGCTCCGGTTCTGCGGGCATCGCGACGGAGACGGAGGACTCCAGCTCCAGAGAGCCGCTCTCTCTCATCTCTGACACCAGGGGGACCATGGTGTCCCCGGCTGTCTCCTCCTGCGCCTGAGAGCTGGGCTCAACGGCACCAGAGCCGGACTGGGAGGGAGAAAAGACGCAGGTGAGTCACCGACAACGAACGAGCCCGCAGAGATGGAGAGGTGAGCAAACGCGAGCTGCTCTGATCGACTCTGAACAGGCTAATGTGCTTTGATTAGGAACAAATTAAAAAATCAAGGCAATCTTTCGAATGTAAGTCGGCTAAATAAAGACAAACTAGGCTTATGGTGCCGTAGCAGCGTCGGCTGTAATGAGAGCAGTTACCAGAGTTTGGTCCTCGACAGTGTAGACCTGTGAAGACGCTTCTGCAAAGCCTGTGTCTTCTCTCCTGGAGGACAGAGAGCAGCACGTGGTCAGCAGTGTGTGTGTGTGTGTGTGTGTGGTGTCGCTCGGTGCAGTGTTTGGCTCCCTGATTTGTTTTTAATAGCTGATGTAGAACCAATGGAGCTCTATGGCAGAAAGGGATTAGCCTCATCAGGCTTTAGATTCACTGGCGATACCATCAATTCCTGGGTCACGCTAGAGAACGCTGCGTGCGTACTGAACAGTACACGTGAGTGTGTGTGTGTGTGTGTGTGTGTGTGCGTGCGTACCTGCTGTCCTTATCTGATTGTTGGTCGTCCTTAATGAACTGCTGCATCTCCTGCTGCTGCGTCCTCAGCTCCAACAACTCCAGCTGCAACACAGCCGCCAGTGTCGAGTAAGTACTGCATTTCATTAAAGTAACCGGACACATGACAGGTATCTTCTTTAGACATAATGCATATTTAAAACTTTTAGTCGCCTCCAAATGCAAATCCATCTCGCTGCGTCCCTTTGCTTGAATAATATCATTAAAATGTGAAATTAGATTTAAAATTAATTCGGCGTCAACAACTTCAACCAGAGCTGGAGCAGAATATAAATCATTTTGTGTTATAACAGGGTGTTTTCAATGTTATTTCTTCATATATATATGTATCATTCAAAGGCCGTGACGATGATCTTTGCAGGTTCAGCTTTGTGCGTAACGTCCAGGTTCCCCTCGTACCGTGGTGAGGCGCTCCAGGGCGCAGAAGCGCTCCTCCCAGGTGGCGGTGGACTTCTCGAAGGCCTCGTGCCTCTTGAGGAGCTTCTCCACCTCGTCCACCGTGTGGCCCAGGTCCCTGCTGGTCACGTACGGCTCCTGAGCGACGAGCCAAGCCTCCGCCACCGAGGCGTCCCGCGCGAACTGACACACCTCCAGCACTGAGCGGGACGGAGACAACTGCTGTCATCAGACTTGTACACGCTCGGTTTGTTTGTGTCTTGCACAAAAAAAGAAATCACTAATGATGATGGGGTTTTTTTTGTTGTTTTTTTTTTCCTGAACTGCCTGGAAAGCGAGGAATTGTGTTACTCACGGAGTCGGAGCCAGTCCCATCTGTCGTCCCACTTGAACATCATCTCCTTCCGCTTCTCCATCAGCAGCACCAGCTTGTCTTTGATCTGACAGTCATACATCAGTATTACAAAACAAGTCAGCCCCAAGACTCGCCATTATCTTCCAAGAATTAGTATTGTGAAGTAATTAACCGAATGTAAAATCAGGGTCAGGGTCAACTGCTCATTTAAATTCTTTTGGCTTTCCATTTCTAATTAGTATTTGCTTTATAGTCTCCCTGATGAGTGTAAGACGAGTTGAGGTTCTTTTTTCTTTTTTTTTTCCCCTTCCTTAGCAATCCAATTGGATCCATTGTGCCAGACGAGGACAATCGCTCCCAGAAAAGTAATTAAATGGAATGAAAGCGGGGGACGAAGGAGAAGCTGTCTTTGTTGCAGGAGCCTCACCTCTGCGGAGTCGCGGTGCTTCCGTGTCAGCAGGGCCTTGCCCAGGTCGATGCAGTCGGTGAATTTGGCTCCGCGGGCTTCGATCTCAGAGCGGATCCCCTGGTGGTACTTCTGCAGCAGCTCCACGGACGAGACGTCCCTGAAGGAGGAGGAGGACAGCGAGCAGGTGAAGAAGCCGATCTCAGACACCTGGAGACTCCCTCCAGCGCGTTCTTTATTCAGTCCATAAAATACTGTTCCTATACTACGTATTTACGCAAGTAAAATCAATAGGCAAGCTAATAAAGCTCAGTATATTGTGCTACATCATTTACTTCTGCTTGTAAATGAGGAGTTTTCTCCCACCTGGGCTTCTCCTGAGGCTCCATCTGCTGGATGGTGCTCTCCATCCAGGCCATCAGGTCGCGCACCATGGTGAAAAAGCGGAACTTCTCAGCCGTGTCCACCAGTTGCGCCCTGCGGCCGTCGCAGGCGTCCAGCAGACCCTTCCAGGCTTCCACCACCTCTTGCTCTGTGGCGTGGATGGCGTCCGCCTTGCCCCCGGCGTACTGGGCGTGAAGCCTCGCCGCCGTCTCCTGGAACTGTTGAACCTGGAGGACGGAGAAACGCGACAAAAAGTACGACTTAAGGACAATGTCTTTGTCAAATATTCTAAATCTACTTATTCTTGATTCATCTATATTGAAGTTTTATTGTAATTAAAGCAGCATTTGTTGATTTATTTTGAACCACAGGGGGGCAGCAGAAACTGTAAACACATGACATATAGAATCATGCATCTATAATGGCTCCCCTCCCCCACTTCTCCATACCCCATCGCCAGTTCTCCTCCATTCTGGAAACCTTCTGGAGTTTGCTGCCCCCTCAAAGGGAAACCAGCAGTACCTGCTTGCCCAGAGTGGTGATGTCTCTCTCGAAGGCGGCGTGCACCCGGTGGAAGGACTCGGCTTTGCTGAAGTCGTCTCCCACGTCCTCTGGCAGCTCTTTCTGCTTCTCGTGGATCTGAGCCACCAACTCCTTCCCGTCATCAAAGTACCTTCGAAAAAACATTTGGTTGCATTAAAGGATGGGACAAAACAAATCCCAATCCTGAGACGTTCGTTCGCCGACGCCGCTTGTCCGTACTTCAGCAGCTCGTAAGACGCCGTGAGGAGCTGAGCTCGGGTGTCGATGAGCTCCAGCAGGTCGGCCCAGCTGTCGTTGATGGTGTCCTTCCACTCCGCCATGGTGGCCGCTTCGGCGTGGCCGGCCTCGATCAGCTCGTCTATCGTCAGGTTGACCACGTCCACGCGCTCCTGTCCCACCATCCCCGTCTCCCGGGCAAATTCTCTGAACTTGTCCCTCAGAATCTGAAAGGAAACGCCAGAAATCGAATGTGATATCTGTATTTTTTATTTCCTCAAACACAGGAAGCAGGCAACCCTCTGATCTGATGAAAAATACCCCTTTATCATGCGGTGTGTCTCTGTGTGACAGTAATACCGTGACATGATCCAGGTCCTGGCCCATCTCCTGAGAGGACGCCACCACGTCCCTCTCTGCGATCCACTGCTCCAGGTATTCCACCTCCCGCTTCAGCAGGAAGTGGTGGAAGGTGTGATCCAGCTTCTTCCTGCGGTCCTCCGCCAGCTCCTTCAGCCCCGCGTACTGCTTGTCCACCCGGCCCTGTCGCCTGATGATGCCCTCGCTGCAGACGAGGTAAGACAGAGACAGAGAGGACGGAGGACATTAAAAAAAAAAAAAAAAAAAAAAGGACAAACAAATTGGCCGGAGGTTTACCCTAGATGAGGCGTGTGATTAGGCTTCAGGAACGATCACGCTTTGCGTGTTTGTCCCTCTTATCGTCCTAAAGCACGACTGACTGGGACAACAAGAGGGGGACGCAGATTTCTCGGTGCACGTCACTTTTAAAAAGCACACACCTGTCAGGATGGTCCTCTGCAAACATCTTCTGGGCTCGGTCGTTCAGCTTCTGGATGGAGTCGGCGTAGTCGTCCACCGCCTGCTTTAGGACCATGTGGCGCTTCAGCGTCAGCATAGCGCTTTGCTCATCCTGGAGGAAGAGGAGGAGGAGGAAGAATTGCGGGGGCAGAAGGTAAACAAGGAGGGAAATAACGTGAAGAAGCGATAAAAGGAAAACAAATGGGCTGTGAATGGAGGCTGCCACTTAAGAAAAGCGTGTCAGCTTCATTGAGGAAAGCCCGAACCATGTAATCACGTTAACGCACACACTGCCACTTGTTATCAGAAGCACCACGGGGATTATTTTCAGTTGCGATGATGCACGCAGACCCCGGTCCCCACCTTGGCCTTCTCATCTGCGATCATGTAGAGCTCCTGCTCCCCGATCCACGCCTCCGCCTCGTCCGCGTCGTTGTAGTACTGCTGGGCCAAGTCGGAGGCGTTCAGCCGCTCCCGCCGCTTGGCCATCTCATCCCGCAGCCGGGCCCACGCCTCCTCCAGCTCCTTCAGCTGGTCCGAGATTCTCTCCGCCTCCGGCCTCCCCTCGTCGCCGGCGGCCGCCGCCATCGCCCGGCCGCGCTCGAGCACTTCGTCCACGCGAGGCTGGTGGCCCTCGATCTCCCTCTGCAGCGTCTGGAAAGACAGGAAACACAGTCCTTTAGTCCAGGTGGCATGGTGATGACCACAGAGGTCCACATCTGTCCTCAGCTAATACTCTGATTAATGGTTTTAGTCATAAATATGTCAAAAAAAAAAAAAAACATTCACTGCTTCCCTTTGTGAAGGACGTGTCCCCCGTTTCATGAGGCTTGATCCACTAATTGATTCATCAAGAAACCAAACTAAATGCAGCACAAAAAACCCCCACAAACCCTTTTTTTTTAAATCCAAAGTGAAAGCCCTCACCTGGTTCTTCTTCTGCAGCATTTGCACAGTTTGAAGATTGTGCCCGTGCTCCTCTGACGTCGCCAGGGGCATCCTCTCCTCTATCCAGAGCTGAGGGAGGAGACGATGGAGGGAAGACAAAAGGAGATCATGACGATAAAGAACAGAGACACGGTTTCTTTGGAGGAAACAGACTGACAGATCTCTGACGCTAACCGAGAATAAAAGAGAACGTTAAGACCATCCCAGTTATATTGAATTTTCTTTTACCCCTTCACAAAATGTCTCCGAGTACTCAAACAGTAAAAATCCTCCTCTAAGCCGTCTCCTCCACCTGACTGAAGTGGATTTATGTTGAGAAACCAATAAGGGATTAAAGCTTTTACCCAGATTCACCTGGAGAGTCAATTTCACGCAGCGAGCAGGTGGTCCGCCTATCACGCACACGGAGCTACCGTAACGTAATTGAAAACTTCATTTCCAAATTAACACGTTATCACATTCGGGAGGGAAGGAAAAAAAAAGACACCTGAATATTTTCAATATTAACACATTTCAAGTTTTTATCTCTCTGTCATTCAAAAGCTTTGTTCTCCCTCACTGCTATCAATCTTCCGACAGTGGATGATGATGATGATGATGATGATGATGTTTACCAGCTCATCGGCCAGGTCTCTGTAGAACTGATGCACGGCCTTGGCGGCCTCCAGCTTGGCCCTGCGCTGCGCCAGGGGCCCGCAGAGCTGCTGGAAGTCCCTCTGCAGGGCCTGCTGCTCGGCCTCCAGCTCCGGCTGGTCCTCCCTGACCCCGACGTGTTTCCTGAACGCCCCCTGGAGCTCCTCCAGCTCCCGCGTCCGGTCCTCCACCTGCTTCTCTGTCACCTGGCGAGGCGAGGTCACAGAGTCACCGCCGCTGTTTTTCTTTGTGACAAACACTGAGATTCAGACGTCAGGCTTTTGTTTGCTGTGTTCGAATGCCAACAGAGAACATTAATGCAGATCCAGCACAGGCGCGCACTCACTCAAAGTTAAGCCGAAGAAGAAACACGCACTCACGCTGTAATGTATTCACTCTCATGGTGAGAGTTAACTGAATGTACCGATCTAAAGCTACACAGAGAGACGCTCCGCAGACGCAGACCTGGTGGTTCTTCAGGAGGATGTTGGCCTTGGTCAGGTCCTTGACGTCCTCGTCCCCGGCCTTCAGCTGCTGCTGCAGCCCGCTGAGCCACGTCTTCATGTCCGCCAGGCTCTGGTCGAACAGCTCGGAGCGGTTGGCATCGAACAGCAGCCGGGCCTTCTCCTCCGTGGTGGACTCCAGTTTGTCCCACAGCTCGTGGAGCTTGGCCAGGTGCTCCGTCACGATGGGCTCAAACTCGGGCTTGGACTCCATCAGCTCCTGACCCTCCTGTGAGCACAACACACCGGAGAAGAGGTACTGAGATTTAGGAAAATAAAATATCACCTGACATTTAATTGAACTGTGAAATTGAGCATAACAGCTTAAAGGTAGATGAAAATGTTTGATAAAACAGTTTAAAATATTAATGGGGGGTTAGTTCACCCGAATTATAAACCTCCTCATGTCCTCCATCATCTGAAGTTCCTCACTGGCGCATTAACACCGGGTAGAGGATTTTTTATTTAGCTCAGAGATTAATAACATGTTGTAATTCCTGGGAAAATAACGCATGTTTAAATTTAATATATAATGTACTCTACAACTACAACAATATTTTATTGTTGACTACAATATTGTATTTTATTGTAAATTCAACTTCTATGACAGCAGCCCCCCTGGTGGCTCCCTGGGCAGCTCTGAGGACATCACATCCGTTTCAGATGAAGACTCTCTGAGCAGACAGACCTGGTCCACTTTGTTGAGCCAGTCCTTGTTGGAGGCCAGCTCAGCCATGAAGGCCTGATGCTTCAGCCACTTGCTGTGGAGGTTCCTGGCCTCGTCGTACGACGTGTCCTGAGCCGTCAGCATCTTCTCGTTGATCCACAGAGTCAGCTGGAGGAAGAAGAGGAGGAGGAGGACATTCATAGTTGAGGTTTGGGTAGACAAGAAGGATTTCTCTTTCTATCTTTTGTCTAAAGAGAAGTATTGTAATGAACCACATGGGGAGCTGTGAAATAATAAATAAAAACAAAGAGATTTAAATGATCAGGTCTCAGTGATGGAACATTAGAGTCACAGTGAATAAATCATTCTGTATCACCCGTCAGATGCGTGAACGTTAAACTCGTAGTGAACTCACATCCTGGGTGTTTTGCAGGAAGTGCCGCAGGTCGCGGTTGTCTGCCAGTTTCTCCGACACCTCCCGGGCTCTTCTGTTGTTCTTGTCGCGCCTGAAGGTCAAACACGAAAACATGAGAGACGTGAGTGTGATGTCTCTCTGAGACAGAGCTCAGACAAACCGGCTGCAGCGGGTGAACCCATGCGAGCTCCTCCTCCTCGTAGAAAAATACCTGACACAGTAACCTGAAAGAGTCGTCTGTGTCTCTGCAGCTCCACAAAAGCAGCGCTCGCACTTAAAGATCAATATCCATTATCGCGGGCGCCTGTCGACCGAGCGAGTTGAGGGAAAGTTGAGGAGAAAAGCTCCGGTGGCCTCTCGGCTGCGTCGAGGTGACACTGATGTTATGGTGATAGGGAAACTGTTTGAACACACGAGGAGCCTGAAGAGGATTTATCAAAGAGCTAAAAGAGAAATGTTTAACTTCAAGTGAGGAGGTAAAGTCAAGGTTCTGCTTTCAAAGATGTTTTTGAGGATTCAAGTTATTCAAGAAACTTCAGGTGTTTCTTGATCCACCCAGGTCTCTCTGGTTCAATCCAGAGTCTTTTATTTAAGGTACGTATTTATTTTTAATTGATCCTTTTTTCACGTTTCTATCTAGTTTATTAGTTTTTTCTTTTATCTATTTCATGGTGTTAAATATATATTTAAATTATTTATTTTATATAATTTATTGTTTTTTTCCGGTTATTTTAAATGTTTGAATAATTATTTTTTTAATTTCTACTTTTGTCTATTTACATTTCCGTGGTCTTAGTTTCATTTTGTGAGTCGTTTATAAAATGAACTTTCGATTTACAATAAAAAATACATTAAAATGTGATTTTGAAACTGAATGTATGATTCAAATACGGCTCCCTCTGAAGAAGTTAAAGTCATTAGTAACGTGTCACAAGGAAAAGAATATGAGCAAATGTGTGATTTTCATTTCAGGGCGTTGAAAACAGAAACAAGACGCTCACCAAAGTTAAAAGTCAATATATGTAAATATTCAAATCCTTATCAAACAGTGGGGCGACTGACCTTTCAACGATGGTGTCCATTTTGTCCTGAACCTTCGCAGAGTGCAGGTTGTTGCTGTCCACCAGCCGCTGTCCGCCCCGCAGAGCGCCGTCAACCTTGTCCTCGTTGGCCTCCATGGTGCTGACAAAGTCCTCATGCTTCTTCAGAGCTTTCTCTGCGCCGGCCAGCGTGTCGGGCCTGTCGATGAGGGCCAACGTGTACTCCTGCAGCAGAGCACCCAGAGACATGTCGGCAGAAAACCAGAAACCATTTACAGAGAGGACACGGACAAACTCAAACAGCTGAAGGACTAACATGCGGCGTGGCCGCATTCTTTTGTTTCACATTCTTTGCGATACCTGTAGGGGCCTGATGAGGCTCCTGACAAGATATAACCTTAGGGTAAACACTCCCCCCCTCCCACACACACACACACAGGTGCAGGACAGTACCTGGTTGTTGAGGATGGCCTCCACAGCCTTGCTGTCCCTCATGAATTGCTGGAAGCCCACGGCCTGGTCCAGGAAGTTCTTGCGGCTGTCCCACATCTTCTGCAGCTCGTACCAGCCGCGGTCCATGCCTTTCAGCCGCTGCTCCAGCTGCTGGTACTGGGGGTCGTCCTCCTGACCCTGCACGACCTGCACGCCGGTGTCCTTCACTCGGTGGTAGTCTTCCTCGTGGTTGTTTATGTCCTCGCGCACCGCGTCATGGAGGCTGAGCTGCTCCTCGGCTTCCGGCAGCGTGGCGGGCATTTCCTCCGACGCAACGGCCTTCTGGGTCTTGAAGAGCCAGGACTGGAAGTCGTCCATGTCCTGGAGGAAGGTCTGTAACTTGCTGACCTCGCCCAAGGAGTCCTCCCTGTCCTTCAGGGTCTTTTTCAGCGCGTCCCAGGCGGCGTCCAGTTCCCCTCTGCGGGCCAAGATGTCGGCCGCGTGCTCCGGGTGATCCTGAGCCAGCTGGTCGGCTTCTCTCCTCAGGAAGGTCAGCTTGTCATTGATGGCGTCCAGATCCCTCTCGATGCCAAACAGCTTCCTCTGGATGGTCATGACAGCGGCCAGGTCGTTGCCCAAGTCTTGTGTGGACTCGATCACCCGCGTCTTGTCTTTGATCCAGGCCTCAGTCTCGTCGCACTCCAGCCCGTAGCTGTGCAGACTGACGGCAGAGTCCACTTTCCTCTTCTTGTCCTCCACCATGGCCTTGAAGGCCTCCCACCTGAGAGGAATCATTTCTTTAATCTCTTGTGATACACTTAGTGAAGAAGCCACATGGTTGTTAAACCAAATGATTGATGCCGCAGATAAAACACTGAAATGATGTTTGTTGCTGTTGACTTATCTCAGTGAGACGCACAGTAAGAATGTGGGACAGCTTTGAATCACCTCTTATTCAGTCGTGTCTGACATTCTTTGACCTCCTTGGTGCGCGGGTGTCTGCCGTCCTCCAGCTGCTTCACTGCTTTGTTGACGTCGTCCACTCTCGACTCAACGTTCGCCATATCCTGAGCCAAAATGCTCAACCTGCAACAAAGACAGAAGATCCCGTCCACACATCTCTGTGAATTGCAAAATTCAGTTTAAAAATCATAAAACTAAATGAATTTGTGTTTCGCACCTGTTCTGAACGACCTCCAGATCCTCCAGCTTCTCCGGCACCTCCAGTCCCACCAACCACGTCTCCTTCTGGCCCATCCAGATCTCGCAGGCGTCCGTCTCGCTGACGATGGTGTACAGCGCCATCGTGTCGTCGAGCTTCTTCTGCCTCAGGTCAGCCAGAGACAAGAGTTCCATGTACAGGTCCTTGATGTCTTTGAGGCGTCTCTGGATGTCCGGGGTGTTCAGCAGCTCCTCCGGCAGAGCGTGGGCTTGTTTTGATAGAGCCTCAATGGTGGCTCCGTTCTTGATGGCCTCGTTCCTCAGGTCTTTGTGCCTCTTGAGCTGCCGCTGCGTGGTGTACTCGTCGTGTCCGACGTCGTCGCTGCTCATCTGCCTCTTGGCGTCCAGCAGCCAGGCCTTGAGCTCGTCGGCGTCTCCTTGAAACTGGAAGAACCTCTGGGTGTCCTGCAGGTTCTGCTTCCGGAACGCTGCCAGCTCCTCCAGCTGCTGCCACTGCCTCCCGATATCGTCCATGCATTCTTGGACCTTGGGGGAACCGAAGTGCTTCGCCTGGATCATCTCCCGTCCCTCGGCGAGGACCTGCTCCAGGTTGCCGCGCCGGGCGCCGAGCTCGTCCTCGAAGACGCTGTGTTTGCTCTGCAGCACCAGCACGCTCGTCAGGTCCTTGCCGTAATCCAGGGAGGAGAAGATGTGCTCCTTCTCCCTGACCCAGCTCTCCAGCTCCGTCACCTCCCACAGGAAGTACCAGAAGCGGCGGGACTGCTCCAGACGAGCCCTCCGCTGGGCCGCCAGGGCGCAAAGCTCCTGGTAGCACAGGTCCAGGTGCTGAACCCTGTCCCGGATCACCTGGGGATCACAGGGCTTGTAGCCTGGGAGGACAGAGAAGGACACCACTGATACATTCTGACAGTCTTTGCGATAACGAACACAATAAAACAGTTAATTAAGAGATAGAATAAGCAAATTTGGTTGTTAACATTTTACTCTATTCGAGCCTCAGACAAGTTTGAGCCATAAGCATCGCGGTCTGAGCCCCAGTTAAGGTCCATGTCGTGCACTTCATTCAATGTCGTCACCCCTGATAAAACCACATCGCACCTAGTTTTGCCGAAGGGAGAGATGGGCCACAGCACTTACTGTCTCCATTTGCAAATTTGAGAGCAGCAGCACTGGCGTTGTTCACCCGCTCTGCCTGCAGGCCGATGTCATTCTCCACCAAGGCGTGTTTCTGCAACAGGTCCTCCACCTCCAGCAAGTGCTTCCCAAAGTCTGGAGAGAGCAGCCGAGCCTGAGGACACAATCAAACGCGCGATCAGTTCAGTCTCTTGGTGATTATCAGTTGGTGTTCGCTGCTTCCTGCTTTGCACCTTCATGTCGTCCATCCAGCCGATGATGTGCAGCATCTCTTGGAAGATCCTCTGCAGGGTCAGGTTCTTCTCCAGGCGTCCGCCGCGAGCCTTCAGCAGCTCCTGCAGGTAGTCCCACAGACGCAGGATGTTGTCTTTCCTGGCGTCGATGCGCCTGGCGTCGTGGTAACGCTCCGACTCCAGCTCCCTGGAGATGTCCAGGAGGGACTGCACGCGCTCCTCGTACGCCGCGATGTCTGTGGCGATGGCGTCGTGCTTCTTCTTGGCTGCTTCCACGGCCGGCAGATCATAACCAAAGTTATCCTGAGAGGGAGAGAGCAGGGAGAATTATTTTAATACTTTATGAAAGTTTCTGCTTCTCTAACTCACAAACTTCATCAAAGTTTTATTTCGGTGTCATCAAGCCGATCTGTCTCCTGTGTTTACCTCCATCATCAATAATCAGGTGCACAAACAATCTTTTCATTCATTAATACAAATACTGTAAAAATCCTCATGTTCTTGCTGGTGTTAATAACCCGCCTGAGATCAGCCCTACTGAATCAACACCAGGTAATTACATTGTGCAATATTCATGACTCGATGTTTGTTGTGGATGTTCTACCTGAGCCACGAGTCTCTGGTTCTCCAGGAGCCACGTCTCCCTCATGGCCGCCTTCCTGTCGAACCTTCTCGCCATCTGCTCCAGCTTCTCCTGTCTGATCAGCTCGTCCCTCAGGACACGCTCCCGCTCGTGCTCCGCCCGCTCCAGACGCTCCCACGCCTGCGCGCAGACGACGAGGCGCCTCGTTAGGATTCAGCAGCAGAACTCCGATATTAACCGCGATAAACATTACATTTAACTTTCAAAAGAATAATTTGTGGATTATTCTTTTGACTCTATCACACCCTCAAGAAACCATGAGCTGCTTCTTTTTCTTTGTATTATTATGTTGAATAAATGTTTTACCTTAAAGTTATTCAACTATTTTTTTTTTTTAAACTGCAACCATAACATGTTGGATGATTTATGTTAATAATCTGATGACAACCAAGATAAATTATTATCAATTGTTGATTGATTTTCTGTTAATTAACAACAACAACAATTAAATATATAATAGCTTCAAGTATATAAATAAGCAGCACAGATGGATGCTTTTATTTTCTTGTGCCGGCAGATCTATCAGGCCTTTATTTTGTAAGTAGCTGAAAATATGTCTGTAATGTTACCGGTTTGATGAAATTAGTCTGCGGCCAAATCGCGGCCTCAGGATCAAACCCCCCTGAAGGAATTGATTTCTGTGCCCTGAGCTTCAAACCGCAGACGTGTTTGTATAAACACGGTTCAAACAAAAGCCAGAGCTGTTCAGTTTCCTCACTCTGTTGATGTCGGCCACCAGGGCGCCCTCTTTGGGCGTGTACACCCTCTGGTTGTTGGCCCTCATGCGGCTCTGGATGGTGAAGAGCAGCACCTCCAGGTTTCCCTTCTCCTGGAACCTGAGGAGTCACACAGGCCAGTTAGCTGCTAGCGTTAGCCACAAGGGATACAAAAAAAAAATTCACAAAATATATTTAAAAAATTAAATATGGGGTCAAACTCAAAACAACTTAAAACATAAGAACCAGTCACTGTTTTGATTATCGGAATATTAATGAACACTTGACATTTAAATAAATGTAGAGTATACATATGTGCCTGGCGAAGATATTCTCTATATTTTTAAATGATTTCATTCTATTCTGAATATGAATCAGAGTAGTTCAAACAGAAAGGAAAAGGGAAGAATAGAACAGATGAGAGTGGACTGCGTCCAACACTTGGGGCTCGTGTCTTGACTCACTTGGGCGGCTTCTCGACGGTGCGGTACGTGTTGAAGGCCTGGAGCTGCTGCTGCACCCCCGTCAGAGAGTTGGCCAGTTTCCTGTTGTTCAGAACGACGATGGTCTGCTCGATCCACGTCAGCAGGTCCGACGCCAGCGTCTCGTACTTGTCAATCATCTTCTCTGTCTCGATGGCGTGATCCAGAACCTGAGGTCAAGAGGACGAGCGGGCTCACACGGGGCCCAACAAACCTCTCAGCGGGTGAGCGAGCGCGTGTCGTGTTTCCCTCTCACCTTTCCAACTCTCTTGCCCTCGACGGCGAGCTGCTTCATCTTGGAGAAGTAGTGGTAGAATGCCACGACGTACGTGATGATGGACTTCTCATCCGGGTTCTCTGTGAACACATCTGCACGGAGAGGACACAGTCAGACACAGCCGAGCCAGACACATCTCTGTTTTTCCACTGGGCTTGGAGCTCATAAACATTCATCTCCGTCAGTCACTCGCCTTCTGGGTCTAACAGTTTGGTGACGCCGAGCTTCTGCTCTGCCACGTTGAAGGCGTTGTGGAGGTTGTGCGTCGGGTTGGACCTCTTCAGGGTGTTATAGTCCACCAGATCTGGCCTGAAGGGGAAATACGAAGGGAGAGCAAACGTGGAAAAAGATGACGAGGCGGAGAAAGAGACGAAGAAGGACGAGGAGGCGAGACACTGAGCAGACGGGTTCTGTGGCTGTTTACATTTCAGGGCTGGTGAGAGTGGACTTGGTCATTCATCTCTCCTTACCGGTGTTTGTGTATGAGAGCATTGAAGGCCATGCCGTCTTTCCAGCAGGTGGTGAAGTTCGTGATGTTGACGTTGGGATATCTGCGGGAAAAAAAAAAAAAAAAAACGACATCAGGCAAGCGGCGTCACTGACGGGACGAGCTGCTGCTTTAAATCACTGTCTGGTTCTGATGGTTCATCAGTTATCTCCGAGGCTGGGGAGCAGACACTGAGAAAATGTTTAGCCAGAAAACTTGACATGGAATATAAATATGACAACACTAACAATATGTTCAGGTTTTAAACTGCACTTCACGCCACAGCTACTTTTCTCTATTTAAAGATTTACAGCTGTGCACGGAGCCAGGTCCAGGCTCACTCTCCGTCTCCCCCCCCCGGAGGATATTTACAACAGCTCAGTCAAGCCAAAGGTCACGCCTCCCACTTACCCTGCAGTTTTCATCTGACACCACAGAAGAAGAGCGTCCTTGGCCGAGCGCGTCTCCTTCTGGTCCGCCTGGCCCGTTTCCACGACGATGTCCTGGATCTGACGGAGAACAAGGAGCACAGCTGGATGGTAAATAATGGAGGTTGACTAATGAATGTGATGTTTGTGATCAAACAGGAACAATTCACATCCCAGAACAAAAACCCGACTGTTACTAACACGTCGCTAATAGGGTGCACCGGGAGGGAACACGCTGGTAAAGTGGCACAAATCTCCCTCTGATATACATCATTTATCTCCGCTGGGGCTGAGCTGAAGAGGGTTTTTATCTGCGTGCAACACGACTAATCTCCGCCGATACACCGTCAATGTTGTTAGACGGCTGGAATCTCACACATCTGAACCCAGAGTCCAGCTGAAGAAGCGCCTGGTAATTATTGGAGTTCTGATTTTCCAGCAATTAGAGCAGTGATGTGATCAGAGAGAGACGCGCCCTGAGAGACGGCTAAATTTAGCTGCCTTTGGTTCTCCTTGTTTTATGCAGACTGAAAAGATACAGACAGGACTAAGTGAATTCTTCCCTGTTTCGTTTTTTTTTTTTGCGAAGGCTGAATAATGCAGGAGGCCATATTGTTTGAACTAACGTGTCTAAAAATAACAGTGTTGCTGTCAAATTAAAAATAAATATCTGTCCCCTCGGAGAGGATAAAAGAGTCAAACGGACGTGTTCTGATGTTGGATGCGCTGGTGTCAGCGGATAATAACATCGGGAACCTGAAGGCGTCTCGCTCGAGGAAAAGGCTGAAAACATCCTGCGGCTGCTGCCCGAGCAGACCTGAGAGACCAAACCATTAACGACCAGCCTGTTCCACCCAGCGTGTTGTCTCTACTTTCTTCTGAGCCGATTTTTCTTCGTATGTTTGGTTTTTCAGCTCAGACCTGCAGCCGTGAGGTTGTTAGTTGAAAGAGCCCTGGTGCTGTGGAGCCATTTAAATGCTTGGATAATAAGCAGCAATATTTTTAGCCTGCCTCTTCCCAGTGACATGTTGGTAGAGAATCCAAATGTAAAATAAAAAACCGTGTGCTGAATGTGGACAATTATTGATCCTATAATGACAAAAAAAAAAAAAAAAAAAAAAACCCTCAGAATAACCAGTTTCTGCCTTGTTTGTTGTTTCATTTTCTGGTGTGGTGACATATTGTGCAATTCAGCTTTTAAATCACTGTGTAGTTCGTCATGCTACATTTCATTGGTTTTGTAAATGTATAATATATTGTATTTCTCAGTAAGATGCTTCACAAACCAGAATTTGAAATATAAATTGTATAAACAACACGTCTCTAAGACTGTTTTAAAAAAATTCCCAGAACGAATCGATATAAAATATCAATATCTGACTTAGGCTGTGATAAGTTTAAATAATGGAGCCAGTGTTTCTGACTAAGTTAATAAACCAATAAAAGGGAAAACTAGGTATAAGAAAGTTAAATGTGGCCCGTCAGTCAACTGTACCTGAAAGCGCAGGATGATGGTCCAGATGAGGCCCAGGATGAGGCGGTGGTTGCCGTCGACGATGTCGTGGGAGCCCATGTTCTCCAGGTGGACCCTCTGCTCTTTGAGGAACTGCAGCGCCTTGTCCACGTTCTCCAGACAGTGGATACGCATCCGGCCTTTAGTGGGTTTAGGCTGCAGACAGGGAGGAAGGAATCGGAGGGACGGATAGAAAGAGAGGACGATTCAAAAAAAAAAAAAAAAAAAAGACAAGACGACAAAGTGTGAGGCAGAAGAGAAACGTCTTTACCAGTCGTTCGCCGGACAGCACCTCCAGCAGTTTGATGAGCATGCGTCCGTCCCGCAGGTCCAGGTAGAGGTCGGAGATGCGACAGCCGACCCGGGACAGGATGGAATTGACCCATTTAGTGAAGGTCTTCTTCTGCACGGCCTCGCGCTCATCTGACAGGAGCACAAAGTTAAGAAAGAACATGAGCTCCATGCATAATGAAAAACCTTCTCGGGTCCGGAGCAGCACGGCTGGAGCTGGTAGGGATTTACTGTCGAGGGCTGGATGTCTGGGAGACTGAAGGAAGATGGAATATCTGCGGTACAGCATTTCAGCATCTGTCTGCAGCAATCAGAGACGGAGCACCTGCACCTGAACCTCCGGGTTTCTGGACAGGGAGAGTCTGACACAACAGAGCCTCACAGATATTAGACTGAATTATGCGGCACGCAAGAATTACAAGACACTGATGGAAGACACTTATTCTTCTGGATTTGAATGGGATCTTACTGTAGCTTGAGTAAAATAGTAAAAATAAATACGGTTTGAATTGATTGGTGGATTGACTTCTGGGTAAAACCTTGAAACAGCATCCGACCTGCAGAGGCTCATGGGAGGACGAGCACCTGGGGACAGACATGTAGTCACTCCTCCCACTCAGCAGCGGATATAAAAGCAAATGGGGCGACAGCAGCGAAACAACGGTGTGGTACGATGTCTGTGACGGGCATGTGGGGGATTTGTGCTGTTTTCTGAGCACATGAGAAAAACCTGCACGGTTTAAACTGTCTGTTTTAACACGTCCACTGAAGCACAGATTACAGAGCAGGTTCTTATGTCTGTTACACACACACACACACAATTTTTATTGAGTTAATATTTTATTCTCTTCCTCATTTCTGTGATCTGTGATGAAATATAAACGTGACCTTTGCTATATTTCTTTATATGTTACGTTTTCGTTCGGGGTCCACAGAGACGAGACGAGAACTGACAGGAACCATAGAGCACACATGAAAAATAAATGTCTGTATTAAACTTGCAATGTAAAAATTAATATTATATCACGGATGCTGGCGTACAGATACATGACAAATTAGTAAATATGGAGTAAATGTACCATCAATCCCACACGCACAGACACGACTTCTTTACTTTATCCTGTGGACTCCTGGCGATGAGACGTCTCACCACCTGACTTCCTCTCAGTGCTTCTACCGACAAGCGCAGTTTCTCCCTGCACCCAAATACAATTGAAAACTACAGAGTGCATAAGGACTGCATCCTTAACCACTCGCATGATAAATGATTCAGAGCCTGAGGCTGCGGAGGACAAGGAGAGGACAGCAGAGGAGGAGGAGGCAGAAGAAAAGGTGGCATAAGAGGAGGCGAAGTTAAAGGTACTGGATTAAAGGTTGACAGGGAGACAGTGAAACAGAGGGAGACACGAGGAGGCGTCGGGGGAAACTGGAGCAAAGGTAAACCAGGGAGGAGGAGGAGAAAGGAGGGCAGAGGGATGGAGGGAGTGAGTGAGATGCAGGTTTTCAGGTTCAGCCTTCAGGGAGTCAAACAAGAAAATAGAGCAGGACAGATCCCCCCCCCCCCCGTCTCCTCTGTGGTTTATTGTATGTCAGACACATGGTGTAGATGTGCACGGTAAATAAATCATGCTTCATTCTGCTCCCCTCACTGCTCCGCTACATCCACATGAAATAGTCATGGCAGTTAAGCCATTAGGAGCGTCGCAGTTGATTTAGCGGGACAGGAAGACCCCGATAGCATCTTGAGAGGAGACGTGCTCCCTGATTCTTTGTTTAACTATACGCAATATAAAAGTTTTCATTTCATTCCTTGTGGAGGCAAATGCGTCCTCTGAATGGTTTAAATCAGGGTGTTTGTGCTGCGTTGTTGTGAAGCACTGCGGCCTGAGAGGATTTCATTCAGACGTTTACTTTAAACTTTACTCTTAACTCGACTTCAACCGAAGCTGCACGCGCTTGGAAGTTGGACAAACTCTCATCACCGCGCCACCAGCCTGGCTCATGTGTATGAACGATGCCTTTGTTGTCTTCCTCCAAAAGACAACTGAGATTTTCATATTTACTTCCAGTGAACGTATAAACAGCGGTTCTCTCGGTGTGAGCGATGATGGTTCACATGAATTAAAAATCACCCGTCAGTCAGCTTCCTGTCTGTTTCCCGTGCCACTTCCCCTTTCCACCTCTGCAGCTTCTTCTTCTTCCTCCTCCTGTGTATCAGTGCAAGCGTTACTAAACATTCCTCTGTTTCACATGCTTTCACTGAGTAAATCTCTTATCCACTCTTTGACTCCAGTGAGAGCCCCCATGACTTATTCATGCTGATGGATTTTCCCTGTACAGGGCCTGATCTGTCTTTTTCCCACAGTCAGCTCTTACTGGACGTGGGCCCCCCCGGTGGCCCCTGAGAGCCCCGGCAACATGCCTGAGTCATGGCACTGTCCTGCGGCCACAACACCATATTTACAGGCTGGTCTGCGAGAGAGTGACACACCCCCATCTGCGTCGATCGACACTTCAGACAAAGTCAAATCAGTGAGTTTTTATGGTTTATAAAGAGCAAAGCAGGAGAAATTAGAGACGCATATGCTTGAAAATAACTTTTCCTGAAGGAGGAAGAGACCTTGGAAGGAGCAGATATGCAGCCACGCCAGGAGGATGCTCAAAGGTCAAAGGTCAAGTGTGTAAAAAAAACACCAAAAATACTGACTTTTCTGCAAAAAAAAAAAAGAAAAAAGAAAAAAAAGTTCACCAGAAGCAGTCGACGCCGTCAACTTCCAGAAAAGACATTAACGGAATCGATGAGTGCAAACCACTGATCGCTTCCGCTCTCGCTCTCAATCCATCACGGTGTGTTTTTCTGTTTACCACTCCGCGGCCTCACTTCAGATCTCCCTGATCGTGGGTAAATAAAAGGCGAAAAAAAATTTCGGGATTTGTGTTTGGCGGATCGATGCGCTTGGCTCCCAGCTCCGCTCCAATTTGGGAGAGCTTCAAAAGTTTGCCGCTGCACGTATCAGTTGTGTCTGCAGTCTTCAGGATCAGTCGATACTTGAAATCCAGCAAGGGCAGGGGAGGAGGGAAAGAAGCATGTTTCCCTCTCTCCCTCTCCCTCTCTCTGTGTTCCTGCATCGTCTCCTCCATTTTCCTCCTCGCACTAATGCACTCCTGTCATCAGGGAGTTGGAAAGCATAGTGCAAGCTAACAAAAATCCGCCGTGACGGCGAACCTCTCTCTTATTAACTCTAACGACGCAGGCGGGGGGGGGGGGGCCTTTTAGGATTAACTCTAACGACGCAGGCGGGGGGGGGGGGGGACGTTTAGGCGTCAGAGAAACAGACAGAGGAGAAAACACTTTGCAGAGAAGTGTTGTGAACAGGTAATGAGTTGAACGATGGACATGTCTTCGGTTTCAGGGAATGAGCCAGCAGCACAAGTTGTGGAGGGAAAACATCACAACCTTTTTAGGAGTTCTCCCATGAATTATTCAAGGTCAAGTCAGTGAACAATTGGGGCAGAGCCACCCTCTCTGAATGTGCTCGATATGTTTAATAGAGAGGGACGCAGCAGTGGAGGATGGGAAATATTTACTGCTGCTGCCTTTTCCCAGCTCTCACAACAGGGACGAGCAACCTCACACATCACAGCCTCCCAGCTGTGCTGGGCCTAAACACTAAGTTGGGGAAGACAGGAGCGTGATTGGAAAAGTGTTGTCTCTCTCATCTGTGAGACACGCACACGCACGCACGCACACACACACACACACACACACACACACACACACACACACAGAGTTCTGTCACCAGGGCCCTGTACCTTGCAACTGCCTGAAGCGTCCTTCCAGGATGGAGTTGAAGCAGATGTTGGAGGTGCTGAAACTCAGCCAGCGTGCTCTCTTCATACTCTTGGCCGAGGAGGATGAGGAGGTGGAGGAGAGGACGGGGGCGGGGGGAGGGTGAGGGTGAGAGCGAGAGGCCCGCTGACGTCTCGGGGTGCAGGAGGAGGAAGAGGAGGAGGATGAGGAGACGGGGTAGAGCCCCGCCGGCGCCACGGCCAGCGGGACATGCAGCAGGGTGCCATTCCTCTCCGGGTGGTGCTCCGGCTCCGGCTGCCTGCTGCTGCCTCCCCTCCCCGTCTTCTTGCTCTGGGCCCGGTGGACCGGCGGGGTGCTCTTGCTCCGGCTGCTGCTCACGCCCACCCGCGCAGGGGCCTCCCTCTCTGCCGGGGCATAGGTCCGGCTGGAAGCCTCCTTGGTCCCTCCGCAACTGCTGCTGGAGCTGCGGGGGGCCGCGGCCTCGCGGCCGCCGGCCTTCAGGCTGATCTTGACCTCTCGGAGCCGGGGTTGGCTCACAGGGGCAGGGCGCAGCAGGCACGGGCTGCTCATCCTGACCCCCGGACTACAACAACAACAACACGCAGCCTGGAGCCGGCAGAGGACCTCGGCTCTCCACGTCTCTCCTCTTCTCCGTCTCCTTGGCTCTCTGTCCTCCTTTCCAGATCCCTCTCGTGCTCACTCCTCCTCCCTCCCTCCCTCCCTCCTAGTCCTCTTTCTTCCTCACTCTCTCCTCACTGCTGCCGTGATGATGACGATGATGATGCTATGCCTCCTCTCTCAGGCGGCACGAGGAGCTCTGGCTCAGTTCAGAGTGGTGTCTGCGGCTCCATCCATGCATACTATATATTTCAAAACGTCCACCTGCTCACGGGGCCCGCCCCCTCGCTACCCGGCGCTCCCACGCAGTCATGACATCAGCAGTCGGCGGCCACGGCTGTGATTTCCTGTGCCAACGTAAAAACTGACTCCGTCCTGGGAATGTGCCTCTTTAAAAGTCTTATATAAGCAGCAGTGTAGATGATGGGATACTAATTACGTGTGTGTGTGTGTGTGTGTGTGTTATGAAGGTTGAGTTCACAAGCTGTAAATAAGCAGCGAGTGTCATTCAGAGCTCCTCTCTCTCTCTCTCTCTCTCCCACTAACAGGAAACACTGATTGCATTTCAGAACATCAGAGCAGGAGCAGCAGCACTCTAACACAATATCACCAACACACACACACACACAAGTCTTCATCACTTAAAGAGGCAGAAGGACGCAGCAGGAGAAGTGGTTCGGACCATCCGGGGGTCTGGACATGATGTTAGACCGTTCCCCCGCCCACGTGTGTCATCCTGGAGGTTTTATGGTTTTAAACCCTCGGTGGCTCCGAGCACAGGAAGCCGGATCAGAGCCGCCGCGTCACTGTATCCTGGTGTTTAAAGACTATTTATGACCTACATTTGTTCTCCATCACTGTCTCCAGCTTGTCAGACACCTCCTCGCTGGCATCAAGGATTCGAAATGACTGAGCAGATCTGGGGGGAGAAGACTTTGAAGGAGGAGGAGGAGAAACAGCTCAGACCGACGCAAACGCGTGCATGAGAATGAGTCAGGAGGAAACAGCGTTTGGAGTCGAGGCGGGGTTGTGGTGGGCGGAGTCTAATGATACCTGCCTGCTGTGATTGGATCAGAGCAAAAATACGATGGGAACGAGGGATGCAGTACTTTGCAAGTACAGATATTGTAGAAGAATGAAAGTGAAAAAAGCTTGAAAATAAAGTTCAAAGACATGTAATGAAGTGACTGTACTTCTCATGTACCACCACAAAGTATCAGTGATACCTGGAGCAGCGATGAACAACTCAGCAGAGACGTTGAGTCATGTGTCGTTTTTGGAGGTGGGAACCGAGTTTAAATGAGGGTAAATAATTATCACATAGCAATAATCAAAGCCAAATAATAATAACGAATAATATAAATGTGATGAATGTGCAATTATAAGTACTTATAAGAGGTGAAGTTAGTAAATATGAAAATTTAGGACGTGAGTTGTCTCTGATCTTTTCGACCACTGCTTTTCCACCTTGTGGCCGACCTCTGTGTGAACGTCATGTGACCCCCCCCAACTCCCCTTTTCTCTCTCACGTCTCCTTCCGCCTCAGAAACGCTGCTATTTTAAAACGCCATGCGGCCGGTCCGCAGGTGGCTCCAGGCTCACCAGCTCAGCCAGAAATGCCAGAGATGTGTGCTATGAGCGGGCAGCTGTCCAGACCGGTCAGACTGGGGACACTCTGGGAATGTGCAAGTGATCCCAGTTACTTGCAGAGGGTGTGGAGCGGTGTCGGGGCTCAGCTGCCGGGAATGTTCTTCCACAACGAGGAACATGAGCTCACACACACACACACAGGACAGCACCTGCAGGGCTGGGAGCTGGGAGGCTTCAGGGGAAATTGCTCGGGATGTGATTCTGTCATTTTGTTTGACTCGTCTTTAGTGAAGGTCACAGTTTTACTCGAGCTTGTTCAACCCTGTGAAATCTGAACAGACACCCTTTCATTTCTGCCCCGCCTGTGCTCTTAAAACAAAACCGTCTCCACACCGCGTACCGCAGCGGACGGCGCCCGGCCTGATTGCTATGCAGCCACTCACCTGCGAGGGCCTTGATGCGTGAGCGCTCGAACAGCCGGGCCGAGCTGTTGTCATTGTCTAGTTCCTCATCGCAAAGGTCAAAGCGGGTGTTGATGTGGCTGTACTGCTGAGTGATCTCCGCGTTGTCAAAGTCTGTGGTGGACGTCATGGCGGCGGCCAGCGTGGCGAGCGGGCGGGGGGGACGGCGGCCGGCGTCCTCAGGTGCTCGAAGGGGATGAGGCGGATGAGCGGAGGGGAAGAAATGCGAGGATGGACGTCGGACAGCGGAGGTCGCCTGAAACACAGAAGAGCAGAGGAGTCAGGGACGCAACTTTTATCATGAAAATATTTAATGAATCACTAAAAATATCTTTGCAAAAAACATGATGATCATTTTAACATTCAGCTGCTGAAGGAAGAAAGTTTGTCTGTGTTCACACTGGAGCTCAAAACGTGATGAGGGGATTTAAAACCTCCAACACACACACACACACACACACACACACACACACTCTATGACTACGTATTTTTAGACTCTGGACTTTGGATGACAGAAAAGGATCATGTGTCATTTTGAGAATTTAAACAGGAAGTGTTTACAGCTCCGGTCGCTGGTCTAACATTATACGAATATAAAGATGTGACAGAAAAGATAAATGGACGCTGAAATCCCAGCGTCGTTAATGAGAGCCGGGGCTTGTTAACTGAACTTGTTCCCAGTCAATAACTCGTCTTCATAAGTTTTCAAAGACTCATCTGAAGTCTCTTTTGAAGCCCGATGGACGGCTCTGATTCAGGGATGATGAAAACGCTTGCAGCCACAGAGCAGGGACGCGATGCTGATTGGAGGCAGCGTGAATTCCTCAGCCCCGGCGTGGAGCGGGCGGGTTTGTCTCAAGCCGCTGTGATGTCGTGTCTCAGGTATATTTTTAAACAGAGGTCTCGCTGATCGCAGGCCCCCGTGCACCTCAGCCTCCATTTTGTGCGCGTCACTGTGCTCCACTGTGTGTGTGTATTCTTTGCATGGAATGGCGGGCTGGGGGGAGCCGCTCTGATAGCTCTATCTAGGTGCAGCATAGCTCTCTTATCGGGCCCCACAGGGGCGGGCAACCCCCTCTGAGCTGCACAACCTTCGTTTGAATGATGCAGCTCAGTTACACACTGACTGTGTGTGTGGGAGTTACACAAGTAATCTATTACAACTCTGAGGTACCTAGAGGCATGTTACCCTCAAGTGTATTAACTAAAGCAAAGTTAAATTGCCTAAACAAATAAAAAAAAAACGTACTTTTAATTAACTTTTACTTTACAAATTCTCTTTTAAATCCCCGTATTGGGAATGTAGAGTTACAAGAACATTTAAGTGGAATTACAGTGGATACGGGGTCACAGGAGCAGGACCGGACGTGATGAGGTGGAATTTTAAAAGTCGTCTCTCCACAGAAAGCTACAGAGGCAGAGAAAGAGAGCACATGCCAACAGAAAACGCACAGAGGCTGAGCTGCCGGTGCTTTCAGATTCACAATGATGGCGTCCTACAGGTGTCCCTCCTCCTCCTCCCGCACAGTATCAGCCCTCTGCAGACGTCTGTTATCGGAGCAGTGACGCTCCACCCACCACCGGGGATCCCCTTATCACCTCACACACACACACACACACACAGCCCTGACAGAGCCGCAGCACAACACACTCTTACAGCACACAAAACCCGAGTCCACAGACCGTCGGCTGAGAGACACTAATCGTGTCCGAGGACTGACAGCCCGACTTAGCTGCCAAACACAGACTTCAGCAGTTTAAGAGCTTGAGCTGAGACGTGTACTGAGTGATACCGCAGAGGGCTCCGTTTAAAGCGCCCGGGTATGAAGACAGGCCTGCGACACAAAGGCCACGGGTTCGCCTGCCTGCCACGGCAACTGTCAATGGAGGAGCGTCCTCTCGGGGTGTCCTTGACCGAGAGGCAGAACTCACAGCCGGTCACCCTGACGCCTCCACGTCACTACAGACAAGAGCGAACGCCCAGAAAGACTGGGAATGGGAAACTGTCTCTGCTCTGATGGAGGGGGTCGAACTGTATCTGGGCATGGTTGCAGCCGAGAGCAGTTTCCAAAGGATCAAACATCAACGATATATATATCTCCTCTACCTACCACTGTCCATACACAAAGGAAACTGCATGTATATATAGTACTGCAAATAAGCAACGTTGAGATGGAGCCTCCAGTTTCACATGATCACCCTTTTTTTTCCTACACTGCCGCCAGCCACCAGGGGGCGATCAAGACACTTCAGCTTCACTTACCACGGTATTCGCAATGCAATCTCCTAATTAGCATGAAATATTAGCCGAGAATGATGGGAATATTGTCAGTGAAAAGCCACCACTTTGACCTGACGGTGGTGCTAATAAAGACAGTCAAAGATGCCGATTGTATTTAGCAGTCAAATCATTGAAGTCATTATTATCCATCTATAAGATTTTGACTTATTTCAGAGAGTAAATGATTAAAGACCTGGAACGAACAAGGCTAAAAGCTAAAAAGAAAAATTATTAAGTTAAATTAAAAGTTTCGTACCCACAGGTCTCACAGGAACGATGATTTAAAAAAAAAACTCATAAATGACTAAAACAATGAATTCCTAATTAAAACTGGTTGTAGTTATTGGCTGATGGATAGCGTTAATTATTATGGTTACCATGGCAATAACTGATGAGACAAACTTTGACAAAGCACTGCATGTCTCTCCATCAGCTGCTGTGTGAAGTCGTCAGCTCATGGTTCAGTAAATAAAATATTGTCATGGCTGCATTGGATCGTTCTTCAGAAGGAGTGAAATGGTGGCTGATGGAATCGGCCTCTGGCTTTTCTCCACACGTCGCTTTATAAACCACATTACATTTGCTTTTTGCTAGAAATTACAGCGAGGCCTCGAGGGACTTTTACTTTGGACGCGGTTAATTTCCTTTGAATGTTTTTTTTTTTTTTGTTAAAGGTGTTGATTAAATTTCTACTCTTAAAGTTCACAGAGAGGAAATTCTGTAAAAGTAACAACACAGCTCATTGTTTATGATAATTGAAAAGAACTTTGATTGTGACCTTTCCTACATTCCTTTCCTTTGTTTGTTACTGCCAAACTATGCGATGCAGAAAAATGAATGAAATGTGAGAAACACATCAACACCTGATGATGAAGAATCCAGGGGCTGGTCCAGGGCCAGGGGGGGGCAGGGGGGCAGAGGCCCAAGGTTAAATTCTGCTGGGCCACCTGTTATTTTTGTATTTTTAAAATAAATAATTTACAATAATCGTTATAAATTTGAGAATCTGAAGTTCACAGTGTGTTACAATAAGGATCACGTGTAAAATTCATTCATTCATAAAGCAGCATGGCCCACAGCCAGCGACAGTCCAGGAATTATGTAAATGTGCATCGTGCTGAATCAGGGATCGAACCTGGACGTTGGACCCTGTACAAACTGTAGCCCCTTCATGGTGTTGATGCCTGAGCACTTTCAGCACTGCAACACATTAGCCGGATCACAGTGAACACATCCCAGTGAGCAGCACAGTCACATGCATGAAACCAGAGATGAGTGTGTGTGGCAGCAACTGCACTGAGGAGACGAAGGCCTGTGGTTGGGCAGAGAGTAAATCTGGGACATAAACACAGGAGATCAATGTGGAGATGATGAGGAGGAAGAGGAGGAAGAAGAGGAGGCTGGTTACCAGACTGAGTGACTCAATTCAACAAAAACTCATTTAGTTTTAGAAACACTGATGATCATTGACAGCGTGGGGAAACGTCGTCTGTTGTGGTCGACAGGAAACAATCGAACCTGATGTGGTGAGCAGTTACAAAGAATCGATAGTAAACTATTCCTGGAGTGTGTTTACACAAGAGTCCCCGCTCTCACACACACACGTCCTTTTAAGGGGAATAAAGTGTGGTGTCTGGTTTGTGTTGGGAACTTTTCATTTCCAAGTTTTCCTTAAGCCAACAGGGGGAGGGGACATACAGAATTAATATCTGTGGTGGAACGTGACCAAGTACATATACTTGGGTGTTGTACTAATTACTTGTACTCTACTTTGCTCTCACTTTCAGTCAGAAACAGAACCTCCTTCTAACTCATACTTATATATATTATACGCTGTATTTACTTTTCATGCATGGAACAGACTTTTTGTGAAACCTCCCAAATTAGTGTCATCTTCGACAGAAAAACTGAAAATATACAAGCAGCAATGAAACTAACCCATGAAGTAATAATTTGAGTCTAACTTAATGGACTATTTTATGGACATTCTGACTGGATAGAAAAACTACTTCTTATTATTCACCTGTAATGTTTGCCACTTGTTAGACTCTGCTTTTGATTTTTTACCTAACATTTATTCTGACATCTTACCTCTCTAGATATTTCTTATTAAAACATGTTATCTTTATTTTTATTGTGCAAAAAGCTGCCTTGATAAAAGTAGCAGCATTAAAATCAACGCATGGAGGCTTCAGCAACAACAAACAATATGAAATATTCTAACAGTCTAATTATTAACGAAAGCTTTTTTGATTTTCAGTACTACGTTTCAAAGTTGAGGTTCAATACTTTTTGAAAACTTGCTTCTCCGTTAGCTTCTCGGACAAGCCACTGTTGGAATGCGTCATTGTGCGCCACTGACTGCGGCCTGGCGCAGATAACAGCGATAAGTCTGGAATTCACCGCAGCGTCGCTTATTTTAATCTCGCCCTCATTTCTGAGACGTGATGGAGACAGGAGCGAATCCAGTCCGGTTTCCATCGACGTCAGGAACATGGCCTCCAGAGCCACCCTGCTCCGACAGGTGGTTCCGAGGAAACTTGAGACTCGACCACAAACAAACCGAACCTCGAGCATCTTCCAGACACTTTCATTCCACAAGGGCGCATTAGCTGCTGCACTTTGCACTTACTCGCTTCTGGAAGTCGTCTCCCGCGGTGTTTGTGTTGGGGGCTGCTCCCTGCCAGCAAACCAATTAGAATCCCATGGAAGCGCACCGGGTCCGGGCGAGAGCGGGCCGAGGTGTCCACTGCGCGGGGGGCGAGGGGCTGAAGGCTGGAGCCGACGTGCGCTCCACGCTCATTCCCGACCGACCCACCCTGCGCGGTTAAAAATAACGTGGGCGCATCCAGTGCATGTGTGCGCTCATGGGGACGCACATTCCTGGCCAGAGCTGGTGACTCTAAATGGCAGAGGAGCACACACGCACACACACACACGCGCACACACTCCACCCAGCCTCTAATCGCACACATAACACCCACCCACCCATTCAGGGCCTTTCAGAAATGTCAGCCCTCTGCTGCAGCCTGTCACTGACATGCAGGCTGCAGGAGGAGAGCATGTCTTACACACACACACACACACACACACACACACACACAGTGTAACACTGAAACATGCAACTTTCAGACTGGGTCATGTTTAGCTCTAAACAGCATGAACAGGGAGCAAGATGCAGGGGAATGCATCGTTGATTGTTGTTGAAAATGTTTTAAACCGATGTTTCGGGTAAAGTTTACACAAACGAGGTGTCACTGAATTTGAGCAAACAGAGCACATGTATCATAAAAACTGAAGGTGCTACATAAGAGCTGAACTTGAAACCAAAAACATTTTTTGAAGTATGAAGCTCTACACTGACCCAGTTCGTGGAAATACTTAAAAGTTTTAAAAGTAAAAAGTTCAGCAGTTAATTAAAAAGTCTGAATGAATTGACACTAAACATCAATGTAGAACACCAGAAAAACTAAATGATTACCAAAAACCTAGAAAATGATTATATAATTCTACAAAATGCTGGTTATTTGCAAGTGAGAAAAACAACTAAAAGTATTTTGAAGTATAAACTTCAACATTAGTTTCTTTTGAATCTGTTTTCACTCCAACGGTTCAACATTGTTTCTGATTACATGTCTACACAGTTAACATTAATGATAAATCTGAAAATTATGTTGTATTCTTTAAAAACCAGCCAAGCACCCGATAACAACTTATTAGCATCGAGAAGCAGATTGTTTATAACAAAATACATTTTCCACATGTCAAAACATAAATAACAACCAATGAGCACTTTTTTTAAAATACAAAGAAAGACAAAAACAGAAGAATTCAGTACAAAAAAAGTCATCTTCCTTCAATCTTCGTCTGTATTTTTGTTTTCTTCTTTGGTTGCCGCGGAAACGACTTCAGTCACAAACTTGAGGCGAAACAGTCGCGGCCCTTCAGCTGGTGTAAATAATATGGCTTCATGTCTGAATCCAGCAGCTCGGAGCGAGAGCGGTGCTGTGTTCGATCAGCTTCTGCATAGTTTCTAACACCGCACGACAAAAAAAGTGCGTAACATTGATAGATGCATGAACTGCCCCGTGCGACGACAAGTACAAAAACACATTCAATAGTATTTCAGACTGCAGGAGGAGGAAAATAAATACTTCCGAGAACAGGAGAGAGAAAATTAATCCCTTGAAATTCAGCTTATGCAGAATTGTGGTACCATAAAGAACGGATGAGAAACAGGAAGATCAGAGTGTCACGTTTGTCTGCACATGGATCTGTCACTAAGTCGTCCTCTCACTGTTTTGCTCCAGAACTGTTTTCAGATCAGATTTTATACATGTTTATATCAAAGGAGCTGCTAAGTGGTTAAAGGTGGCAGTGCTCATTCAGATAATAACAGTCTAAGACTAAATAAATAATCCTTCGTTTTCCTTCAGTGTTTTAAAACACGGATGGAGACAAAACTCTGGACCTCTGTCAAGATTTTCTCCATAAAATGTTTTGTTTAGTCCCTCACATACTCAATACATCTGGAGGACATTTGAAGTTCCAAACAGAGAGAAAAGAGAATTAAAATATTTTAAAAAATTAAATAAGTTTCTTCATAAATGTGCCTCAATCCAAATGTAACTCCAAACATGGCTGCATCCATGGATCATAGATAAATACAAATATTGTTAACTTAACTAAACCTTCCCTAACTCGAATGTGGTGCCACGCTTCAATATGAGAATAAAACAACACTTACAGCTGAAAGACACTAAAATAATCTAAGTAGCTGCTGTTTATCTGGTTAAAACAGAATTATCAAGCTATGGCATCAAATGAATGATTCGATGAATGCGTCTAAACCTAAATACAACACTAAATGTGCCAATGTCAAATCTTTCCCTTCAGTCTTTGGTATAATACGAATTTTGTACAAATAGAAAAATACAGTTTCAATAGCTTGTAAAAAAAAAATTAACTTCATAGAAAAAAGAAGCTGCTTGTGATTCAATGTGGAACAGTGCTCATGAAAGAGAAGTCAAGTAAATACATATCAGGTGCAAAATTCAAAACACAGACTAACTCTGGTCCAAGTGCCCACGGCTGCTCTGCCTTCACGCGTTCGCTGGATTCACAAAGCGAGGAAAACGTCAAGATCAGCGATGACGGTGGCCTGTCGCCGGGCAACCGTGCTCAAAAGCCGGGGAGGGAAGGATGGAGTTCCCAGGTCGACCTGAAGGAGGGACGATGAAGATTAAGTCACAAAATAATGCAACAAAGATAATACGACAGAGAAAAACCCCACCTCCTCCTTGTTAGCTGATAGCACAGTTCATCAAACTCTGCTGAAGCAGTTGCTTCAACAATAAAAGTCAACTCTGGACTGAAAACATTAAATCTACATTAATTTACCTTCCAGCTAATTTCCCTAAGATCAAACTGCCTGCCAACGAACCGTAAAGTTAAAACAGAGTTGGGGTTGGCCGGCGGCCGGCAACGATCGAGCAGGATCCTCTGGTTTCACAATTAATATAAAGGAATGTCTGAAGTGATGACAATGCTAAGACATTATCGTCAGATTCTAAACGAGATGAGCAGGTAATGACAGGTGGATTAATATCACGTGGGTCGGACTGAGGCTCATTCCTCTGATGTTGCTCTTCACAAGATCCACCTTCATCCTTTAGAGGATTCCTTTCATTGTCCATGATCAAACAGTTTGTGCTTTCTCAGGCGCTGAAAGCGCTCCGGTGTTTTGTTAAGCACAGCACACGCACGAAGCTCAGCCAGCTGATCAGTTTCCAGCAGCTGCCTCTCACCTGCAGTAGGTAGATGACCCTGGTGAATTCTTTTCCACTGCGTCTAATTGGCTGAAGGACCCAGCAACTGGGCATCACCTCCCCCCGAACAGCATCCACGCTGGGTCGAGGCAGAGACTCCTCGAACACCGACTGCATTGCAAGCACGCACAGGCCACCCTGAGGCAGAGAGAGAGAGCGAGAGAAGAGAGGAATCATCAATAAAACAGGCAGCGCAGCTTTTTGATCAGGCAAGAGGCAACGGTGCACTCACATCCAACTGATAACCAACAGCTGACACGGTTTCTTCCGCAGCCAGCGCCTCGGGCTCGGCGTGGTGAACGCCCCGCATTGTTTACGTGAGCAATCTAAATATCATGTTTAGCATTTTGTGATGACAAACTTCAAAACCCAGTGCGTGTTGTTAAACCTGCTATCTAATAATTCCAGAAATCTGTGTGGTTGTCAGCGACTCGCATTCCTCCTGCGACTCATGACAGCAGCATGTGTAACGGTGACTGATTCTGAAGTTTTGGGTTAACGAGTTGAGCTCTTTGTGCAGCTGCTTCACGCAAACAGACGCTGCGCCACTCGGTTTTTAATTTCCAAAGGCAGCACTGTGGGCTTCTGGTTCCAGTACACATTAATGTGAATATGTATTTATCCCGGCACAGTAAGGCCTGATTTTGTGTTTGGTGCTAATGCTCACTGGACCTGACAAAAGAGCGATTTGCAGTAATCAGCAGTAACGGTCGGACGGCTCTGCAGCTGTGCTTACCTGTTTGGACTCTGTGCTGATGCAGCAGAAGTCCCGCGGCTGGCTCAGGTGGCACGTGGACGGATCTGTTAGAATGTAAACTACAGAGACAGAGGAAAAAAGAGTTATTCAGAACATTTTAAAGAAAGAAATACAACGGGGAAGTGATGGACACAAATTTTACTGCTTGATAATATTAAACAGCCCTCGCACTACAAAAATATACAGAAAATGACGTCTTAATAACATGATATGATGGACTGCTATAATAAACTGTAAATCTATATGGAAACAAACAAAGAGACAAGTCTAAAAAGATTTGAACAGAGCCATGGAGACAAAGCAAGAGTCTCAGCAAAGATATGAAATGCGTCATACCGCAGGTGTGAATATAAAGTCATGGTAATAGAATCTACTTGTCAGTGATGAATGGCTCTCAGCATTGTACTGAAGATATCTACGGGCTTTGGATGCATAATGTGAAGAGAATACATTTGCAGGCTCCATAAAATGTAAACAGCTCTGCAGCAAAGACAAAAATATAAATATTTCACTGTGCGTGTGCTCTTTCAAAAACAACAAATCTTTGCAGCTCACCTTTCTGCAAAAATAGCACAATAGTAAATCTCATAAATTAATTATTTAACTGACAAGTAGATTTATTTATTTAATGTCTACTGAAAAATGATGGCAACCATCATCTCTTAACATTTGTTTTTCATCATCTCACATGGAAGCAAACAGCAATGCAGGAAGTATCCAGGTCCTTAACTTCACTAAATGTTGTTTAAAACCACATAAAACCTATTCAATTGTGAAAATTGAATAAACTATGTAATTGAAATTGTTTCCTAAACAAAAATAAACTTCATATCCAGGCATTCAAGTGATTTTAACATAAAATTTAATTACAAATTAAACTCGACTGGATGAAAACCACTCGTAATTTTCCAACACTTCCCTAAGTCAGATAAAAAAAAGTACCACTACGCTGACTAAGCAGAGACGTTAACTCACCCAGCTGAGTGCTGTCATCTAGTGGTCGTGTCCAGACAGAACGAACTGACTGATTGTACGTATGGCTCTTGGACAGTTGGCAGATTAGCTTCCACACTCTGTCCACAGGTCGGTCCAGCTCCCCAGCTCCCAGGAATCCATGGACGGACGGGCTGGAGGACGGTTTGTAGTAGGCCTGGACTCCTCGCTCTTCTCCTTGATAGCTAAACAAACACAAACGTAAGACATGAGAACACTGAATGATATAATCACACTTTGGGATGGAAGTAAAGATGTCCCTTTGCCTCATGGAGGAGAAGAGGATTTAATTCACCTCCAGTCTGCTGTGGCCTTTCCCATCATCAGGTTGGTCAAATCTCTGGCTGAAGCCAATCGCACCTGTGGAGTAAAACATCAATAATAATAAAAAAACAGATCCAATGTTTGAATGGAGATTATTATTAGTCATTGGATAAAATGTGGGTCTTTCGGCTCCAGTCGGTTATACCTCAGCTAGAGCTTGCCGAAGGAGAATGGATGTGATGTCGTGATAGGTTGTGGAGATGGAAGAGGAGGAGCCAAAGGAGGCGGTGCGCTGACGCACGCGAGTGGTGGGTGATGGCGATGAGGTCATCAGGGGATCAAAGGAAGTGACAGAAGGCTCATGGCGGACATCTGATGACACACATGGAGGCCAGAGTAAATACAGAAGCTGGAATAATTTAAACTTGTGGACTAAAACGGTTCATCCATTCTCTGTATTTGATAATTTGAAGATTCTTTAGAAGCTCGTTCTGCCCACGTACATTCGGTGAATGACTGTTCAGTTCTTACCCTGGGCAGACAGCCAGACTCTCTGTGTCTTCACACCCGAGGGAGCACATGTAGGAGGACGCGTCCCGACCTTCAGCCCTTCATCCTGAAACCCTGTTGTCTGAACACAGATAGTAACATTGACACAGTTGTCCCGCGTTTCTCAGTTTAAAAAGAGAAGAGTTCTATTTTTCTCACAAATCCTCCAGATCATTGGTTTTCTATTCTCCAGCTGCTCATTCTGACATCAGTGTACTGACCTGTCCACTCAGAACTGGTCTGTTGCTGTGCTGCAGCTGAGCAGGGTTGCCACTGTTGTACCCTGACGTGGGTCCAGAGGAAAGGCTCAGACTGGATCCAGTGCACAAGGTGCTGTTACTGATTCTCGTCCGATGCCTCAGGTCATCCTGCGCGATACACAGATGGAGACTGAGTTAACTTTCTTTATAATTAAAAATGAAATACTGGTCTAAACTATAACTACAAGAGCTAAACTGACCCTTGCTTCCTGAGACAAGGCCTGCTGCTGCAGCCTCCTTTTCTCCTGCTCGGTCCTCTCTCGCAGTCGTTCTCGTGCCCTCGCAATCTCCGTCCTGGCTTCTTCTCGGGCTCGGCCGTAGTCACGCAACAGTTGCTCAATGTCAGACGGACACTGGCCCTCTCCTCTTGGAGGATTCAGTATTCTGTCACATTAGGAATACAGCAGAACATTCAATAAACATTATGTTGAATTATACCTAAACGCAAGCTATTTTTTGAAAGAGCTTGTGTGTTACCTGGAGCTCTCTGAGGCTTCTTGGTGGAGCTGTTGCTCCTTATGGGGCCTGGCAGCAGAAACATTGGAGGATGAAGCGGCCTCTTGAGGAGAGGAGCGAGGGTGTTTGCTCGGACTCAGACTACGAGCTCTCCGGTAAGTCTGGAGCCGCTCCTCCCTCTCCTGCCTCAAACCCTCGATGCTCCTGCGATGCCTAAAGGGACAGATTGTGAGGATCTTAACACTGTTTTTTTCAACATTTGTTTTGCTGTAGTAGCAATAATTGCTATTAGATCAAATCTATTCTTTAAATAATCGACCCAGAACTCAGTCATATTTGCACCACTATGAGAATATTTGGATTGTGTGTATATTTACCGATCGTACAGCTGCTGTTTTGTCGGAGCAGAGGTCCGTGGTTCCAGCTCATCTCTGCACCTCGGTGAGAGCATCTTCAACAGCGTGTCTGTTTCTCCCAGCCCATAATGCAGCTTGGCCTCCGTCAGCTCCACGGTGAGAGGTGTGGTGTTCATGCTCAGGTTGACTGTTGCCATCACCTGCTCCCTCTCCTGTCGCAGCCTCTCTATCTCCCTTGACCGTCTGTCGCTCTGCTCCGCAGACTCCACGTTTGAAGCACAACTCTCCATCTCAGCCCACTCGGGACAGTTCCTGCTCCTGTCGTGGTCGCCGCTGAAGGACGTGTTCAACTTGTTAGGGTGTTGTTGGTTGATGCCGGACCAGTTGTTGAACTTGTTGTGCATGGGCAGGTCTTCGGGGTCCATGTGGTGGTCTCGACGTGCGGACACGCTGCCGACAGGTTTGATGCTCACCAGGACATCCGTGTTGCACTCACTGGGAGCCAGGGACACCTCGTCGTCCTCTTGGAGATGAACGGTCCTGTTGCTGACTGTGCTGACTGGTGAAGAGTGGTCCACAGATTCAACAGCAGGTCTTGTGTAGCCTGATGCTTTTCCATATCTTGATGTCACCTGCACTTTGTGCTCAGTTTGTTTTAATAAAGGACGGGTGAGAGCATTTGTAGATGTCATCTGTCTTTTTGAGCTGGTGCCTGTGTCCTCCTTGTCTTTACAGCCTTCAGAGCATTGATCTGATCCTTCAGGACCTGAGCAGCTCATTTCACTGCCCTTCTCAGGCCACACGGACTCGTACGGACTCAAGGAAACATCACAATCAGGTGTGGACATTTGCACATTGTCTGATTCAGATGTGCAGGCTGACTGTTTGCTAGAAGGCACATTGAGGCCTCCTTCCTCAAAAGCATGCCTTGTCTTTCCACCCACTTGTTTCGAAGGACACATTGTTGTTTGTTTTCCTCTCTGCTTCAAGCGTAATCTTGCTCCCACAGTCAGAATGGGCGATGATGCACGGTCTTTATACGTGGCTTGTTTCTTTGAACAAGGAGACGGATCATTTCTCACAGATGAATTGTGTTGGTTTCTTGATGATCCTTGGGGGATTTCAGAGGTTGCAACATTTTTATGGCACGGAGCCTCAGACCTGCTTTGCTTTGAGACTCGAGAAGAAGCCGATCTTACGCGTCTTTCAGCAGCAATCTTCACAGGAGGCGTTTTGAGGCCGACGCTGTTCGAGTGCGATGCAGCAGAGGTGTTAAACCTGAGGTCGGGCATGCTCTGCATCTTTTTTTCCACGTTAGCTTTTGAGTTCACCACGCAGTGCTCATCCTTGTCTCGAGACACACTCACAGCCTCAGATCCGATCACTTTCACAATCACGTTGATCTCATGAGGTTTAGACTCCTCACTGGGTGCTGGACGGATGGTGACTTGCTTCTCTGCTGGTGTGAAAATCTTCTCCGTCTGGATCCCAACATCTACAGCCGTTTGAGTTGAGCAGTCTCGCGTAGTGCAGTCGACAGACTCGCCATACGAGCTGCTGACGTTCGACAAGTTGATGCTCCTCCGTGGGGTGGACCTGCAGACTTCACCCGTCCTCATTTCCTGGACGTCTCCCAGCAGATCTGAGGTGCTGTCGATCAACTTGGAGAGGTGAGCTGACATGCTCTCCATGCTGACCCACGTAGGTGATGCTTTAATGTCTGTCTGGGTTTTTCGTGTTGCAGGTACATCAGTGTTGCTCCGTCTGTGACGATCTTTCCTCACTGGCACACTACTGCCTTTCATCACATTCAGCGTCAGAAGCCCACGGTCTGTTTGGGTGCCATGTTCACACGTCCTCGTCCTTTGGGCCTGTGTTTTGTTTCGCTGGGCTTCTTGCTCAGATGAGTACACGTACATTATCTCATCCACGTGACTGGAGATGGTGCCAAAAGCGCCTGGAGTGTCGCCACTTGACAAACTGCCGCTCACCGTCAGATCGGCTAAATGACTGCTAATGTCAATCTGTGGACCAGGTGCGAGCTGGGACGTTTGTTTGGCATGCTCCTTATAGTCTTCTATGCTGCTAAGTGTACTGGAGAGGCCCTTGTTGGTGGCGTACGTGCTGAGGTGGGAATTGAAAGGAGAGTTCTGCCCATTCAAACCGTTGTCCACACTACAGCATCTCGTGATACGGACCTCCGCGCTGCTCAGAAGAGGAGATTTGCAGAACAGGTCAGCGGCGCTCCCGAAAGACGGGTTCTTATAGCAGTGCTGGTTCGAGTCGTCGTCTTGCCACTGGTGAACAAACGGATTGATGTCACTTGAGGCAAAATGCATCGGGGGGTCCTGCGGCATCAGTGACATCTGAGCACTTGGACAGATCTTTTCTGGGTTTGTCTTTTGTGACACTGCTGGAGGAGGTAATGACTGTCTTTTTTGGCTGAAGTCTCTATTAAATTTAACTTCACTTCTACCCAGAGCTCCAGCAGAACAAGACTGAATTATAGTTCTGCTAACAAACGACATAGAAGCATCTGCATTGCTGCTTCCATGCGGTTTAAATTCTTGTTTAGCATTACTCTGTGTGGCAAGCTTGACCCATTTAGATGAGAGTCGGTTGTGAAGGACTCTGGTGGTTCTGTCATCCTCCTCATCCTCATCTGACGACTTCAGCGAGGACTCAGAGGAAGAGGCCGGATGAGTCTGGATCTTAGACCTTCGGAACCTCTTGGTCTTTTTAGACATCAGAGCAGAGTTACTTTGTGTGGCACAGGATGTGTTGCTGACATCACCTTCTGTGCAAACAAGAGATCCAGAGGCATTCTTGTGTTTGACAATCCTTCCCTGTGGTCTTTTGAGGGGAGGCTGTACGGAACCACAACAACATTTGTCATGTTTTAATTCTGCAGAGATCTCAGGAACCTTTGCTTCATCCTTTTTCCCCACACAGATTCCTTTACTGTCGACTCCAGGATATTCATCACTCTGTGAATTTGATAAATCGTGGCTCTTGTTGTGATTCATTTTGCTCTCACATGCCCGAGCCCAGTTCTCGGCACAGATAAACTGATCCTGTGATGGGACGGGCAGTTTACCTTCTGCTCTGATCTCCACTTCAACATTTTCTTCCCGGCCAGGAGCAACAGCGAACCCTTTCATTCCCTGGACATTCTCATCAAAGGATGAATTCTGGTCGCTGTTTGGATCGGGTGGCATGAAGAGGACATGTCCTCCACCAGGACTACACAAGTGAGAGCTGCCAATCCCCGTTGGTGAGCTTTGTTTGTATGAATAATGAATTTTATCTTCAAAATTAGATGCACATTCCAAATTGACAGCTTCCACACGGACAGATCCACATGCATCACTAATATCCCCAGTAGGAGCATGGCAGCATTTACAACTGGAAGTCACTTTTTGTTGACGCTCACGATTTATTTCTTCAGATAGAGTATTTTCCTGTTTAGTGTTTTTGTGAAAATGAATATCATTTCTTGCTGTAGGAGAATCATCCATTGAGGAAATGTTCTTTCCAGGTGGATCGGACTCTTTGAGGCTGTTCGGTGTCAGATCTGATTGGATGTCGCTGCATTTAGGAGAGGCCTCTTCGTCAGGACGGTTCTGGTTGATCTTTAGCGTCACTTTAGTGCATTTAAGCATGAAGCTCTCGCTGCTCTCTCTCAGTTCAGCTGACGCGTTTGATGCCAGGTCATGTGTGGTTTCCACTGACAAACGTCCACTGAGGTTTGTCTCTTTCATCTGATCCTTCTGTTCAGGTCTAACCTGCTCATCCTCACGACGAGCTACAGATGATGCACTCAGGCTTTGAGTCCTGCTCGTTCTGTCCTCATCACTCCCACTCAATGACAATCTCACCCTCTCTTTGACCATTTCTGAGATTCTCAGGTCAATGGCACTACAAATAGCATCCGACTTAAATACATGCTCTCTGTTTTCTTCTTGTTTTCTCCTGTTATCTGCAGCCACTTCCTCTATTCTTATGCTTTCAACCACCTGTCCATCTCCCACACAGAAAGCACTTTGGGAACTTTTGTCATCGCTTGTAGGCCCACACGTGACATGTCCAACCTCTCTGTTCACGGGCATTTTGTCTCTTCCTTCAAAACAATCAGGATCTAATTCATGGCCACCAGTTTCAACTGCAGATCGCTCCCCTTTAGAGTCATCAGTGTTGTTATTGCCATCGAGAAAAATATCCTCCTGGCTGCCAACTGGTGTGGAGCAGTACGTTACCAAATCGCCGCTGTTGCTCCTTTTAGGAATTTTCATGATGCCAATAAAAGCATCCTGTTGCTCTTTGTTTCTCTTCCTGGAATTTTTACAAGTGGATTTAAAGAGCAGCTCCTGTTGAAGTGCAACGTGCTGCTCAGATCCTTTGGTTTCATCCCTCGACAGTGAAACATCTTTGGCATTCTCAGACTCAAGCTGCTGCACATCTTTAAACTTTTCAGATGCCGTGTTCGGTTCTTGGCCTTGGCTGATCGGATTTGTCGAGGGATAGATTCCTGATGGACAACATGAGAGTCTCATTTCATTGTCAGAAGACATAGTGACATCACCAGCAACCACAGTGGGTGCATCTGTAAACACCTGATGAAGGTTGGATGCTGGTGCAGTGTGGGGAATCCCAGTGGGTGAGACAGAAGTGGTCTGATCTGATGTGGGGACACATGCTTCAGACTGTGGCTCTGATTGATCCTCTGACTCTCCTGAAACCATGAGTCTGCATTCCTGGACTGTTCCATTTACACCATCCACGCTGGTGGATGTTGAGCTACAGCTTCTGAATCCACACTGAGAGTCTGACAGGTTCATACTGGTCAGACTGGATCTGCTGCTGCTGCTGCTGCTGCTGCTGTCCACGTGTCTGAACATCATTCTTCTTTGGAGAGGCAGGGAATCCTTTTTAATCCTGGGACTGTCTCCTGCATCAGTGGAGGACCAGGCGTCAGTCAGCACGAGCAAGTTTTCAGGCTCCCTCGTGGTGTAGCTGTCATTAGTCACTTTTTGGATAGTGTCTTTGCCTCTGGTATCTGCAACCAATGGGTTTTTAAATGGAGGATTCTCCGCTGACCCAATCTCATCGTTGTGTCTTGAACTCAGGGACGCCTCCACTGGGATTACCTGTTGTTTCTGATAATTGTGCCACATGGGTAAAACAGGAGAATCAGTGACCAGAGAGTAAGTTGGCGCCACTTTTCGGCTGAAGCTCTGCGTTACAAGAGGTTTCCCATTGCTCTCCACAGCCAAGGAGTCCTCCGACATCTGGGAGTCTTCGCTCTCTGCTCCACTCTGAGCTTCTTCTTGTCTCAGCTGCTCTGCTAGAGCGGTCACATAAGCAGAGGACAGGGAATCCAGAGAGAAAATGCTCTCACAGTCTGAAGTTCCTGCGTCCCTTTCTTCTTGCTCTTCATCCCATCCGATCAGTTCCTGCTGCCTTTCAACCCATCGGCATGTCTCTTTCAACAGGGCGTCAGTGCTGTGCCATCGCCTCTGTTTAAAACCCTCAAACCCACTCCTCTGGTCGAGCTCCTCACACGAGACAGCTGATTTGATGGAACACTGGCTTCGGCTCATGTTGCCGTCCTTTAGGATCCCGTCTCTTTTTTGTCTCCAGTGAAATTTGCTTGCTATCCTCCCGAAAGGTTTGAGGCCACGACCTCCATTCGCGCTCGATGGTGGTTTCCTGAACACTCTGGACAGAGCTGTTTTTAGCCGGGGCCCCACAGAACCAGAGAAAGGTTTCCTGATGGTTTCTAGTCCACTGTTGGATGCAGGTGTGTGGGATGAAGTTCTCCCAGTTATACAAGAGACTATTTCAGAACTTGTTTTCGCCGTTGCGGGACTGTGTAAATTTTCTTTTCTTACTGGCTGCACTGCAGTTCCAAGTGGTGACTTCAAAGTAAGACTTGAATTTTGATCTGATCGGTTTTTAAAAGAGAGATCTCGGTTGGGCAGCAGAGGTTTTCTCTCAGGCCGCTCCCGGCAGGTCAGAGTTTGCGGTTCCTCACCAGAAGTTTGTCGGATGTTTTCAGAGGAGTTAAACCGACTCCGGCAGGACAGACTTTTCCCTGAGAAGTTTGTTCCACAACAGCTTTGAGTTCTTTCTCGAGGGAGACACTCATCTGACACCCACTTCCTGCTGCCAATGGAATCAGAAGGAGCAGTGGTGTTTGAAGTCAGGTCTGTGGATTGGTTCCGCTTCAGGAAATGTCTAATGAGTAGAGAAAAGGAAAAATGTTTAAATATAGGGAGCCTGAGATGTATTCTCTGTATTAGCCACTCAAATTCAGCAGCAACTTCAGGTTTTCTGTTTTACTGTCTGTCCTCACCTGAAGATGGGGGTGTGTTGTGGGTAGAGCCGTGACAGAAGATCTGCTGAGAATGAGTGTCGACGAGAAACAAAGTGTCGTCCCCTGGGGTTCGAGGGGGACACTTGCTCAAGAGACTCTGGGCTGTCCGGCCCAGGAGGCAACGCCTTTTCCAGCTGCTGCAGTTCCCTCTTCGCCTCCAGTAGATGCTGTTTTCGGGCAATTCTCTCCAGCTGGTACTGCAGCCTTTTCCGACGGATGCGGCTTTCGGCACGACAAAGAGCGTGATGCTTTATTAGCTCTTCCTGCACCGCCTTCTTCCTGGCTTTCACCACCTGGCAGGGATGGTTCCCAATCAGATCTCCCTGCTCCTGTGATGTCTGGCTTGTGAGTCGTCCCAGGAGAGATTCAGGGGTAACGTCTGTTTGAACTCCAGATTCTTGGGTGAGTCTCTGCGTGAAAGCTGTCAGACGTTGCTTCTCTTGTAAAATCCACTGTTGGACTATTGGAACAAGAAACAAGAAGAGGAATGTTGAGTGGATGGAAAACATTTACACTTGTGAATTAAATAAACTTAATATCAAGTCGTTTTTCTTCCAATTTATAGTTTCTCTAGATTTTTGCTTGATTTTGAAACATGATTGGTATCTACACGAGCCACGACAACTTTCTACACGTGGGTGTACAGAAAGCACTTACTCTCAGCATGCTGCTGTCGAAGGTGAGCCTGCTCCCTCTCCAGCTCTCCCTCAGCTCGTCTCTGTGCAGCCTGGATCTCCTGTCGCAAACTTTCCACGTAGCGCTGCTGCTCCTCCACACGCTGTCTCACAGTAGGCTCCTCGCTGCTGGAGAGACAGGCATCCAGCTGCTCTTGGAGCTTCGCTTCCCCGACACTGTAGCACAGGCACAAAGATACAGGATGAAACACAGATGATGAAATGAGAATGGAAAAAGCAGAGGCATTATTTTACTCCAGTAAAGAACCATTTGATCTTCCAGTCTAACAGCTTGGTGATTGAGTGTTGGGTTTAAAGTCGAAGCGTCTGTTGTTGGTTTTCAGTTTGGTGTCTGAACAGTAACCCAGCAACAATTTTGCCTGTACACAGCTGACTGTCAAGAGGGTGGGGGCCAATGGAAACACACGCCATCTGCACCAGCAGAAGTAAAAAACACAAAGCACTGCCCTATTTCTGGAGCATGTACCACTGTACAACACATGTGGTCTTATCAAATATGCATGCTGTCATGACTTTTGTCCCAAAGCAGCTCTTGTACCGTTGTGTAACTTATTTTTTTCTGGGTGTCGGTATTTACCTGTGGTCAGGGGTCAAGGGGCAGAGGTCAATGTAAGTGCAGGTCATTCCACCTTCACTAGCCTGAGAACAACAGGAAAGAGGTGCACTGATTTAATTTACCAGGGAAATAAACAATGACTGCTGAAAGTTTTCAAAAAAACAAATATTTTTGTGGGTGTATACATTTTGTGCATCACTGACATTGTAGTACTTTGTCTACTCATCATTAACATCACAATGGCTGCCACCTTAACCAGGAGCATAGCATTCATTCTCATCTGAGCAGCACCTACCCGCCTGCGCTCCCGGAGGACGGCTGCCTCTGCCGGGTGGTTGAAGCGGAACTTGTGGACTCCTCCCAAGGTGATAACCATCCCTGGAGACAGAGAGACACCACTTTATCTTGTGAGTTTCAAAAAGGGAATATATTTGTTGGTACAAGTGCAGCAACATTTGTCTCAAAGAAGACATCAGTGTTTCATCATGGCCAAACAATGATTGAAAAAGTGATCAATAAATAAATCACTTTAAAAGCTGATGTCTGGATTTCATCAGACATCAGTTCAGCTAGAACTGCAAGCGATTGCTTTCTCTTTCAGCTCGACAGGCACTTGCCTTGAAAATACCTCTCTGCTCTTTTCACTGTTGATTTAATTACAAACCATGGAATAACAAATGCAGTGGACATGAGCTGACCTTGAGCCAGTCTGCAGGGCTCAGTGATCTCCCTGTCGTTCAGCAGGCAGCAGCCTGACGAGGGTCTGAGCGTTACCACACCTCCACGGTTTTCAATCTCGCAGCTTGCACTACCCTGCAGAACTGGAGGCAGGAAACAGAAACACAATCACACATACTGATGTACAAAGCTGTCCTGAGGCAGCTGCTGTGCTGCTGAATATATTCAGTGCTCAATGCAGCATTTAATACAAAGTTAACAAGCCATTTTTTTGGACGTAATATGTTTTACCATGCACTCTCACTTCACTATTACAAGTTACTGCCCCAAATGTTCTATTTGATCTTGTGTTTATTTCTGCATGTATTGTCTGGAGCTGTCACATTTTGTTTACTCTGCGATTAAAACACGGCTGTGAGAGGCTTTGATGATGTACAACAGTAACAGCAACAGTCTCGTTGCACAGTGTGAAAATGAATAACTGTAGCCAGATGATAGTGTTACACTCAAATCCTGCAAAAGAACAGATGCAGTGGTAATAACCTATCTGTGGCTCCTCACACTGGTCCTGAGGTCCTATGTGAGTGACTCCTTCCTGCAACAACAAAAACCACACAAACAAAAACATCAAAACAAAGGTGCACTTCTCATTAGCTGTCTATCTTCAACTCAAAACCAGTAAATAGCAGATTAACACAATGTTCTTAAGAGAGCTATTTTCCTTTCCCTTTGCAAAAAAAAACCAGCAATTTGTTTACTTTAAAGTCTTCAAATCAATTGTGATTAAAGACTTTCTTATAAGGTGTCAGGAACACATGTGCTCCCTGGTGGCTTCGGCTCTTCACGTGCAGGATACGGTGTAATTGTCAGGCCTGAGGGTTCACTTGTCATTGTCAGAATCAGGGCATCTTAAGCTCCCTTGAGTCCTAGCCTCAGAACTAAGAGCCTCTTATCCAAGCCGGCTTTGTGCATCGCAGAAGACATTCACACAGAGACGAGAGATCAGGACAGTCGGAGAGTGAAGTGAAAGTAGGAAGAAGAAACACACCTTTTCTCAAGAGTTTTTGTTTTTCTAGAAGAACAGAGAGAAATAGTAGGAGGAGATGGAAGAACCTAGAACCTAGCAGACGAGACAAAAGGGATTTTAGGTTTTATTGAAGTGGCTGACAAACATAGCAACTTTAGAGCTCGAAAAGTAAGCCGAAGGAAAAAAGTTTGTGCATTCTATAGTGTAGCTCCAGCATCTTAACAAATACCAAAAGAAGCCTAACTAAAAAGTATGTGCAATACAAAATCAGATACTACTCCATGTCTCTAAATGGACAGAACACATTAACTTTCACATCTCACCCTCAGGTGATAGAAGACGACCCCGGTGCTGAGGACATCTCTATCGAGGGTAACCAGGTGTGGTTGGAGGGAGTTGATGAGGAAGCCGGCCCGCTCCTTGTTGATGTCCACACTGTACTGCTCCAGCAGCTCCTTCTTGTCTCCCCAGCTCGCCGACCAGTCCTTGGTCAGCTGCTGCACCTGAAGAAGAGACAAGGAGAATGATGAAGAAGGAGATAATGGTTATGGTTATAGTTAGCTGGGCTACTGTAGAAACATGGTGATGCATGTATCAAGTGTCTGTATATTTTATTCCAAGTGATTCACTGAACCTTTTATGTCTAAGCCTCAAAGTTTTATCCCAACAATAGAACTTTCTATACAGTACTTTATATGAATCAACATGTCACACTTCTGTCTTTGTATCTGTGACCCCATCTAGCAGTACAACGTATCTGCTGATAAATCTGTCTATCAGGGATTGATGCAATTTATTACACAGGGCCCTGAATTTTCTCCTCTGTGAAATATCTGTCAGTCTTGAAAAACATTTGTTCATATGAAAGCACACTGGTTTGAAAGATCAAGGCCCAGCTGTAGCCATCTGTGTTGACCCTGTTTTACCTTCAGTTCATTCTGAAGCACGATGTCAGAGAGATTTCCATCCCTCTCATCACTCAGGGATGGACTGGGATTACGCTGCTGTCAGTCGGGAAAAAAAAAGATAAAAATTGTATTGTAAGATATTGTGGAAAAAGAAGGTGTCACACGATACAATACCTTTCAATCTTTGCTACTCATTAAAAACGTCACAGAGACACAGAGCAAGGTATTTGGCCTTTGGTACAATAACATCTAATGTGGTAATCTCTTTTGTTCAAAGCCTTTCAGTGTTGAGAGCTTTCTTTCTGGGGAAGCGGGGTGCATCCCTGAGAGAGTCAGCGACATGCTCTAATGATAAAAGGTCACTGTACCATTTCAAAACTGAGCAGCATGCTCTTCAGCCTGTCAATCTCCTCCCTCAGCTCCCTGATCAGTCGAACATTGGCATCCTGTACAGGATTCAGAGCACATGCATTAACCTTCCGAAAAACACTTTGCTTACACATTCATAAATTTGGCATCAATAACCAGCCACTGACCTCATTAACTCTGGGTTTATTGACAATATTCCTGGCATGGGCAGCGTAGCGCAGAGTACTGAGGGTCTCATTGTAACTGTTAGCGGAGGGTGAAACCGCTGCAAAACAAAGAATGAAGAAAAACACAAGAAAAAAAGGCAGCAATTAATAAAAACATTGCAAGAAGTAACGATGTCCCTACTAAGAAACCATAACACTGGGTTTTTGGAGGCACAGATACATTTCAGAGATTGAGAAGTCAAAAGATTTCCTTCCTGTAACGATTGACTCAAAAAAAAAAAACACTTTATTGTGGAAGAACAGACAATAGCACTGTCTTATTTCTTTAGAGTGGCAGTTGTCAGTCACCACTTTACTGTCTGGGACAAAATTTACATAAATACAAAGTTAGCCAACCTTATGGAAGTGCCATATTAAATCTCAGGAATTCCACTTACTTGCAACCATAATGGTCTTGGAGTTGCCACCCAGGCTGTCTTTCAGCAGCCACGTTAGGACGGAGTCTCTGTAGGGGATAAAGCAGTGCCTCCTCCCTCCTCCTCCTGCTGCTCCTCCTCCTCCAGATAGCGAGCTGCTGTGGCTACCCACCGTGCTGCCATCACCCTCTGAGGCCATGCTGTTGATGCTCTGGCAGCTGCTCGACATCTGGGAGTTCTGGGCTGTGGAAAAGCACGATTCGAGAATTGAGAGGTGTGTCGAGAAAGTCAAATGTGAAGGAATAAGGTTAGATGAAAAGCAGAAGAAGGAACAGGACATTTTGAAGCTGAATGCCAAATTGTTCCATTCCTTTACACCACAACTTGAACTTCCAACTATAAAAAAGCATTTTTAATATTATCTTATTTTACCAAGAGCAGAAATGACGATGCCCAAAGTGACCAACGACTTGTTGATGTTGGAGCCTTCTGTCAGTCTGTCTCTGCAGTAGTGGGGGTCTGCTCTTTCACTGTTGTAAAAAAACAAACAAACAAACAAACCATGAAATCGCAGGTCATGTCATTGGAAATAAAATGCAGATGTGAAGAAGATGTGACAATGGAGAGGCGGCGGCCAAGATCCACTAGGGGGCAGTTTTGTCAACAACTCAAAGTTAAAGGATGTTGACAAAAGAAAGAAAGAATCTGCTTCACCTCCCAGCCAAATCCACCAGGTTAATCTTGCTGACAGTTTCTGAAGGACGGTCGTTTTCGAGGATTGCCTGTGGGAAAAAAAAAGATTACAAGAGCAATCAGATCAATCTGCTAATGATAAATGTTTCACATTAAAATAGATAGCTGCCATATTAATTGAATGTGGGAAACCAATGAGCTATTATTGGCCCCAAAAGTGTGACAAAGAATCATTATCAGAGTGATTTATCAAATAATAGCTGTGAGCGTATAGTTGGGACCTGTGTATACTGGATGGTGAAGATGGCGTGGGATCTGCTGCTGGCGTCGTGGTTGTGGGTTGCTGCGGTGATGCGATTGGCAATGCCCATCTCCAAAAGGTCCATAGCCTGTTTGCAGTCTGAGACCACATGCTGTGACAGATCTGATTAGAGAGAAACAGAGGTAATAAATATTAAATTCTTGGCTCGTGGATGGGGGCCGGCTATTGATTGAGGTGTGGGTGGGAGTTGGGAGGAAGTTCATTAAGTCAGAGACAGTTTGAGTAGCTGCCATGGAACTAAAAGACAAAAAGGCGTGAAATCCAAAATCTAAAAGTTGGATTAACATAAAAAAAAGCTTTTATTTGGAAATTCCAAATGGTTAAGTTCTGCTAATGTATTAAAAAACATTAAATATGGATGGATGGAGGAGGAATAATCCTACTACTCTGACACAAGAGCTAAACAACAAGAGAGATAGAAAGATAAATATCTTTCTGTCTGAGTTTAACACTTTCCCCAGAGCTTTTATCAAAAAACAAATATGTGATGTTGCGCAACTTCCAGGCATGAATCACATCAAGTCTGTTAAACACGTGCACAGGAAACCTCGAGTCGCTCGGCGCTGTAACACGAGGTTACATGTTCTTTGTTTTCATTTATCCAGTAATACAATTCTCCAAATCATTCCAAAACATTGATAGTGACAGTGAAAAGCTGCAGAACAGTTGTGTGCTGATGAAAGAGAAAGTGTGTAAGCTGTGAGTCTAAATGTGCTCTGCGTGTACGGTGAAGTGTTCTCCCTGGAACCGAGAGGAAATGACTTCACTTCCTCTGGTCATCTGGGATTTCTCTTGATACAGACAATGAGTGGATGTTGGGCTTCAAACAGAGAGAGAGAGGCAGGCAGAAAAGAGGAAGAGAAATACAGAGATGGAGGGAAAAGAGAGAACATGTGAGAAGCTGGAAGAGAAGTCAGGACTGGAGTAGAGGCGTCCAACTCTGGACCTGATGAAAGGTTGAACAAGAGATTCCACCAGTGACCACATGCCACAAAGATTTAAAAGCTACGCAAGACCAGAGTATTACTCAAAATACTGCAGAACTTGTTACACATCCAAGAACATAATCTGACAAAATGATGTGTATTACATAGAAACATATGATTCACCATGAGCAGCTGGGTACAAACTGTCTATTAACTCTGCTTGGAGGTCAAAGCCTGTGAGAGCACCCAATCATCAGAATACAATCATAACAATCTAAATATGCTCAGTCCCACTGCGAAGCCGAGACACAAGAGCATTTTTTGCAAAGCATGAAAAATTAAATCATATTTAATCTGAGTGAAATTATTCTCTGAGGGTAATGAGTATTTACAGCCTCTGAACCTCGAATTAAATATTTAATGAGTGCGACAGAAAACGAGACAAATGCAAGAATGATTCGTTGGTTTTTGAGAACAATATTTTGTGCGATTCCACCTTGTGCTGTGCAGGAATATACAGTTTGAATTATAATTAAGTTCACCTATTTTCTTATTCTCCTCTCTGCAGAGGTGTTATTTTCTAGCGTCTGTAAGTTCCAGTTTCCTTGTGTAAGTATTTTATGGAATTTATGCACTTATCATGCCTTTAACAACAATTTCTTTACACGAGTTAAAATAATGTGCGATTTAATGGATGTAAAATATTTAACATTGTGTGCATCTTTGCTGACTTGTCTGAGTATAGACGCTGCTGCCTCACCCTGGACATAGGGTCCTTTCTCAGGGTGTTCTCGGACTCTCAGTGAGGCTTTCTTCTTCTGCTCTCCTCCTCTCAGCAAGTCTCTCACACGTTCATTGTAGATCTCCAGGAAGCTGCAGGGACAGAGATGTCATCTGTACAGTCAGGTGCTAAAGTCATCTTTGGTCAATTTCAGCAAATTCTTATTATTGCCTCTCAGCAAGAGGAGGATTTTAGTTTGCATTTTTGAAGCATAATTTCTCCAGGAGTACTTGGCTAATTTCAATTTCAATGTCATTGAAAACGTCGCACAATGAAAAAAAATGTACCTGATCTCGACTCTGCTTGAATTTTGCCCATCGGGAAAAGTGTCTTCAGACCTAAAGAGACCCTGCAAACAGAGGACAGAGGAATAAATTTTATTTCACAGTGTGAGACTGGATACACGAGCAGCAGCATTACCAGTCTGTAAACTTGATTCATGTTCCCGCCTCCAGTTATTACAACAGACTATCCTACCTGGCAGATGCGAGGGGTCAAGCCAATGGAGTCCTGGCACCATTCAAAACAAGAACAACACAGAGCATTAATATAACCACTCACATTTAGAATGTGTTTCAGCTCAGAGAGTGTTTTGCTTCTTCTGCAGTGCAGCATGGTTTCAATTTGTTCTCTGTGTAAGTGCATTGATTCCTTTGTGTTTGGAGAGATCAGCTGAGGCCCCAAAGGTTCAATTATATCTACTCAAATAACGTGTAATCCCATCCAGTGATTCTGGCTCCTGCTCCGGCACTTCATCTCACCGGTGTCCCCATCATGGTGTATGTCTTTCCAGATCCTGTTTGGCCGTAAGCAAACAGACACACATTGTATCCCTCAGAAGCTCCGGACAGCACCAACACACCCAGGTCCTGGAACACCTGAGGAGGAACACATGATTGTTTTAAACCATGTTGGTATGGATGTCATCAAAAAGAGGTTGACAGTTTTTTTCTGCATTTTCTTCCAAAAATATTTAGATGATGAGGTTGAGCCCTGATTTGTTATGAAAACCTTTTCAAATACATTTAAAGCTTGCTATAATAAAAAGGTAGATATACTTGTAGATTAAGGTGTTTGCAATTGTGTTTTTTCAGCAGCAAGGATTTGCATCAAGGTTTCTCCGTCACAATGCTGTGGCAACAAGCCAGAGGTGGAGAACTAATGCTGCTTCCTGCTGAGGTGTTTGGGCAAGGAGCAGGGAGCCCAGCTAACGCTCTGGGTGAACACTTCTGCAGAGTGTGTATGTGATGGAAACAAATGTGAGGGTTAATAGACATTGATCGGGCGCGACTAGGTCAGAAAAATAAACCTTCCCTAAAAGCACCATGGTGATACGGGAGAGAGTCCAACTCAAAACAATCAACCAGGGCCTCTTGTTTTCTTTCCCTCTGTGTGTCTGGATCTACGAGCAACAATCTGGAGCAACAGCATTACACCAATTTATTTATTTTTTTCACTGCAACATTAAATTTATCCAATGGGGTATGTATCACTGATAAATAAATTCAAAAACATGTGTATGGCATCACAGAATCATATATGTTTTTGTTATCATCAGTGTTTTTTTTTTTTGTACATTTCAGATGTGGAGCTTGACAGGCTCCTGGACACATGCAGCCTCATCAGTAACCCAGCATATCGCTCCAAACCCAACACATGCCTCAAGGCGGGCAGCAACCTGATCCAGACCAGACGTGAGACACAGCACATTCCCCCCAAGAACCATAACACACCCTGGGGTCAGTGAGGGGGTCCCCTCCTCTGGCCCCCGGGATCAGGTCTGGACAACAAAGACTGGTCGGTGAGCGTACTTAGGAGGGAGGAGGCTCTAAGAACGACGAAGATCTCCCAGGATCAAACATGGGAATATCGTCAACATACCTCCCGTGTGTGTGTGTCAGGAGAAGCGAGGACCTGCTGAGCCCGTGTATACTCTAGGCTTACAAAACGGTGGGAATAGGTTTAGCTTGGACACGGTTGAAAGCTGTTGTGAAAGGCCTGGACCTTGTGACCAGAATGGACTCACTGGTCATCTGGTTGCTCTTAACACTGGGTGAATCTCTGATTGTTAATATTCAACAGCCTCAGCCTTTCTCTGAGAACTGAAATGTTCTTCTCAGTTTTCAGAAAACACTATTTATAATAAAAAGAGGAAAACAAATATGTTTGGCCCCGAATCCAACAGACAGCATTTTTCATTTTGTAGTATCTCCCTGTAGCCTTGCCAACCATGTGAAGACAACAGCCACGTGCAACCAGTAAAAGTGCTGCCCCCAACGGCCGTCTTCCTCAATGACCCCATAAATCACCTCACAGGCCCTGAGGTGAAAAACGTAAGAAATCAACATTATTCAAATGCATAGAAATCTAGTTTAACTCCTAAGGCTCAGAAAAATACTTTAAACCTTCAAATACTCCAGAAGGATATTTGTAAATTATGCTGTTTGGAAATAATTTATTGTGTAAGTCTCCAATTTGGTTTCCTGCAAAGATGTGAATAGCGTGTGTGAACTTATACCATTGCTCAACAATCACAAAGTGTGCGGTCCACTGGAGTTCAGACCTCCGAGTGTTGCCCCCTGCCTCTTGGTTGAATGGAGGCTTAAACACAGAGACAAAAATCAGCACCGCCCCCGTCTTGTCCTCATCCGACTATTCAAAAAAAACAGACAGAGACATCCTCTCCTCCCTCAAACACAGAGAATCAACACGGCTCTTGTTAAAGCTGACCCTCTTAAATTCACACTATGGGGCCTATGAGGGGACTGAGCGTCCCGACAGGTTGTGCACAAAGAGCAGGAACTTCACTCCAGCTCTCTCATCCTTCTTTGAACCTCATTATCTCTTCATTTTTAAACACTATTCCAATTGTTTCCAATTTTCTCCTGTGTCTTGAAGGTTTTTTTTAAATGAACGTTTTCAAAATACTTCAGTGACCTGCAAACAAAAACTAAATAGGGAGCCTAAACTTATTTCAACCTCTTGTGATAATTATAATGAATGTGTGTACGAGTTTGTCTAGACGGTCAACATCCAAACAATCCTGTTTGTCATCACTGTCACATCAAATTAAATCAGCAGATCCTAATTTGCGCCGTTGTACTCTGGACGCCTAAATGAACACAATGGCTCACTGTCACTTTCGCAGTTTACAGCACCCTGCGACACTGGGAGGCATTTTGGTGTTAACAAAGCAGGTGAGGCAAGAGACGGGTCAGGAATGGAAATGTACTCCAGAAACAAGTTGGGAAGAAAACAGCCTTGAGATAAAGTGACAGGGCCGGAGCCGCAGTGAGGGTGTAAGGCAGGTCGGTCACCTCCTAATACACAGGGGACAGACTAAACACTTCCATTAGCAGGAAGGCAGTTGTCATCAACAGGGCTGTTGCTGTGTGCGTGTGTGTGTGTGTGTGTGTCTGAGCAGTTAAGCGACTGAGAGGAAGCAGCATCCACAACAAGCACAAAAGCTTCAGAGTTTGCTTCCTCCTCTGAGGAGAAAAACTTCCAAACAATCTAACAATGAGGGAGGAAAAGCAGAATATAGTTTGCATTCTTGTGCAGGAAATGCAGGTCAGATTGATTGAGTCAACACAGAGTAAGGAAGGAAGAATAAAACAAGGGTTTGGTTTTAGAGGCTGAGTATCTAATTTGGTCTGGTTTTCCTGTTTAAAACCCAATCCCAGATTTTTGCTCTATTTCTGCAAGATTGGGGTTCTAATAAAGTAGAAAACTGGTTGAACAGGTCTCAGAGAAAACAGGTATGAGCAGGATATGGAATTTATAAAGTTGAATCTGTAGATTTCACCATCCAGTCCTGCAGGATGACGTATGACGAACGCAGCAATGTCAACAGATAAACAAAGCAGATTAGACTGCACGCAGAAATGAACACTGCCACATGATATCTACGACATCCGCCGGGTGCCAACATACACAGAGTTTTTTGCGAAAGCAAACTGTGGCAGCTGGAGTGTCAAATGTGCAGCGAGCTAAGTCGCACCAGAGCTCTCAGACGAAAACTCTCCTGAAGGAACCAGCTGGGTTTCACGCAACACATCTGAACCATGATAAACACTATGTTCCCTGTTTGTTTTGAAACAAGGGAAATGGTCATTTTCTAAAGAGGGAATCTGGTATGTCGCCTAAAAAAAGAAAAAAACTTGGAGGAAGTGGGTGAAGGACGGTGGTGATGGTAAGTAGAGAAACAGCCTGATAGAGACAGGCCGACAGGAGAGAAAAAGTAATTCTGTAATGTCTCTGTAATGAGTTAAGTCCTGTAATCACTGGCTGTGGAAAATGCCAATTGCTCGCTTGGTTTTATGTGGCCTGCTCCACGCTAAACCCTGGAGAAGTATTTGTGTGTAGTGGGTGTGTGTGAATGCGTGTGTGCGATGTTGTCCTGGGTGATGGCGGAAGGCCAGCCAAGCAAAGTGAAGCCTTTCGCCACATTTGAAAACTTCTCTTTACCTCTGCCAGGTTTGACGCAACCGAGAGGACCAAGATGAATTTTCCCTCAACGGCGGCTCGTACTGGGAGGGCGTCTCTACACGCTGAGCAAACACACAAGACTGCACGTGGTAATACTAGAGCAAAAGGAGATTTTTCCCGATGGAGTCGAACGAAGAGCGCTGCTATCAATAAATATAAAAAGAGTAAGTTCTCTCCGCCCAGGAGAGGACAGCTGCAGGAGCAGCGAGGGTCACTTGGTTCCTGTCTCACTCTTTCCAACTGGATCACACAAACACAGCAGCTGGACCTCGAGCTACGACTACATACTTTTGATTAGACACAGGGAAAAAGAAATGTCGCAAGAGATCCTAGTCACGACTTCCTGAGAGGAATCCGATTTGGAGAAACTGGGTTAAATGTGCAGAGGACTACTGGGAGGACAGAGACAGAGACAGAATCCCATGCAGTAAGAAGACAGAGAGAGGAAACTGTTTAGTTGGGAGTTCAACAACGCTCTTGTTTATCACACTTGGACAGAATTTGTAGGTCAAATTAGCATGGGAGGGCGGAGAGGCTGCAACAGAGGGAGGAGGGAGAGACAGAGATGTGAAGGCCAAACAGACAGGCTGCTCTTCATTACTCAGGCCTCCCCACACATGGGAATGAAGAACAGTGGGAAAAAAGAGGAGCAGAAAACGAGGGGGAAGCGAAACATTTTAAGGCAAGGGTCACTCAGGCTGTTTAACCCACTTTCCACCAGGATACGCTCAAACTGCAACTGAAGCTAGGGCAAAGGCTATGGACCTAAAACATAAATAAAACCCTATCTGGAGAGGGTTTGTGGAGTTGCTGCTCCTCCCCCATTCCTCATTAAAGAGGCCAAAGCACAACACTGGAGCAGAGCTGCATGTCACATTTTATGGCAGACTGGAAAACTCATGTCTAGCCTTGTGTGATATCTATAGGGTTTGACATGAATCAGAATATAAGACTGAGAGGCTCACACTCCATCTCACCATAGATCCGTCCGTTTGTCTGAATGAAAACCAAATAGGTGCCTCCTTGCGTCACAGCCCAGCCCTCATAAAAAATGTAAGAATTTAAATCAGCTGTTTTTGAGTAAACCTGCTGACAGATAAACATATGGCAGAGATAAACATGCGACACTGAGTGTGAGTTCAGTTCTGTGTTCTCGCCATATGGTTCTATTTCCTTGGCAGAGGATGGTGAGCACATTTAACACGCCCAGAAGAAAACCTCGGGATTTTTGATTTACAGCCTCCAGACGTGCCTGAAGGAGGAAATGCCAGAGCTACACTGATCAGCCACAACGCAGAAAATAAACGTTTTAATTTAATGTAATGTTAAATTTTAAAAAATCTGACAAAAGCTGTGAGCCTGTTCATAGATCGCAGATGCTTCACTTTTCTTTTTGTTGACAGCTTATGGTTTATTCAAAACAGGCTGAACTGGACTTTTGGCTCCAGCCATGTTTTGTAAACGCTCACGCGTGTAGAGTCCACAGAGAAACTATTCATCCCCCAGTCTGCAGCACTACTGACACACAGACCTAGAAACACCGCGAGCAAAATCAAATCACGCACAGCATGGGCCGAGGCACGAAGAGATAGAGGAGGAGAAAGAGGAGGAGGAGGAGGGGAAATACCCTTAGCAAGCTGACTCCACTTGGCCATAAAAACTACATTGTGCTCTGAGACTAATCTTTAGCAGTGACGTCTTAGAGCTGAAATTTAACAGCAAAAAAAAAAATGACTTAGTGAGGCAGATGCAAGTTTGGCAGGCGACGGCTGCAGGCTACAGAGGCCCAGAGGACCTCCTGCCCCGCTCCCCCTCTACCCGAGGAATCTTTCTCTCTAATCTCTTTCTTGACTTTCTATGCCTTTTGCTTTCCACTCCCATGTTTCTTACCGTCAGAGACGATAAACAAGCCAAGGTCTTTGTGTCATTAATTAGAGGGAAAGCTATTTGTTAGCTCAATATCTCGACCTGAAACAAAGCCAGCGTTTAGACAAATAGTCTCTCATGCAAAGACCAAACAGCTGGTTCCCATTACGGATTATGGTTCGCTTCCAAAATCCTACCTCTCATCACCTGTTTTAGTCTTTTTCTTCCGCTCTATGCTCAACTTTATCCTTTTCTACCCATAAAACAACTTAATAATTGAACCTCCCACTCTGTCGGACAAGGTTTTTTGTCATGGGGAGTCCTCAGTGACAAGAATGCAGTGTAGATGCTGCATTCTTTATTCTGTCCCTATGCTGTACACAGGAAAGGACAGGTCTGGTGATCACTGATGCATGGACATGTCCAGTCATGGGGAGGGGGAGCAGGGGCAGGGAGGTCTCTAAGGGGTGCTGGGTGTGGTTGGAGAGACCCTTGTCTCATTCTCATGGGATCTAGTGTAAGATGAGTTCATAAAAAAGCCCCTCTGCCGGTTATAAGAAAAGTAAAGTTTAAATATATTTTTACAGCGATACTGCACACTTAATTCTGTTTTCTTTTTGAGCCACTATGTGACCACATATTTGATAAGGTAGAAACAAAATCTGCACGCTGACTTTGAGCAATTACCTGAACGCAATGCCTCCAAGTGAAACCAGGTGAAACGACAGAACATTGCCGCTGAATTTAGTCTGCATAAAAAAATATGCACCGTCAACAGACCGCTCCGACAGGCTCTTTGCTGCTCTGAAAAATTATTTGTCTCATAAACGAGTAGAGTGGCTCGTAAGTTACGAGTCCACCTGCCGCTATCTGCTCCATTAATCTTGATTTCTGCACCGTGACACAGCCACATGCAGTCCTCTCTACTCCATCATACACCAACACAAAATAACCGCAGGCCTTAGTCAAATATTTTCAACTGTGATGCGATTAGTGACGTGATCATAAACCTTTTTTTCCCATTCAAGAGACAATGCTTTTGATTCTCATGCTGGAAAAGGGGTCAGATTTAAATACCGCAGTTTGGTCCTTTGCTGCCGGCCTTTCGCCCACCCATGGGTCAACAAAGGAATGCCTTATGGCGACCAGGCCGCTGTAACTGGACACAATTCTGCTGCGGATGGTGGCAGCCAAACCCAGAATCAGAGAAAGGCCTTCATCACTGGCCTGTCTTTCGTCAACACATACAAAGGCAGCTCAGACAAGAAGACAGACACAGGCAGTGAGCGACCCTGAGGACCAAGTGTAGCTGCTCTGCTGAACAATGAAATCTATATGGAAACGCTATATGCAAATAGGTTTCACAGATATTTCCTGTAATGGCATTGGACACTACTTCCTCTGGAGCCAGAGACTTCTCAGGTTCCAAAAGCACCCTCCAATCAAAGCAACACAAAGAAATCATATCAACCAATCGCAGCTGAGACATGAAAAACAAGCAGACTCAACCCAAGCCACGCAGAGAGACTTCTGGGTAACAGATGGAGCTGATATGTACATCCCCCGAGTGGCCATCAGCGTTGAAAACATTCAATACAACACGCGCCCCTCCTGTTGTGGTATGCCAGTCTTTCCTCTGGGCTCTTGGCTGGTACAGAGATGGTGTCTGCACATGCGTCGTCCCAACCCACAACTGGGCAGGTAACATGGCGGAACAACAAATCTGAAGGCAGCACTGCACACATTTTGAAAATAAATTGATGTATGAATATAACATTAAACATAAGCCTTACCTCTTCCTGCGAGGCATAGTGAGGGTCTGCAGGGTCCACCGACCAGTAGCAGTAGTCAAAACAAAACTCCAGAAACTTCTCCCTGGAATCCACAGCTCCGTCTGCACGCCCATCCAGCTTCAGGCAGGAACACAGAAGATTAAAGCACATGTTTTTAATTCTAAACTCATTTGATCTTCACTTAAGCGCATCACACAGCATCACACAGTAGCAATGTCAGTGATATATCCAGAGGTAAATAAACGGGAATCTGCTTTAACAGCCAAGCACACACTTTTATGAGGGTGAATGAGTGTGTGCATTTAATAACATGAAAGGTATTGCAGTTTTATTTATGGGGCTGCTGGGGCGTGGAATTGCAAGCAAGCTGTTTCCATTCATTAACAATGCTTTCACTCCTCCTGCAGTCCGCCTCGGTGCAACACTAAACACCTTTCTGCTTACTGTGAGTGAATCCTCTGCTGAGGAAGAACAACACAGCAGGATGAGGACCTGTCCAGGCACAACAGCTACAACGGAAAACAGTCCAGCGTCTAAGCATTTCTTCTAAATCACTGCGTTGAAACTGGAGAAACGAGAAAACCTATGATCGAGCCTGACAATGCTTTCTATCGACTCATTATGACACAATTTATCTAGTGAGAATAAGATGGGGCTGCACTCGTGGCCAAGTCAGCATGAGTAACTTAGTTTCAAGCCTAAAGATCCACTTATTTAAAATCAGTGAGAACAGGCCACATCGTTTGATTATGTTTGATGTGCAAACCATCAAATTAACGCTGACATTAAACGTTGTTTATTCAATAGAAGGCAAATGATTGGGCAAGAATTTGGTAATTAAGTTATCGTATCAAACGTTAAACTCAAGTACAAAAACAAGACACTGGAATTCATTATTTTTCATTTATTTTAGGATCAAACAAATGACTTTATCAAATCATATTTGCCTCACTTTGCAGCACTGGGCAGCACTATCAATTTGTACAGGGCAATTTCCTCACCTTAAAGAGCGTCTACTTAACCCACCAGCACTTGAAATTCAACAATGGCCCTGTGGTGTGAGGGATTAGCCAAGAGCAACACTGACCACAGGAAAAATCTCCAGACCAGCAAAGCTCCCACCACACACACTATTGCTGCACAAGGCTGTGCATTTATAATAGATAACACTGTGTCTTGTTCTTGTTTCACAAGTTTTAATTCAGTTCTAAGCCTTCACAGCTTGTGTTACTTGCTGTATGGGACCATTACATTTATTACCCAGTAAAATCCAGACTGTTTTCTGTCTCAGTTCCTCCAAAACTGTCCCACTTTCCATAAATAATTATTCCCAAGAGACCCGCAAGAGCCTTGGAGTCTTGATCCCTTTCCACAGCAGAGGGAAGCCATATGTGGTTTGTCTCTGTCACATCATTTGCAACCGATTCTCCAACCGCCCCCCACCCAACTTCTCTCCATTCTCCTGCCTTAAAAATGCAACCAGAGTAAAGTAAACAAAGCACCACATACACATGTGGCAGGGAAGGAGCCAAACGTGGGTTTTGAAATTAGTTTGAAGCTGAACTTGAACTTTTATCTTTTTGTCGGTTGGGATCGTTTGTAAACATCTGACGTGGGTTGGTTGTGATATAATCTTTAACAGGGCTAAAACAAGCTATCTACAAACTCTCCCACCTTTTATCTTGGCTTTTAACCAAAGCAAACATTAACGCCGTGCCAAACTGAAATTGAAGGGACCGAACCAGACTGTCTACCCAGCAGGTTGGTAACTTGGTGAAGGTGTCAGCTTACAGGACTTCACAAAATAATTATTTCCAAATGTGCAAAAGCTCCTTGAATCGACGCTAATTTCGGAAAGCAAAATCAAACCCCAAATTATCCATTTCAGTCAGAAAGTATTCTCCTCTTATACATCATTAATAAGTTCTGGAGGCAGATTCACGAGCCCCCTCACCACATGGGCTTGACCCACTTTGCGTGTGGGTGTATTCCTGAGCTCAATTAATAATAAACAACAATGACTTCAAGCAGGAAACAGCTGATGAGAAAGCTGTAAACATCCTGTTGCTGTTGATGGCGTCACGCTACACGCAAGTCCCAGTTCACCCAGTCCAGCAAAACACTCCCCATCAAGGATCATTATGAGGAATGTGGGATGCCTGTGTACAGAAACACTCACCTTGACATTTTGGATCCTCACAGACTTGTCCTCCACCTGAACCGCGAGCTTTCCCCCATCCGCTCCTTCCCTGTGAACAACAGGTTTCACCTCAGTCAGTTGGAAACAATAACAGAGAGGAGAAGAGCTAATGGACACAATCAGTTTTTATCAGTGTCTCCCATTTCAAATGTAAACCAGACAGGAGATTAAACAATGGTTTCCCCTTCGGGGCTCAGATTCTCCTCCTCCAGTCACATTCAAATTGGTTTAAAATCCTCTACTGCTGCTGCAGATATAATTGAGAGCATGTCCAGATACATTTGGGCCGGTTCCACTTGACCGGAGGCTGTCACATGACAGTTACAACAATGATTCTTTGTGTGGCTGTGTATGGGATCCATGAAATTGTCACTTAAGAGTTGAACAGTCTCAGATTCAAATGAAAACAGACCCTCACACTGAGGAGGGATCGTCTGATGGGACAGCCAGCGCCATTGAGAGTGTGTGGGAGTCAATGTGTGTGTGTGTGTAACTAGGACCGGTCCCTCCTTGTGTGTAAGTGAGTAAAACAAGGTCAGCTGTGTGTGCTCCAACAGCTGGACCAAGCACAACTGATGCAACACATGCAAAACTGGAGGCAATCAAAACAAGGGCATGCAGAGTTTCAATCTCCAGGAGCGATAATGATGGCGAACAAGGCCTGTAATGTAACAGCTCCGTCTCTGTGGTGGCTTAGGGGCAGACAGGAGGCTGCTGTAATTGTCTGCCCCCCCCTCAGTGCCCCACCAATCGGGGCTCATTTTGCCAACCCCAGCAGCGAGGACCCAACCCAAAACCACCAACAGTCAACCTCAGGCTCTACCCAGCATGGAGAAGTGGAGGCCGGGGGTGGAAAATAATCAACCTCATAAAAAAAAAAAAAAAAGAAAAAAAAGATATAAACCCAAGACGAGCAATTTCACAACCGGGCTGATGTGTTTTTTGCACATTTGAGGGGTTGGGTGCACTCTGTCGGGAGGCACTATAACTAAGAACTACAAACTTCTCTGCAGCAGGTCAGTATTCTGATACAAACATAAGGAAACACATCCTTCTTTTTTTCAAACAGAAAAGAGGACAGTGTGAGTGTCACAGCCAGAAATCAGAAAGGACAGATTTGCAAAAGGGAACATGATGGATAAAAAATGTATGCAAAACACTAGGAAGACTGGCTGAAAGAACCATTGTCCTGTGCTTCATAGCTTGAATAATTCTTTATCATGGTGGTGCAGTGGAGGTTAGAGTCAGCACCTCTGCAGAACATCCTGCAGGAGTAAGAAGAGATTTAATGCACCACTATAGAATGGATATGTTCTGTACGTCCAGCCCCATAAGACCTGTTATTCAACATGCTGTGGAGCAACTTTACAGCATCCTCCTGCTGCGTTACTACTTCAACAAGCACTTTTACAGAAATGGAAAAGTTTTTTCCCCCATGAATGCATCTCACTAAGCTGCTTGAAGTAAAAGGGAATCATAAAATATATTTAATGAACAGATGATTATTCAATCAACAGTAAGGCACGTACAATTCACTTCATGTTTCAAAGTGTGGCATTAAGGCAGCAGATGTGAATTTGAGGAATGTTAACGAGAACATTTCCATCTGATGGAGCTTAGAGACCGTATGGCTTGAAGAACTGAAACACACCAATACAGCATATGTATGAGGATAGAATGGGATTAAATTACTTTTATGAATGAAACTAACTTTTCTTCCAAGTTTTGCCCTAAAAAAGTAAGTATTATGTTTACTGTCATAGGCCAACAACAAGTGTCTTTAATGAATGAAGATAATTGACATTATAAATTATTTTTTCATTCATTGTTTGATTAGTGTGTGATTGAATTACCTGATTAGAATCAGAATATACTGCCAAGTGGGTTTACACATAAAAGGAACTAGTTGTGGCATATAAGTACAATTAATATAAGTATAAATACAAACAATATAAAAAATAGTAGTCCTACTTATTTTATGTATTCGCAAGATACTTGAGGTGAATAGGGTTAGGGTTAGATATTGTGTATTTTTTATGAATAAACTGTAAACTTAGCTGGTGATTTAAAACAGTGGTCTGAATAATACACAGCAATTAACTCCTAATAACTCCTTCCATTAACTGGTGATAGTGTGAAAATAAATACTTTCATCTTTAACGTCAGCGTTTGTACTTCATTCAGAAGTTTAAAAGAAAGCTAAGTGCTAGCTTCGTCTCTCTGATGACGCTAAATACAATCACTAGCTAACACGGCATGAGAGGCATTGTGTTTGTTTACAACATGCTAACCCCGCCTGGTTAGCAACACTAGCACAGTTCGGACAAACAGAAACTGGAATAAAACAGCAGATAATTAACTTTCGTGACTTGGTCCCATTAATGTGAGAAGTTAGCAAGGCTGGCTCTTACCTCGCAGAGGGAGGACGGACCCGAATGGCAACTTTAACGTTTGCCATGATGTCTCCGGATGGGCTCAGTCTCCCCGGAGAGCTGGTGTGAAGTCAACTTCTCCCATGTGGGCATATCGAGTCTGCTTCGGTCCGACAGAACCTGGAGCGGGAGGGAGCTGCCCCTGCTGCCCGCTCAGCTCATCCTGTGCCCGGCGGCTGTTGCTCCTGGATCCAGCGCCTCTCCCGCCCTCAGCCCCACCGGTGTCCTCCACAACTCCGAGCCGGAGACTGAGACTTCCTGCCGGACACAGAGGGAGGGGAGATGCCGCGGGACACGCCTTCTCTTTTCAGTTTCATCTTTCTTTCACTATTCCCTCTCTTCTTACTCCTCCTCTTACTTCTTTTTTTCCTTGTTCTGACTCCTCCTCTGACTACTTTCCTTCCTCCTCCTCCTCCAAACTGCTCTCACATCTCCTTTTACATGTCTGTTATTTCAATCCTCCTTGGTTGTTGCTTTACATTATGAAGTTATGAAGACACACTTAAACCAGAATACATCTTTATTATTCACTTACCCATTGTGGCAACATAAAAAATACTTCATTTTAAAAGCAGAAGAGAATATGGCACTCATTCAACGTGAACAAAAACAATCACAAATGCAGTGTGGCATTCATGAGACAAAAGTGGCGAAGGCCGTTTGTGATAGTACTGTACTACAATTAAGACGTTTAATTTTCTCTGCTAGGTCTAAAATAAGGAAGAAATTCAATTTCAATCCTTTTTTTAGAAAGTGTCTCTGATGAATCATCTCTGGAGTCTTTGCCACAAACTTGGGTGTCAACACCAGAAATGTACACAAAGTTGCTCACATGGCAGCAAAAACTCACAAATACCGTCTTCATCTCCCTGCTCCTGTCTCCACTCATGCTCTGCTATGGTCTTGACTGTTTGAAAGGCTTGATCTTCCAGTGTTTCCCCTCAGACCCAATCGTCCACAGGTTTGCTTCCACAGATCTAAGGGAGGCGTTGTTGAGGTCCCTCGCTGCTACATGTGACTGGCAGGGCTTTCTGGTTCTCACCAGCACCTTACCCTAAGAGCAAAGGGATTCATGAAAGGCTGCTAACACTTCACAAGATGGCGAAGAACAAAAGTTTGCTGAGCAGAGGCTGACAGAGCCGCAGCTTTGATGCCCTGTGCGCCAATGGCAACTGGAAAAATGGTCAACACCATGGATTCACCCAGAAGTGTCTCTCACTTGAACACCTCACTGACAGATGTGACTTAAAACGCTGCCGTGATCACACAATAGATGTCATAAGAACTGTGCCGGCGTTATCGCTGTCACGTAGCGCCCTCTACCGTCTGAGGTGACACCTGCAGCATGTCCATGTGACTGGGTAGCTCCGCCAGAGGCGAGGAGAGTTTAATTCTCCGAGACTGCAGCTGAAATTTCTCTATCAGCTCCTGAAATGAGACCGAAATGAGAGAACAAAGTGAGCAGGAAAAAGCGGGGAGGGAGTCAAAGAGGTCAAATCACCAGTGGAAGTAATAGTTCAACTGGAAGGTATCATAATACAAGCAGAGAGCCCTCACCGGCGGCAGGGCCACGTTTGTTAGCTTCCTCCAATGAGATATGACCTCGTCCTCGCTCAGGATCCCTCTGTCGACCAGCTTTCTCACCAGGAACAGGTAGTTGTTCCACTAAAGACACAGTAATATATTCAACAAATCTCTCCTTCCACTCTTGGTACTTGTCACACACTAAGAACCATCAACACAAGGAAATCTGCTACAAATTTAAAGAAAAACTGTTAATCTTTTGGTTGAAAAATCCTAAATAAACATAAAAATAAAACAGTGAAAATATTCAAAAGAAAACCAAATAGGATGTCGGTATGGAGGTAATTGGTGAACCTCGGTGTCGTTGGCTTTCAGCACAGCAGTGACGGTGAGTGGGGAGAAGAGCAGGTGGAGCGGGGCGGAGGAGCAGCAGTCTCTCTCCCACAGCTCGGCGAGCTGCTCCAGCAGCGATCTGACAGGAGGCTCTGAACCTGCACCGGGACCTGCAGTAACCCCGCCCCCTCCGGTGCACACAGACACAGGCAGCACCGGCAGTTCTGCAGACACTGAGCGGGACACACACATACAACAGAAACTCGGGTCTGAATGTTGCTAGGTCCCAAATCAAGAAATTTATGGAGCTAATGACTCATGTTCTAATATGACTGTTGCATTCACTCAGGGATTTGAATTAAGTTCACAGCCAACAGTATTTAAATCAATCACTGTCAGGGACTCTTACCCAGTTTACAGGCCAGCAGAACAGTAGAGTTCAGAAGCATCAGCTCCGACATCACAGTTGAAAACTAAGCAAGGAGAAGACAAGTGTGACCAATGCTGGCAGAACACAGTAGAAGCAGTGGGTGTGTATCACTTGTGTTGTCTTGTGTACCTTCCTGCAGGCAAGAGTGTCCCCCACTCTGTGCAGCAAGGTTTTTAGCTGAGAGACAGTTGGCAGCTCCCCATCAGTCCTGGGGCCGACAGCGATGCTCAGAAGCTCCTACGATTAAAAAGAAAAGAAAGAAAAAGACACTAGCACAGAAATTCAGACAAATATTACCCAACAACTGGGGTCATACTGCCTTGTGTTCTAGGACCACACCTTCATCTCAATGAGGATGTCTGAAGGCAGTGAAGCACTGTGGCTGCAGCGTGGCAGGCAGGAGATCGCTCGCTCACTGCCTTGTTTTCTCTTGGGAGTAGTCGAGTGCTCCTGGGCGACCAACTCAACCACGGCCCGCTCAACGTCCCCCGAGTCTGGAGCCAGCGGGCTGCCCACAGCCTTCATCACACGATCATATCTGCTCTTCCACTCTCGCCTTATGAGCGCTGAGGGTGGGGAAGCAGAAGGGAAATGTTAGATTTGACGTCCTTAGGGAACCTTTAACCACTGCACTGGCTTTTTTATTTTATCTCCAGTATAACAGTATAAATGTTCTGTAACAAGATCCAAGCAGTTCTAACACTCCAGGCACAATGTCTGCATTAGGTATTCATGGTGGCTACCCTGCTGAACCGTTGCAGCTTAAACACGAGCGCGTCCACACCATCGGCTCAGCTGCAGACACACTGGTGTCAGCTCCGTCTTATGAAACTGCAGTGAGAGGTGTCAGTTTTTCTGTAATGCTGCTTGTAAGATAGTAAAATAATCATCTACAGGTGACCGCAGGTATTACATGTGACAAACGGGAGGTGAACCCTAGATGACACAGCAGCGAGGACAAGGAAATGAAAACTAAGAAGGGCAGTGCGTCCAAGCTTCAGTTACACAAAGGATCTGATCAGTCGTTCTGAATTGTAGCAGTAGTAGTAAATTGTAGTTTGTAGTTTCTGTCAAAGTAATTTGACAGAAACTACAGAAACACTTTTAGTTTTTGATTAAAACATGGTGACAGGAGGGTGTGTGGGCCAAGAGAACCCATAAGCTGCAGTAATCCCTGGCCTCAGGTCATTTGAAATAAAATGAGGTCCGATCCATATAAGGAGATAAAAAAAAAAAAGAGCCATCGTATCAGATTTCTACTTGGAAATATCCGGAGGTTTCAGAAAAGAGATACACATCTGAAAACATTCATTCATTTCAAGGGGTGGTAAAAATGTCATTCTGAAAGAGAAGCTTCTTCTGGAATTACACTTAACTGCATTTAACTATGTAAAAACAGTTTAAAAACACAAGTAGCTACCTGTGATGTTAGCGGAGAGCCAGCTGCAGGCCTTTTCCGTAGCGAGACGTTTGGTAATATTTTCTGATGTTGTCAGAACCTGCATAGACACAGTCACAAGTTGAAAACCGTGTTTTAAAAATCAAATCTGCATTTAGAGACTTTCGGAAATTGTGGAAGTTTGTCTCAGAGGCTTTGAGAAAGTATTTTTTTTCCAGTAACATCATGTCATCCGTTTTACATGGTAATTTTTAATGGGCCTTACAGCAGGAGAGGTCTCATCTGGGAGCAGAATTCTTATGGCTTCAGGACCCTTCTCACAACAGAACCTGCAAATCACCCAAGACAGAGATTACCATAAAGATAGGATTACCCCACAGAGGTGAAATACTTTGAAATAAACAAATCATTTTTCCGGTTATCAAACATACGGGCCATAAATCTATGGACTTGACAGCCAGATTTTTGAGTTGAGTTTTGCTTGGTGCCTGTAGAAGAGGCTGCTGTACCTTGTGGCTCTCGGCAGAGCCTCCAATCCCGCGACACACAGCTGAGCACAGATGGACTCATTCAGTTTTGACGGATTTGAATTGGGTATCTCCAGGCCAGCCCTCAGCATCTTCTCTCCTCTCTCCACCAATTCGTTCACCAACGTAGCTCTGGAAGAAAAAAACCCAGAGATGAATATCAATGCAAGTGACATCCAATCAAAAACAGATTCAGTTTACAGAGAGCGGTGAATTCACATCAGCCACCTAAGTGCTGGTAAATTTATGCTGTTGACCAGTGACTCCCTTCTTAGGAAGGCAACCAACCTAGTTTGCAGACTGATTACCAGCGGCTCTGAAAGTCTTTTTCAATTCCAAAAAGTAATTTGGTGGAAAGCTCTTCAAAGTAAAATATAAACATTGTGAGAGAAACAGCTGGTTTACAAACGAATGACTTGGAAATCTCTAAATCTGTTCACAGCTTGCAGGGTGAAGCTCAGTAATACTGACTTCATGTGCTTGACGCCGTTGGATCCGATTCTCTCAGCCACGAACTCCACGGTGCGACGCAGTGATGGAGGCTGGTTGTGAAAGAAAGCTTGTTCGAGGTCCACCTGTCACATTTTAACAGCTAGTTAAAATAATGTTGGAGTTCATTGATGCCATTTCCAGTTTCTACTGCTGTTCACTCACCTGTAGTTTCTGATGTGACCGGTTGGCAGCGGGTGTGTCCCTGAGCTCGGCAGACGTGGGAGTGATCTTACGGATGATTCCTCCACTTTTTGCTGTGCTTCCAGACACAAAGGCCGCAAGAAGCTTACGGAACTCACCTGAGCGGAGAAAACAAGACAGGTAACATAAACCCTTTGGCTCCTGATAAACAGCATTTAGGTCTTCTGCAGAGAACACACAGAAATGTGCCTCAAAAACACAAGCTATTTGGTCGATTTCCACTCACCAAGAAATGGACAACATGTATAGAGAAGCTGCTGATCCACCAGGGGAATACAGTCCTGGAAATAACAAGAAAGCCCTCAGGATAAATGGAAAGAAAAACAGTGGATAACTACAACTACGACATGTTACTCACAAGCCCTGAGCTGCTTTTGTCGCCATCCTCCAGGTTTGCAACCTCGGTAAACTCACTGGTGAAGAAAATGTCCTCAGGAATCACAGGAATCTAAACACAACAAGTTGAATCACAGATAACCACTGTGTAAAGGAGAGTTACGGTAATGTGTGTTACAATTTAATTTGATTTTATACAAACGCAAACACACATGGGCAGGATGTGTCTCACCTGGAAAAGCCATCCTAACACAGACAACAGGAGCAGTTTGTTCAGGTAACACATTTCTCCACATCCTCTCAGCAGCATTCTCCTACAAGCACACAAACGTCAAAGCAAGGCAAACTTTCTAAGAAGAACAACAAGTGGTCAAATACATGTTTAATACTTTTTTCTTACATGTTAAAGCAGCTGACATATTGCTGAATATGAACTAATAATTTAACTTTCAGGAGGTCCAAGGCATGAATTATTGTTAATAACAGGAGACAGACCTGTACAGGAGAAGCAGTGTTCCTAATGCCGTCCTGTAGCAGAGCAGCAGGGGCCCGGTATAGTCCAACATGGAGAGGAACTCCACAAGCCAGGGGATGGTCAGGATGGTTCGCCTCCTCCTCACACTGTTACTCAGCACAGCACACACATCCAGCACTGGAATACTCTGAAGGAACGAGAAGTAAAAATCCATATAAACAGCCGAGCAGTTTAATGTGCCGGGTCACTCACCAATCTAGAGGGAAGTCCTCCTTTAGGTTGGTTTTAACCTCCATTGTCATTCATTCATTCATTCATTTAAATGCTGATACCGCCTGTAAAACACTTGTTTATTTATTTAAATACTCTTTTGCTATTTATTTTACTTACATTGCCTACGTTGTTTATACTCTGCCTCTTTATGTTGTGTTTTGTGTACTGTTTTCTTAAAAAAAAGTCTTTTAAAATTCTTGTTATCTTGTATCCTGAATAATGACAATAAAGACAAGAATATTCTTGAATATTTTTCTTGATTTTTTTTTTTTTCACCCTCACCTTGCTGCGCAGGGCTATCGCAGTCTCTTGGATCTCTCGGGATGGTTTCTCAGATGTTTGGTATGGAAGGAAAGAAATGAATCCCAGAAACTTCGCCAGAAGCCGAGCGAGCAGGAGCACAGAGGTGAAACGCTGCTTCTCGTCCTGATGGGTGAGAAAGAAGAAATTTATTAATAGTTAAAAGCACACATCAGATTAGATCTTTTCTAAATCTGGTATGCTTTTTTCATTTCAAAACGCTTTACAAGCATGTAAAAACATTGCTTACCTGCTGCTCCATGTCGCCATCTCCCTCCTCCTCCCCCCCCTCCGCAGTGGAAACAGGGGGGCTCAGGATGGACACCTCGTCCAGCTGGAGGAGCTGCTGACACAGGCTGTCCTGCAGGTGCTGGTTCAGCTGGCAGCTGGTACATAATGTATTAGATCACACACACACAAAAAGACAAGGGAAATGTTTTAAGTCAATTACAAACCAAAGCATGGACATTAGGTCACATTAGCCTGTTTATGTCTGTCCTCTGTCTATTTAACATTCTAATGGTCTCACCAGCTCGCTGCCTGAATGAAGTCTCTGAAGAACTCCTGGTGGCCAGGGAAGGATGGAGGAGGACAAGGACCAACGACTCCCTGAGGCTGAATGAGACGCTCTTCCAGACGCTTCAGACGCCCCAAGCTGTCAGCTCCCAGCATGCCAAGCAGGTCATTGTCAGCGGTATCTCCGGGAGAGCTGTTCACACGAGGGCCTTTACACATCTACAAAAAAGATTTAGTTTAGTACACTGTTTTGGCCAGGAATAATGAGTAATATAAATTAGATGAGGTGCAACAATCTACCTGAACAAGCTGCTTCAGGAACAGACGCACAAAATGAGAATGGTTTCCAGCAGAGGTCAACTGATTCATCATCCCCCTAAAAAAAAAAAAAAGAAGAAAAATAATTTTTAAAAATGTAGAAATGAAAAATGTTTTAGATCATTTGTGGATATTTAAATTATGAAATAATTCCTTAAACTTGCCTTATTCTGCTCCCTAAAACTGAACCAAAGTTCCATCCTGGTTCTGTGTGAAGGTCCTCCCATTCTCGCAGGATTTCATAAAAAATATCTCTGAGAAATAGGCGAAAATATAAAATACAAAGGTGTAACTGATGAAGTCAAATTCATCAACTGCAATTACTTTAAATGCCTAAACATTACTCAGCTGGATACCTCTGCTTTTTAAAAGTGTGGAAGGCCTTGTCACTGCTGAAGTTGGACCTGTTGTCTGTAGCAGGACGGAATGGGACTGAGTGGATGAAAGTAGAAACTGAGGGAGACAGCTAGAAAGGGAAAATACAAATAATATTCAAACCCAACAAATAGTGCAGAACAGTCTTTTTAAATTGTCTATAATATCAAGAGACATGTACATGCTCTTGCACATAAATACACAACGAAATAAAAAAAACATACCTTGGCTGTGCTCCTGTCCTGGGCTTGAGTGAGACGGTCCCTAAGATCTGGAGCAAAGGACCCGATCCTCTCATTCTCTGCCAGCAGACGCAGTGTACATTTGTCCAAATGAGCCACCAACCTTACATAAGACAAAAATAAATGCTTGTAATAAACTCAGAGACCAACTGGAGGAACAGTATCAATTCATTAAGTACAAAAAAACAGTGAGTCGTGACTTGAGAAAAACAAGTAACAAACTCACTGGAACTGCTTCTCCAGAACCTGGACTGCAAAATACACACAGTTGTGTACCGGTCTTAGGTAACATCTCTCCAGAACATCTGAAAACATGAAAGATGTGGCTCAATATCAATGTTAACAGACGTTTACCCAAAATATTGGAAATTAAAATCTGACTGGGCACCTGAATTGACAGAAAACAAGCTTTCCTGATCCTCACTGTTGGGAGAGTGAGGGGATCGTGACGTCAACAACTGTATCACAAAGAAAAGCTCCAGGAAAATGTTTGGTACGAGGTTTTCTGTAAGACATGATAACACTAATCACTTATCCTCATCTTAAAGACTTTAACTAGAGTTAAAATCACGTAAAATGATTGTTGTCAGTTATTGAAAAACATTATATTTTAAACACATGGGGAATTATCAATATTTTCTTATTCTACTATTTCTTCTTTTCTGTCTATAAATACATTTATTTTATTATTTTCCCCACTTACTTTAAACTAGCTCAATCATGACACCTCATGGCCATTTACCAGAAATGCAGGTACAATAGAGCTCTGCTAACAGATCCAGCTCAGAGGACAAGGTGACTTTGGATGGTTCAGGACTAGTCATCTGCTGGTCAGGTGTAACTTTAGATCCGATACCGAGCCCTGACTTGGTTGGGGTACATGGGTCCAGAGAGGAGGGCAGAGGAGAGTCACCCCGCTGGGCTCGCTTTGACCTAAAAAACAGTCGTCATTGTTAAATTGATGCTACAGGCTAAATTACATATTGGACAATATGAGGAAACAGAATAAACTTAAATAAGTCTGGTTACCATACATGTACTAGAGAATAGTACAAGGCTTTTCGAAGTTGTCAGATCAAATGTATAAACAACCCCCCCTTTTCTTTGACTACTTTGCAAAAGGTCAACTTTGTTTGTCGATACAATTAATTAATCTACATGTACACATACTTCTCCCTCTTCAGAAGTTCCCTCTCCTCCTGCAGGCTGACGGGGCTGCCCACTGTCATCAACCCCTGAAGTGCTTCTATCCCCAGTGGAGGAGTAGCAGGCTTCCTGAACGGTGTGGAGGTGAAACAGGTCTTTGGTTTGGAGTGTGGCCGCTCTGCACTGACTGGTGTTGGGTTTATTCTCCTCGATGGTTTGGAGCCCCTGAGGATGAATGCAACTTGTTACACAGATCTAAAAATAATAAGGAGAAGTCACAGTAACATTCGTTGAACTGAGAGTTGTGGACTCACGCTGGTGAAACCGGTGATGATCCAACAGGAGGAAAATCCTCCAAGTTGTTAAAGTTGAGCTGCCCCACAGACGGAGGTGAAACCTGCTCATTTAATCTACTGTACCCTCCTCCACCTCCTCGACCTGACCGCCTCCCCCCGCTATCCCATCGTACATTTTCCTCGCCATGATGCCCTCCACGCCCTCCTCCCTGTCTTCCTTGTCCAGCCATACCACCACCACTCCTCCTGCGGCCTTTCTGCATTTGCTGGTTAGGGCTGGGGTGCAGGTCTGGAGGGGAAACCATGTAGTCCCCAAGACTGATCCTCTGGGCAGGCCTGCGCTCGGAGCCAGAGGGTCTGGAGGCAGGGCTCCATGCTGTGGTAGAGGAGGGGCTGCTGAGGGCGCTGACCCCACTAAGAAATTGGGACTCTGACTGAGCGGCAGCATCCAACTCAGTCCCGGGTGACACAGACGTGGTGGCTGGAGAAAACAGCTGGATCCGGCTGGCACTCCGCAATCCTGTTCCATCTCCTGCAGACCTGTAACCCCTCCTGTCAGTGAAGCCTTGTGTCTGTGCAGCAGGCATGGGGCGGCTGGGGGTCTTGGCCGGCGTGGAGGGGCCATGAGTTAGCGCTTGGCTGCTCTGGTCTCTCAGGAAATTTAAAAGGAAAGGCACAAATTCTTGCTTGTGAACCGTCAGGCCAGGTTTACTGAATGACAGTCTGTCATTCTCCTGTGGAAAAGAGAGACATCCTGATGTTGAAGCATGAAGCTGAAATTTCACAGATATACACTGATAAATCAGTGATGAATTAAGGACAATAGAAAACTAGTCAATAATTTAGCTGCACAGATTCAGGTCATTTCAGCAGAAACAAGATAGTTAACCTTGCTAACACCGCGCTGGCTAACATCGGCTAACATGCACAGGCCTCTTTCAATAATAACAGAGAGCAGAAGTAATAGAGGTTAAATATCCTCTGATATGACGCTGAAATGTCTCTTGGCTGAGGGCGCAAGTATCACGTCCACACAGGCTGCGCTAGCCCGTTAGCTCCGCGGCTAAAAGTTTTGTTTACACTGACTTGTGAGCGATGTCATCACGTAAATAACTGAATGTAAAAGTCTAGCGGGTTCTCAAAGTGTCGCTCATGGGGCTCCGAGTTGCTCCATACGCACCTCCAGGTTCCTTAGCCAGGTCGTGACCGTGTTAATGTCCGCTTTCTTCGCCAGGACACTTTCCAAAAGAGCCGCCATTCTGCCGCGCGTCTGTGGAACTGAGGAGAAGAGGGCGGGGTCAGCGTCCACGCATGCGCACATTGCGAGTGACGTAAGATAACAATGTGTGCAACCGGAAGATGGTGACAGCTCATTGCCTGGTCCCCATGGCAACAGCGAAGAACCTCAAGAATATTTAAATGTATACATTTTAATCAATGAAAGGAAGGAAAAGCTCCCACGCGGCTCTGTCTGCATGCGGAATGAGTATTTTATTTATAACCAGTTTATAAAAATAAAATACAAAATAATTTTAAAACCAAAAAGGAAAAAAAAACACTGTACAAGGCATTGATATGGTACAAATGATAGAATAAACATAAATAATTACAGTTATATACAATGCAAAACTCCCACTTGTTACATTCTTTCCTTGAAACTGTACAATTACATTTTCAAAACCTTGACGTACATTACAACACAAAAAATATTGACCATTAAAAAATCCCAACAATTGAAATCAAAACAATGGATGGGCAAATTAGCAAATGTCACAATAAATAATTTCCTGTCAAGTATTTATACGTATTTAACAAGTAATCTGATGTTATGATGAGAAGTGTACAGTGTGGACACCAAAAGCTTTTGGTGGTTTTCTTCTCACCTTTTAAAATGAAACAAAACAGCTGGGTTTGCTCTTGTCAGCCAGTTGGGTATCTGTCACCACAAATACCAAAAAAAACCAGCACGCTACTACATAAATATGACACCTTCAACATCGGGCCACCTGAAAAAGTGACGACAATAATCTCATCTGTAAGGAAACACCAGGACTACAACTACACACCACAAATGTGCAATAAAAATAATATCAGAGAAACATGAGAAGAAATCAGATCATCTTTTAAAATCAGCAGCACAGTTTAGTGTCTGTTCCTCCCTATCACTGAAGCTTGTTAGTGTATAAGTTATGGTTTTACAATAATGGTTTAATTTAAATAATCATTTGAATATCATATAGGTATATATTAAAAGTCTTGCACAACAGCGTTCTGAACTTTGAAAGCTTGAGGCTGAAATAAAGACGGCTGAACGAGGGAGGATTCAGAGATTGATTGCTGGCGACACGTGGAAACTGCACGCCCCTGTTTGAGCAGCAATCACACGAACAGACACACACTGAACACTGCAACCTGATATGTTTTCATTCCAGCCAGTCGATCGATAAACGGCCCATGCAAGCTCACAGGAAAAGAAACAGGTCTTTGCAGCACTGATTTCAGAGGTGACCTGGCATTCACAGACAAGAGATAAGGGGCAGGAAAAAGGCTCGGGCCCTCTAATAGTGGAATGATCACCAACACAGACAAGGCTCAGTCATCCCTCACTATGCACAGAGGGGGCAGAGAAGAGACATTAAGGCGGCTGACTGACTGAACGCTGTCTGCCTTCAGGTTGAGTCATCGTAGCTGCTCTGTGAGGCCGGCGTGGGTTCCTGCACGAGTCAAACCGACACAGCACGTCTACAAAGCCACGTGCCCACTCTATACACTGATATCAGACACCAAGTCGAACCACATCTGCAAAATCTATCAAAATATTTGGCAATGTCTGTTCATACATGCAGCCGTGTCTTATAACTGCTGCTGTTTTATCTTTCAACTCGCTTTTTTTTCCTAGAATACAAAGTCTGTTCTCCTTCTTTTTTATTCTGTGCATCACTTCCTATATTTGCACTAATAAAAATCTTGTCATTATCCAGCAACACAATCATCCCAAGTCCGTGCAGGAAGCGCAAAAACACTAGTTTCATATACAAGGTGGGAAGAGGAAAATGAGATACACAGATTCACAGAAATAAAACCACCCAGCAGATAATGAAGTCCCTGCTGGGCTAAAATCTTCACAAGATAAATGCCCTGTTATGGGAAGGGGTGTGCAGCGTTTGACTCGATGAGTTTGAGGTTTTTTTTTTATTATTATTATTATTTTATTTTTAATTCCTGTCTTTTCTCTGTTGAACATGCAAAGAGTAGCTCTGGAAGGATGCCGGAGTTATTTTACAGTATCTTACAAGCAGAGGAGTGGGAAGTGGAGTTTGAGTGAGGAATCTGGACTTATATCAAAGCACAAACATTACTCTAACTCCTTTGCCTGGAGCACAAACACATTTTACGTTGTTTTATAAAAAAACAGACATTCTCCAGCGCCGGAGCAAAAAAAAAAAACATTCTTCATCATATTACATATATACATATATACACACACATATGGCCTCTGTTCTCAGTAACATTTGATAAAATGTTGTTTGAGGTCTGAAATTCACATTTGTTCAAAGTGACCTGGTACATACAGGACAGCTGAAGAGGGTTTCCAAATTTGAATAAATCCTTTATAAATAACAGCTACTTTACACTCAAGTAAACTGTTGCTCAAACTGAGTCAGATTTACAAATAGTTGAGTTGCTACTTTTTCTACATTTAAGAATACTGGTGGAATGAGTCGTCGTCTTGGTAGCCGTGGCACGCGTCTGATTTTGGCTCAATTACATTGTTTCTAATGACAGACACACCAGAGTGAATCCTCAAGCTGCCCAAAGTGCCAAGGCACAAGCTGAGACAAATATATCTAAATATATGATGTACCTTGTGTTCTTTAAGCTCCCTACTGCTACTACAACTACAGCTAACACATGATGCCTTCACGTCTAAGAAGGAGTTCCACGACAACGACCTGTAATTCCTTCAGATCAGCTCTCCGCAACACAGTAGGCACAAAAAGGTGTGTATCCCCACACACGGTACATGATTGATTGTATAAAGGATCACTTCGGCGTAATCCCGTCGATTGAGCGTGTAAAACTAATCCGGGCGACACAAACCCGTGCATCCGTGATCGCACAGAAGAGGGTACAGGCGTCGTAGGCATCACTAAGCATGAAAATAAATATCTCAATAAATACAGCTGTACACAAACTCTGGCTTTATGCGTTCACATAAAATAAATATTATACCCTGCCTGCTCCAAACACCAGAAGACAACGGAGTCAACCCCCAGGCTAATATCTAACAAAGCTGGGATCAGCTACACTGACATTCAATCAGTGTTACACAAGTGCATCATTACAGGGGGATAAATACGCTACTCTATATCGTTGTGCAGGATGGTTCAAAGTTAAATAAGCTGATTTATTTATGTGTCTACTGGCTCAACTAACTATTGACTCATGTATTACTGAACTCCCTGCCTTGAGGAAGGACTGGTACATTTTACAGCTACACTATTTTTGCTCTACCACATTTTAAGGAATATAAAACGAGGACCCTGACATACAGAAGAATTGTCTTAAAACCGTCAACGAAAACATTTACTTATACGGAAGAGTCGGGGAAATGTTAGAAGATGGTGTGGGGACATTTTGACCTCTGCATGTCCCACATCTTGACGGAAATTCAATACTAAATCCACGGAAATCCCCTTTAAAGCTACGCACGTTACTGAATAACAAACGTTGAGTGCAAACAGAAGGAGCGAACACTGGGAAGCGGCGAGGTTCAACTGTACGAATAAGACTGTGAAAGAAGATTTTTTTTCAAATGAGGAAGACTCATGTTCTTGTCTTGACTGATGTCTGTCAGGACGTAGAGTCTTCCCATCCTCTTCTGTATCAATGCAACTATCTGCTCAGCTTGCTGGAGCACTTGCCCTCTCGGCTGCAACCTTTACCCCTGGACAGGTATAGGGGGCCTGTGCGTGCCTGGCGGCTGCAGCAAGTCTCCTGATGATGGGAGTAGAAGCGGCGAGGGGGCGGCGAGCCGGAGAAGCTGGGCGGCGAGCGGCTGCGGCCGAGGCAGCTCCCTCCCCCGCCCCCGCGGGGCTCGTGGCGGGAGGGCGAGGAGCTCACGGAGCGCTGTAGCGAGGAGGAGCTGCGCGGCGAGGCGCTGGAGCTGCGGTGGTGGTGCGGCGAGCTCGTCAGGCTGCAGATGCCCATCCTGGAGCCCCCGTGCTGGGCTGCCGAGCGGTGGTGAATGGGGGAGCCGCGGGAGCCGTGCATCAGCTGAGCGAGGCACGTCAGGAGGTCTGAGTCACTGGTGCTGCTCGCTCGGATGCGGTAACGTCTTAGCCTTGGCGGGAACACAAGAAGCAGGGAAGAGTGTGAGCAACATCCAAGTCATAATAAATCATATTCGTTTTTAAATAAAATCTTGCTCTTTAGAACGATTGTATTCATTATTGGACTCAGATGAACTAATTACCTGCCCTCCACTGTGGAGCGACTTGGCGGCTTCCCTGGCGGTGGGCGTGGCAGGTATTGGGCAGCCAACTGCTCAGCAGAAGAGGCCGAATGAACCGGACGAGGGATCCTGCTCTTGCGGGACAGAGGGCTAGAGGAGGAGGAGAGGGACGGAGCGTCGTCTCCCTGGCGGTCGGAGCGGGAGCCCATAAGAGAGTCCTCGTCCTGCGAGCGGTCAGAGGTGGAGGACAGCGGGTCTCTGGCAAGGGAGGCGACCATGGCACTGCGCCTATCAGAGAGGGAGGGCGAGGCGGTAGGAGAGGGGACCGGACCCTGGTGACTGGCTTTCTTCTTTAAGAGTTTCTCCTTGGCAGACCCCGGAGGTGGGAGCTCCAGCAGACTAAAGGGCTCCAGGACTGGGATGCGGCTTTGCCTGCGGCTGGGGTCCTTGCGGGGGGCAGCTGGGGAGGAGGACCCTGGGCTGCCAGTCTGCTCTTTGGCCTGGATCACCTCTCCCCCTTCCTCCCCTCTCAGCTGAGGTTCTGTGGCACAGGGAGCAAGGCCGGAGTCACTCTCGTGGTCTCTCAGCTTGGGGTACGCAACACTGTTGTCTTTTTGTACGCAGGCAGGGAGGTGGCCATTCGTAAAAACAGGACTTCGAGGAGAGTGCGGAGAACGCGGGGAGCGAGGAGAGCGCGGAGAAGAGGGCGAGCGTGGAGGAGGCGAGCGAGGAGGTGAGCGTGGGGAGCGGGGGGAGCGCGGGGAAGACACGCGACTTGGCACAGGGCTCGGGGCTTTGGTGTTGCTGTCTCCATTGACCAGCATTTCAGCCAGGGGGTCTGTGGGGGTCCCTGGATGGGCGGGCACATGGTCCTGCGGGGAGGTGATGTCCACTGTGTGCTCCTGGACCTGCTGAGCCTCAGCTTCTCCACGCCTCTCCAGGAGGAGGCACTGTGGAGCACTGTCTGATCCTGACTGGGAGGACAGCCCAGAGGGACGCTGAGCTGTCAACTGAGGAGGGGGGAAGGTGAAGACATGGGACACGAGAGAAAGACACACACACAAGTGTTATTCCAAAATCAAGCAGACAAAAGTTGGGAATATTATTCGTATTGTCAAAGGCCTGTTGCTGATAGACTACAACATGTCGAGTTGTGCTGTAGTGCTGTAGCAAGAGCCTGATGCAGATGTGTGACAAGAGAAGAATTGTATAATATGGGGTAATAAATGGTGATTAGTTTGGCAACAGCATGCAGTACCATAGCTACCATTGTCAGACCAAAACACACAAGTGCTATGGCAGTGTCAGTCAAGCTGTGAGTACTAAACCGGCAAGTAGGACAGGAAACGTTCACGCAACTTCGCAGGGGGCTTCAGCGAAGAGAGGGTGAGGAACAAATACAGGGAGAGAGAGAGGAAGAGAAAAATAGCGAGGACAAAGACGATCTGAAACAAAAGAGATCATGCAACCGGTAGTCATGACTCGACATTCCAAACACACATGCCACAATCAGACAAACACACAACCCTATTCAGATCACAAGAACACATGTCCAGACACAAGGACACATCTGACCCATGCTCTGCCTGGCCTGCACAATGCCCCTCATGGTCTCTGGAGAGAGCTGCCTGACAACAACACAGTAAGCAAGCCAGCGGAACAAAGGAGCCAAAACAAGCCACGTAAAGGAAAAAGAAGATGAACAAACAAAAGCGTTTATAGCCCGTGTGTTGCTACTGACGTGAATGGAGGACTGTTTTTATTGTGGTGAGCTCATCACCTGCTGAAGTTGGGCGCGTGTGATGCGTATGACAGAGGGGAACTTGGCGTTGGCAGCACCCGCTGGGATGGCGGGCAGTTTCCTACGACTGGGCGAGCGGGTGCCGGGGGCGGGATGTGGTGGTAGCGGAAGGGAGGCATGGCAGGAGGAAGAGGAGGCGCGGTCCTGCTGCTGGTCGGCCGACTGGCTGCGCCTTATCCCTGGCGGGTGCCGCTGGTGCAGCGGGTCCGACAGGGTGGTCAGGAGAGTGTGAGGGCTGGGAGAGCGCAGAGGGATGGGGCTGTGCGTCCGCGCTGCGACCTCCTCGGGCAGGGACGGAGGAGAGGTGGGGAGCTAAGAGAGGAAGTGGGGAGAGAAGTGGGAGGTGGAGAGAGGAGGGGGGGGTGAGTTTGGTGAGGGAGTGAGAAGATGGAGGAGGTATGGTGGGAGTTCTACGATGCAGTATGAGCAGCGGACTGCAGCGAGTACGATGCACGATGGAGATTAGGGAGGTTGCTCCTGGGAACTTAATTCAAGGTACAAGTTCTGGTTGTGTGAGCGTTAGGGGAAAAAATCAACTCTGCCATTTGAGTAAAGCTTGGACAAAATGGGCTTGTGGAAGGTTATGAACAGCAAAGGAGCAAATAAATAAAAACTAAGCAAATCAAAGTTTATCCTGTAAAGAAATCGGTTGCTTTGCAAAAATAAATGAGAACAACTCAACACACTGCAAAAAGTCGGCAAATAAGACCAAATATATGCATGATATCGAAAGCAAATCAAAGAGCATTTCAAAACCATGAGCTCTCCCCTTCCTCCATGCTGTGATGTGATCAAAGCTGTGTCACAAATATCTTCTAGTAACAGATACACAAGTGAGAAGCGGGCAAACACAAAGCAGTAACATTTAGCTTCAAACTACAGCAAGATGCAGCTGGTGGAGCTTATATGACTTTAGCATTACAGTTCTAGAGCTAGAACTCTGACTCTGTGCAGCTTTTTAACTTTGTAAAACGCTGAGTACAGTCAGTCTCATGTATGCCATGTTGGTGAGGTGGCCCACAAATGTAAGTGCTTACCTGCGTGAGGACTCCCTCAGCCAGAGCTTCAGCCGGGCTGGTGGGCGTGATGGGAGGCAGGGCCCCAACCGGGCCCACGCTAAGCTCCAACTTGTCCGCCTTTGCACTTCCTTTGGAGGAAGCCGTGCTCTCCTGTTTGGCTTTGCCAGAGCTAGGGCTCGGGCTGCCCTTACCCCAACCAGGAGACCGTTGCCCTGGCTGGAGCACCTCAGGCTCCTCGTCCTCCTCTGAGGGGCTGCAGGTAACCTTGGCTCCTGGGGAGCCACTTGGTCGCTCCACCAGTACCCACTCCCTCGAGTCAATGTCCTGCCTCCCAGAGCTCAGATTGAGGGCCACGAATCCCCCGCTGCTGGCGTGCCCCTCACCCTGCTCCAGAGACCCAGGGGATGCGGGTTTGGGAGAGCCGTTGCCAGACAGGAACTCCTCGTCATAGTGCCAGATCCTGTCGGGACGCTCCCCGGTAGGTACGGTTTGACCCTGAGTTACTGGGATGATTGCAGCTCCACTCGCCTCCTTCTCCGGGTGCGGGGTGCCGGTCTGCTGCTGAGCTGAGCTGAACATACACAGGACAGATGCAAACAATCAAGTCTCTACTGAGGAAGAAAGACGTATTGGAGCTTTAGCGGTTACTCGATGAACCTACCAGGCCTCGAGGAAGCGATCTGGACTGGGCTTCGACTCGAGGCCGAGCCTCCTCTCCAGCTCAAAGCTGTGGATGTTGCGGAGCTTCCTCAGCAGAGGGCCATCTCGATCTGAAGCTATCCCCTCACAGTGTTTGACTGGAGAACCCAAACTCGGCCCGGCGTAGGGGCTCTGGTGTCCTTGGTTGCCCTGGTTGTTGCTCTGTTCCTCCTCCGTCGCCGCCTGAGGGAACCAGCCAGTTTTAAAAAAGACTTTACCAAAGACGCAAGTGATCTTCACCAGAGGTGCTGAACTCCAATATGACATGGACTAGAAAGCCCAAGTTTGTGCGTTCTGATGGATCTACCTTCCAGACTGCGGTCCTGATGCGGTTCCGGTTGCGGTCCAGCTCCTCCCACACGTCAGCCTCCTGGTTGCGGTGTGGGTGAAGGGGGGAGCCGGGCAGGCGATCCGGGGCGGGGTTGTTCTCCACGTCACTGAGCTGCTCGTCCTGCAAGACCTCATCTGTGTTTTCCCTCAGCAGGTCGCCAGGTATCAGGGAGGCATTCGCCATGCTGCGACACCATGGAGGACACACATTGTTTCATCCATGAGGCTGAAATAAATCTCTAGTCTATTTGAGTTGACTCAATTATTTCAACTCACCCCATATGTGCCGGAGTGAGCCGGGTGTGATGCTGTGGAGTGGTGGCACTGGCACTGATCGTCAAGGTTCCGTCTGTGCCGGTGCGCTCCCAGTCGTAGGGGTCGTTCTCCACCACGTTGTAGGTCTTCATGCTGTTGTCAAACACCGACATGAGCAGCTGAAACAGAAACACACAGTTATTCTGGAGAATACACACAAAACGCGCCCATTTGTGTTTTCACTTGTGTACCTGGTAGTCAGGCTTGGTGAAGTAGTCCAAGCTGGAGATGTGTTCCAAAAACACACCAAACTCTGCCGGCAGATGTTTGAGCATCAGGCGATGATCGTAGGTCTCCTTCAGCTTCCCCACGTGTTCCTGAGAATGAAAAGACACATGAACCCGTCTCAGCTCATCACTCACAACACCCGGGACACGACAGGAAGGACAACAATTATTCTCGTCCTTACTTTGTCCTTGATCTTCCTCCACGGCAACTGACCGACCAGAAACTCCACCAGCATGTAGAAGAGGGACCAAAGGTCGTCATGACGACCCATCTCCTGCAGAGTTACATCATCATTTGAGCTGACATCAATCAACATCACTGGGTCAGAGGTCAGGGTTTAGCTAATAAACTATAAGAGTTGTGGGACAGCGTCAGGGTTTACTCGAGAGCCGCAGCGCAGCTTGCACAGGTACTGACCTTATTCTTGTGCGCGTTGACAGATGCATAACGTACCGTCCCCCTGAACCCTGCCACAGGACGAGGCTGAGGGACGAAGACGGATACAGCCGATTGTTTAATCACATATACATTCTTTAGGCTACTTAAACATGTACTCATTGACCAAAGAGAGCACTTACAGGCCGGACCTCCTGGCATGAGTTGGTGAACTGGCGAGCCAAACCAAAGTCCAGCATGTAGCAGGTACGACAGGTGCTGGGGAAGCGACCCATGGCGAAATTGGACTGATGCGGCCATGGCGGTTAAGGAGGAAAAGGTTTAAATGGAAAAGGGTTAGGTGTGAAATGTAATCCCAATAAAAGGTAATGAGTATTTTCAAAAATACTCAATAATACTGTGATGTCATAAAATTTAATGCAGCAGCTCAGAAGACAGAACATTTCTGGGAATTTGGCCAAAACTCATATTGAAGCCAACTTAGTGCAACAGGCAGAAAAAACTAAAATACTAAATCAGCAAGAATATAAACATATGTCCCTGTGGGTGGAATACATAGAGGAGGAGACGGCTGATGAAATAAAAGCCAAGCAGAGACAATCCTCTGCTGCAGCCTCCGTCCTGAGACCCACCGGTTTGATGTCACGATGCAGGAAGCCAACCGAGTGGATGCTCTCTATGGATTCCAGGATCTGGCGACCAAGGCGCAGGGTGGTGCTGATGCTGAAGGTACCCCGGGTCATGCTCCTCCTCAGGTCGGCCAGATTTCGACCCTGAGAGACCAAGAACAGACTCGTCATTCAAACCGTATTGTGCTCATTATTTCAGCGCTAGGTTGGTTGGTGTGTTCCTGCGTTCAGACCAACCTGAAGTTCCATCACCACGTAGTTAAAGCGGTCATTACGGCCACATCCAACGAAGCGACACACGTGGTCTTTACCTGGAAGGGGAAAAAAAGAGGAAAAAAAACAGGGGGAGAAAGAAGTCACCTCTGAGGAAGTTGACATCAGCTGCGACTGCGTGAATCATGATGATGCATTTCATATTTCCCTGCCCTCCCCTGTAGTCCCTGTGTGACAACCCTGATGATTTACATGCAATAGCGCAGAACACTGTGTCTACATATGTGCATGAATGCCTTGCGTGTGCGAGTGTGTGTGTGTGTGTGTGTGGCTGAGCGAGAGCTGAGTGTGTGTATTCTCTGGTCTCAAAGGACATTGCTGCACTGGCAGCTTGACTGCGGCCACACCCTGAAGCCCTTGAGCGTGGACTGAATACAAACGGTCACGCAAACAAAGCCTCCATGTCGAAAACGCAAAGCTTTTTTTACAAAATTCTTACGCGATAAATCAACAACAATTCGACTTGGGAAAGGTCCAAATTGAAAACACAACCAGCCATTATTAGCTGGATAGGATCCATTAGTCTTCTTATGAGGCCATGGGTCGATGTTTACTCTGTTCAGCTGGGGGGGTCAGCGCTGTTGGTGGAGGCTGGAGTTCAGCCCATCTCAAGTTACATGCAGGACCATGATGCCCCAGGCTGCAGCCATTAGACAGCAAACATGATCCCGGCCCATTGATTTTACCCACGGAGAGGAGTGAGAAAAAAGTCAAGGTGGTTAAAAAGGCAGGAAGGACGAGGGCAGGGAAAGGAGAGAAAGGAGTAAAACTATACAGCCCCTCCCCCCACCAAAGGAGCTTTCTCGTGTTGATCGTGTTTCTCCGCCGCGAGAGACGAGTGTTTAGTCGAAAATATACCAAAATATACATTTCCTGTCGCATGAACCCTGTCCCCCCCGCGGAGGATCGATCCATTTGAGAGCGTCCACTCACCCTGCAGCTTCTTCAGCACGGCCACCTCCATCTTCAGCACTTGTTTGGGCTGCTGGGCCGACTCCACCTTCAGCGCCACGCTGACCCGCGTCAGCAGGTCCAGCGCCTCGTAGATCTCGCCGAACCCTCCACCCCCGATCTTCTTCACCTGGAACAAAGACGATGGACAAGATGACGGATGTGAAGTAAAAACGTTCTGACCCCCCCCCCCCGGTGGCTGCTGGTTGGTCGTAAACTTACCAACGTCCAGATTGGACACGGACCAAACTACAGTCTCCTATTATAAGTGGCGCCATGGCGGGTGTTCCTTCAGTTTATATTCATCACAATGGCTTAATGATCAAAACTGGTCTGGACAGAGCACGTCACCAAAACAGCGAGCAAACAATAAGCAGGTTTAACAAGTTCCCACATCTAGAAAACTGTCTTTTTCTGTTTGGGAACATTCTAGTCTGGAGAAGTTTCAAATGCTTTTCACTCTCTACGTCAAGTTTTTCTGTTTTGAGATGAACAATAACAAGGTCAAAATTAAGGAAACATACTTCATTCTTAAACTGACCAACATTTTTACAGAGCTCTTTCTATATTGCACTCTGGATTTCCTCAGACGCCCATCGCTCTCACGGCCCACGACCACAGCTTTCATTTCCCCCCTGAGCTCTGCCTCGTCCTTCACTGTCCTCCCTGCGCACACCATAAAGTCCTGCGTCGCACTCGGAGCTGAAGTCTTGGGATTAGCTGCAGCGCTCTTATGTAACGCTGCTCCTCAGAAGACAGGAAGCGGCGCCAGGCTGCCAGTGAGGAATAACAGCCTCACGTGGCACCCAGGCGGGCACGGCAGTGAGAGACATGGGCCCTCAGGGGAGCGCTGCCACTGCTGCCTATAGCACATTGCACTGCCACGAATAGACAGAAGAGCTATTTTTGGATCTCCCACACTGCAGCAGCACTATACCTGGACAGAGAGACGCGACCCCAAACTGTCCCAGCCACAGGTGAGATACGCTTTCCCTCACAGGCAGGGCAGAGCATTGTTTGATGAACAGAGCGTCGCTGTTTGTGGGTCGGAGCGTGAGCGAGGGACGGCCGGAGACGGGACTCAACAAACACACTGCTTCCCTTGTTGTTAGACAAAATGTCACTCACCACTTTCCATCGCTCCTTGACCAGGGAGAGCACGCTTAGGATGTCAGCTTGCTCCGCTCCCCCGCTCATTACGTCTGTGGACCAGAGACGCTGTCCTCACACTGGGCCGGGCATGTGGACCTGGATGGAGAACCCTGCAGAAATCCAAGAGAGACATAAAGCTGAGTGATACGGGAGTTCTGTTCATTCTGGACAAAAGGTGCACGACACCATAACTTAAGATTCCTAAGGCCTAGTTGAAATGCATGTAAAAAAGTTCGAGATAAAGTTAAACCCTGGGGTTAATGTCTTGAGCGTTCTGACACTTGACCATCGCTGCAGCTGCCACACCTGCTGCCGGCAGCTGTCCTCTCTGGACCAGTTCACGGCAGCAGCTCAAAGGCGGCTGTCCCGCATCTTACATTTCAAAAGGCTTCAGTTCAGTGTCATTTTCCCCCAGTCATATATTTTGTTATAAGACAGCCACGGGCCGTGCTGATACTGGCCATGAGAGGACGTCACATCACATACAGACACTGGCAAATCTGCATTGATTTGGAATTCCACTATTTAGCTCTGGTCGTGTAAAAAAAAAAAAAGAAGAAAAGAATCTGATGGTTTAAGTTAGATTAGATTGCATGTTCTTAATTTAAATGGTCGTCAGCATTTTTCTGTTTTATAGGCAGCAGCAGAATTACACAAGTGAAAGGTTGTGGTGGGGTGGAGCGGGACCCAAGAAAGGACACGCCGGATAAACACACTTTTTAAACATGACATAACAGTTTCCATCATCAAACAATCTGCTGATTGTTGTTAGTTAAAAGATAACACATCGGTCCTATCCAAACAACTTTCAACAGAGACTAAAGAAAACCCTTTCCAACGACAAAACATTCTAATATTTATGGTGTATAACAGCTTATTTAATTGTGACAATAAATGTTTTCCTGAATTATTCTTAAACATTAAAACCTATGAATGAAATAAAAACCAGTCTATTATAAAATGGTACTTCTACATCCATTGCAGAGTGTCTTTGAAAATAAGAAGTAGGTTTTCTGTCATATATGTATAAATATTCACTGGAGAGTTCCCTGTAAAATCTGTGTTGTTACACAACATCCGTGTCAGAGATAAGCGTTCCTCAGCAGAGCGGCGAACTCTCTTCAGCCTGGCTTCAAAAGCTCAGCGCACACCCGACTTTGATTCATCATCAGCGCTGCGCGCGGCGCAGCAGAAACCTGCCGTTACGCAACGGGCCTTCAAAACGCTATTTGGTTACGTGGCATGATCCCGACATCAAGGAGGCAATCAATCCCATCATGCACCGGGATGAGGTTGGGAGATGGAAGAGGGCAAAGCGTGGTTAGACTCAATAACAGCCAAATGACGAGCATGAAATGTGACCCGGGGTTAGAGGAGCGAGGAGCGCGGTGGCCTTGGTGCAGCGGCAGTGTTTCAACACACAGGCGACGCCGGACGACGACGAAAGACACTCAAACTAAACCTGAACCGTCGACATCAGGCACCGAAACCTGAATTTCCTGCCTCACGTGTTTGCGCTCTGGGGGCCGGCGAGCTTTTGCAGACACAGGGGAACAGAGACGGAACTTTGTTTTGATGGCATCACATGAATCCCTCACATTGTGGTAACTACAGCATGGAGCCAGAGAAGATGAAACATGACGTGCACGATGACACGCTGTAAGCCTGGAGCGATAAACAACAGCTCGCTGTGATTAAATGACCTCAGCTGCGAGTCACTCCAAGGTCACATGTTGGCCTGGTGGTTCCCTTCAAGAAAACACTCTGTTTCTGAGGCGTCATGCAGGAGGAGGGACGATCTGTTCAGAATTCAATAAAGCGAGGGATGCATGAGCCGTCACAGACACAGGAGGATAAAGATGGAGAATTAGGGAGTGGGAGTGATTTCTAATCTAAACTCTATTTTAGGGTAAAGACACAGGAAGTGTCCGAGCCATAAACAGTGTGAGGACATCTGACCTCTGCACACAAACCAGACACACACACACACACACAAAACACAAGCGTGTCTTCATATTGCATAAGCACACACTCACACTTATGGACAAGCAAGGCCGACTCACACTGTGACTAATCTCACACCTCACACAGAGGCACGCTCTGCTCCTCTTCCTCCTCCTCCTCCTCCTCCAAACAAATCACCACCAGAGAAGAAAAGAGACATAAACAACTCTACGGACGGAATAATTACGGAGAAATAAAACACATCTATGGCAGCCGGCTCCCGTGTGTCACCATGAATCACACGCTACCTGACCCCAGCATCTCCATGGCGATGATGGTGCAGTGCCATTTCACTCTGCTGACTGCAGCTCTGTCGGCGCCTCTGCTCCTTCTCAGCTGCTTAACGTCAGCCCGGCATAATGAAATATACGGCAGTGATAAACTCACTCTGCTCCTCGTTCCTGAAACTAAACAATCACAAAACAAATCAGATAACCTCTGACCCAGGACATCAGGAGGTGCATGAGCACGTGGCTCCAGGAGTGACATCCGGAAAACAAAAGAGGCCTGAGTGGGGATCATTTCTCTAAGTTCACAGCAAGAAAAACTTCAAATTCATTTATGAATAACACGCTCTGCTCCCAGGCAGTACAAATATACACACCATTATGAACTGTGTACACAGTTAACTGTCATATTTATCCCATTCACTGTCCTGTATTTTAAATATTATCACAATTACACATCAGCAGTGCATGCTAATTAGTATGACTTACCGAGGCTTATAATAAGGATTACTTTTATTTCATCGTATTATGAAATGTCAGTGGCTGATGCCCTAACAGAGGATAAACCACCCCCTTAAGAGCAAATATCCACAGGACAAATTCAACTCTGACACCATCATCATGGCAACAATAACGAGGCTGACGCTGGTTGTTGGGTCTGGTTGGACAGCAGGACTGGGAGGACTGGAGCTGCTGGAGCTGCTGGAGAGGAGCCAGCATGGGGAGCCCCCCCCCCCCACACACACACACACACTCCCATTCAGCATGGATGGATGCAAGTGATCAGTGAAGGGTGAGACGTGGAGGTGTTTCTTTAATGGAGCTCAGCTTTGACTCACACCTTCAATGGAACCCTCGCGTGCACAGTTCACCACAGAGCCCTGGACCTGGGCTGACAGCATGGTCCCCCTCTGTCCCCGCAGTGGACCGACTGTTGCATAGCGAGTTGCCACAGCAGATTTCCAGGCCACGCAGGCTCGTCCCTGTCAGCCCCCACAACACACAGCACCGCAAACGCGACACACGCACGGGAGGGGCGGCCTTTTAAATCCGGGCCGAAGGGGCCTCGGCCTCCGGGACCGTGGAGCCTTACCTCGGGTCTGCTGGATCCACGGAGGAGGCGCCGGGTGTGGTTACAGACGAGCCTGTGCGTTCGGGGGCGGCGGGGACGACACGGAGCCGGAGTCCATAGCGAGGGGAGCGTCCGCCGGGCAGCAGGCGGGGGTGACCGCCGGGGGTTGGAGGCGAACAAAGCGGCTGCGGAGGAGGGAATATGTCCGGGCGGCGGCGTCTCCTCTGCGGCTTCACCTCAGCATCTCTGGTGCTGCTGCGGATCCGCGACGTGACGGTGATCAGCAGCCAGCCTGCGCGCGCGGCCCCGATTCCATCGCCCCTCGCAACAGCTCGGCCGCGCGCAGCAGCGTCTTCAAAAAGCTCGTTCGCGATTTGCCTGTGGACGCGCGCTGCACACGACGTTGCCAGATACGAGTAGAGAAGATGTTGTTATTATCCAGAGTTTGAGTATCGATGGAGTATCGTATTATTATTAATAATATTAGTAGTAGTAGTAGTAGTAGTATTTCCTTACTCGTTTCTTCTTATTATAATGTATGTATAGTCACTGTTCATGTGCTAGACAACACATATATTGCCTGTATTTTCAATTTAATGAAAACATTAAAGTAAATATATTATCTTGAACAGCAAATTGAACCATTAAAACCAATATATGTTCATTTTGACCTAAACTAAAACATCATTGTTTGACATCGGCTGTTATGTGCACTACCGAAAATAAAATAAAATATTGGATGAATCCCTAAATTATTATATCAAAATGCACAAATGACATTTAAATGCCCTAAAAAGCGGAAAGCTGACCAACCTGGCAACACAGTCTCCGCAGAACACCCACATCTGTCTTCCTTGTTTCTTGTTTTGAGCTGTGACATCTGCTCGATGCAAAAACCCTGAAAGAAATATCAAGATTTGAAAATAGGTGAGTGAGACTGAACAATATGATGTCAGATAAAGTTCTGTGTGTGGTGTTCAAGGAGACTTGTGTTTAGTTTGGTACGCGGCCACAGCAAAGTCACTTCTCGCACAGTCCACAGTGAGGCGGCAAAGATCGCGATAACTGCGAAAAACGAGGAGCCCTTTACTCCACTACCGTGAAGTTCAGACAGTTTCCTGGAGAGCTTTATTGTTCTCTGCAGTCATAAACTGAATGTAACTGACTTGAAATGCACTGCAGCAAAAGCACAAAGCACCATACAATATAATGCACTACTTCAAGTAGTTCAAGGTCAAGTTGTTGACACGTGACGCTTTCTGTTAAAGTGTGCACCTCATTTATATCAAGGAAGGTAGGAAATAGCAACTAACAGATAATATGCAGTACAGTTAAACAACCACACAAACATCTCTCTGAGACAGTTTAAACAAACACTGACTTATCTGAATGCTCATGAGGAAACTCACTTGCACAATTCTGGTATTTCACTGGACCAGTTTTAGATTGGCGTTCCTAATAAAATGACAGGGTGTATACATTATACAGCCTCACTGTACATTGGACCAGAATACATACTTGCGTCACACACAGACTCGTACACAATATGTTTTATTTATCTTTGCCTTCGCTGAATGTCCACGTTTATCTCCCGGTTATCCTCCTGTTATTATGCCTAGACATTGTTGGTAGTACAGTGTGTATGTACAGTAAGCTCAATACACAAACAGGCGTGTGTGTGTTGTTTAGCCTGATTTAAACATAAAAACAGGGCTGTTCTGTGCCGTTACTTGATCATAACAAACTGGTAACTCAGTCTCAGATAAAATAAGATAAAGCAGCAGGATAGACAAGAAAATGAAAACTGAAGAAAAAATATATAATATTTCTAATGACAAGGTTTAGAATAAGTGTACAGTACTCACCTTGAGGTACTGTGAGTACATGCAGTTGAGGTATTTGAAAGTAATGTGAATATATTTGGCTGTACATACGTGTACATACAAGTGGGGGGAGGGGAGGGGAGGTTGTCACGTGCCACAAACTGGCAGGTGCGGCTCGCCGTGGACTGCGGTGCTCGCTAAACACAGTCAGAGTGAGACCTCTGTATCCCCACACACTCTCCTTCCATCCGGCCGTGACGTCTCCTCCTGCAGCCGGTCGGTGTCAGTCAGTGTCGGTGTGCTGCCGCTGTGCCGTCGGTAGCTGGTCGGGAGTTAGCCGCGGAGCTAACCTGCAGCCGAGCCGAGCGGAGCCGCGAGCGAACCCCGCACCTCCATGCATCCCCCGCGGCCGCGATGGCAGCGACGGACCCGGACCTGAGTCGTAGCTCCTCCGCCATGTAGGCAGACGGCGCGGCTCTGTGTGTAGTCACCGTTAGCGTGGTTTAGCTCTCTCCCCACCGGTAGCTAGCTTCATCATTTTTATTTCTCCCGACCGTGTCCGGGACAGACGGCGGCAGCTAGCCCGCCTCTCTCGCCCCTACAGGAGGATGCTGAAGCTGTTCGGTGCGCTGGTGATCCTCGGACTGGCCCTGGCGTGCATCACCTCCTGGGTGCTGGACAGCTATGACACGGCTTGGCACCCGAAGCGGAGCGTCCAGCACCCGGCTGCCGGCGACGGAGCCCACTCCAAGGGGAGCTCTCCACCATTTCCCGGCGGCGAGTTGGAGAATATCTTCTGGTTTATTCAGGTGGGTTATTGAACGTGACCCAGCAGTGGTCCCAACAAGCACCCCCCCCCCCAGCTAACCCCTGCAGCATTTCATATTCCACTGTGTTTCATATGAAAAGATTATCTGCCGTGGGGCTTGAACTCGGAGAGATTGAGTGAAAGGGGTCACTGGCTGCAGAAGTGTGTCATTGTTGGATAAACATGTAGTTCAGCTGCACAGGAAGCGCTTAGACTTTGCACCCTCACCTCTTTGTCACACAACCCAAGCACAAGACCAGGTTTAATCCCAATTTATCCCCACGTTATGCTCTTATGTTCAAGGTGTCTGACATCCACATCAGCCGGTTCCATGACCCGAGGCGCATTCCTGATTTTGAGAAGTTCTGCACCGACACCATCGAAGTCATCCAGCCGGCTCTGGTGCTCGCAACAGGTACTGTGACTGCTCTGCCTCGTGTATCTCGTCCAGGTGACGAGGTGTGGCCGCAACGTCGGTGCAGAGATCTCTCACACACTCTCCTCCTCTCAACTCCACAGGGGACCTGACGGATGCTAAGACAGAGAGTAAGGTGGGCTCCCTGCAGCATGAGGTGGAGTGGCAGGCCTACCACAACATCCTGAAGAGGTCCCGGGTGATGGAGCGCACGCGGTGGATAGACATCCGAGGAAATCACGGTGATTGTCCAGGCCAAATTTTGGTGTAAAACAGTAATAACATGTATTTTTCTAATTCAATTTCAATACATTTGATTGTTTCATGTGATATGTTATTCATAGCATCTTCCGCCTAAAAAAAACAAACAATGTCAGCAGTGCTCTAATCCTTGAGTTAAGATTTCCAGAAGAATCCATTAACTGTGGTTCCTTCTAGCATCTCACAGGAAGTCATTCCACCCCCCCACCCCCCTCCTCCACCTCACTGCCTCTTCTCTGTTATTGGATCGCAAGCTATTAGATGTGAAACAAGATATCCTGTCCCATCCTTCGGAACTGTCAAAATCAAGACAGCTAGTTACCGGATCTGGAGTGTCTCTGACAGATCTTCTGCTGTAATTGATTGCGGTTGTTTTTGTTTGGCCCGTCAGTTCAATCCCAGGATTCTATAACAGCAGATTTTATTCAGCATCCTCCTGATGACTCTTTTAAGTAGTATAAAGGAGGGGGGGGGGTGTTTTTAGATGTTTATCCGCTCCCCAATCTCACAGTAATTTCATTTCTTCTCGCAGATGCCTTCAACATCATGTCACTGGAGAGCGTCAACAATTATTACCGGTCAGTATGAGAAGCCGGCTGCACGGTAAATGCCTGGTGTGCACCCAGTTGAGATGGTGGAGCTCTCTCCTGCGTGTCCTCAAAAGTCGGAGCTGATTGTGAAGCCACCCAGACTTCAAATGCTGTGAAACACGAGCAGTTGCAGAATCCTGGGGCCTGAAATAGAAGCCGAATATACAAGAACAAACAGACTGTCATCGTCTCCTGACACAAATGATGTTTTATGAGCCACGGCTGCTCCTGTTAATGCTGATTGATCTTTTAACTCCCTAATACTCTTAATGTTGTTGTCATCCTCCGCGAGACAAAAGTCTGTCTCCTACGCGGGGCCTAATTAATTAATTGATTTATAATGCATTGAATTATCTCTGGTCCGAGCTCGCGGTTACAGCGGCTGGCTCCATCTCAGTCTGCCGCACAGTGCATTGCTGCTCACGTTGGCTTTTCTCACTTTTCTCCAGGAAATACTCGGCCAATCAGAAAGTCGGCTCGTTCCACTATGTTCACAAAACTCCCTTTGGCAACTACTCCTTCGTCTGCGCGGATGCCACTCTGACTCCAGGGCCCAAGAGACCGTACAATTTCTTTGGTATTCTCAACCAGGTACGACTGTCCATCAACTTCCCTTCAACTAACTAACAAAACACTGATGACAACACATTGATTGTCTTTAAAGTAAACTCTAAACATGTGGCTCGTTGTCAATAAATGACAGACTCAGATGGACTTGCTGGACACGTTCAGAGTTGAGAGTCTGGGAAGCAACCAGTCGATCTGGTTTGGCCACTACACCACTTCCACTGTCGTCTCCCCGTCTCCTGGAGTACGGGACATAATGAGGTATGGTTAAACCAGTTATTAGCAAATGGCAGGGACAAATATTTAATACTAATGTTTTCTCACTCAATCCAAATATGAAATTATCAATTAAAACTTGAAGCAGTCATTGACATATTCTGATTATTAATTTATAACTTTTACATTCTGACTTCTTGTGTTTTAAGATCTGCAGTTGCTTATCTCTGTGGCCACCTGCACACGCTGGGCGGCCTGATGCCTGTGCTCCACAGCCGGCACCCTCAAGGCACGCTGGAGCTGGAGCTGGGTGACTGGATGGACAACCGCAGGTTTGTCTTTCGACTTGATCCCAAAACATTCATACCTTTGTTTCCTCTCTGAGTGCTTCTCCTCCCGTCTGTCTCCAGGTACAGGGTGATGGCCTTTGACCATGACCTGCTGAGTTTCTCTGACTTGAAGTTCGAGCAGTGGCCCGCTGTGCTCATCACCAACCCCAAGGACGCTCAGTACCTTCACCCAGGAGTGGAGCCGCTGGGTCGGATACGCAGATCGACTCACATCAGGTGCCTGTTGACTGTTTACAGAACCATAGAAACAAAGCGTCTGTAAACATATTGTCTGTCAATTTATCAGGAAGTCATTTAAATTTCTGGATTATTTTTTACTGTGATGCAGAAACTCTAGTCGTTGTGAATGGCACAGTTCCTCTGTGACTCGAGCGAGCACTGGGGAAACTGCCTCTAGCTCTTTTATAAAATATGCATTTTCCTTGGCCTCCACAGGATCTTGGCCTTCTCTGAGGCTTCAATCACAGCGGTGCATGTGAGCGTGGACGGGGAACCTCTGGGGAAAGGCCGCTCTGCTGGAGGACCTCTGTACGTCATCCTGTGGGATCCATCTCTCTACCTCACTGGGCTGCACACAATCAGAGTGAAAGTGGAGGTCAGCACCGCTTCCACTTATCTCCTGCTTGGAGTCACCAGAGTCTGGAGATGTTTAATTGGTCTTAATTAGTTTTGGGAAGTTTAGTTTGCTAAGGTTTAATTAAGATTATTAACCAAACTGCTTTGAAACACCGCTCAGTATTAAGACCTGTGTGTGTGTTCCGTGAGCCAGGACTCTGCGGGCCGGTCGACAGAGCGGGAGCAGCACTTCACTCTGGAGGACGACCTGACTCCCAGCTTTGGCTTCGTGCAGTCCTTCATCCTCCTCACAGACCACTACATCCTGGCCCGTGCGGCCTTCATACTCATGATGGTGCTGAATGTCGGTGTGCTGCTAGCCTTTAGGTTCCTGAGTGTTCCTTCTGGCAGAGGTCAGTTTGAATGAATACGGAGACGTCGGTGTAATGTTAAGAGTCGTTCTTCCTCCTGCCGTGTGAAAGTCGCACATTTTAGTTTCTTCTCCATTGTCTTCAGGTCTGACGTCTCAGGCGTGCATGTCGCTGCGTCTGGTCAGTAAGATGGACTCTTTCTACTACTCTCTGCTGCTGTTCAACCTGTGCACAGCATTAGGTGGGTCCGCTGTCAGGCTGCACCAAACAATACCTGCAAAACAAGATCTTTATGAAGGGCCTGTGTCTGTGCTTACAGGTCCGTGGTTCATAGGAGAATTGATAGACGGCCATATTGGCGCCTGCTTCGCCTTTGGGGTTTTCATCGATGGACACTTCCTGGAGGGCAGCCTCACTTATGTTGTTGGAGTGGTTCAAGTAAGAAACTCTGTGTTTTAACCTGTCTACCTCACAGCTGAATTAGCCATAATAATAGTAATAATCATACAGATGCTGTTTGACCTTTTGTTCTTTGCCATGTTCAGTGCTTCGTCTAATTTAACTGCACTAATCCCATTTAACTGAACTAATTTCCAGCTGCTGTTCTTCAATATGCCCCTCACCTCTTACCTCTGCTGGAGCCTCCACCACCGTTGCCGCGGCAACACCTTCCGATCTCACTTCCTGCGGCCGGGCTGCCGCTGGCGGAGTCTGCTGGTCCACCTCTTCATGCTGCTGCTGCTCACCTGGCAGGCCCACTCCTGCTACTTTCTCCTGGAGACCTACGGCCCCATGGCCTTTTTCCTGTCTCCTGTCCGCACGTGGGCGTTCGGGCTCAGTCTGCTATTGGTGTACCGTGCCTGGACAAGCCCCGCCCCTTTCATTCGTGACAATAGCAAGAGCGTCTCTCCCTCTTGACAGTAATTGCACTGTACCATCACCACCACTTCCACTGAGCCTGACTCACAAATATATTTTGCAGTCTGTCCACCCAGAAAGCCTGAATTTTCCCCACACGACAGCCTCCTCCTCCTCTCTCTCCTTTCATAGCATCCCCACAGTACATCCCTCACTACCATGTTTCTAGATATTACTTACTTGATATGCATGTTATTGTAAAGCACCCGTGAGCACATTTCTGGCCATATTCATAGCAATGTGTACAGTGTCGAAAAACAACACCACCTTGGGATACATGAAGAATTAAAAAGAACGCTGCAGTTGACGGAGTACTCCGTGCGAGCCGAGTTCTGCTGTGGTTAGAGCTGACTCATTTACTTGAGACTTAGCACTTTTTGGAAGTGTTGCCTTGGCTGAATGCCACTTCACCACTGCCAAAGGAAGAATAAGAAAGGTTTCACCTTTTCCCCCCCGCCCCACCCCAGAGCCGTGTTCATTCACTAATGAAGGCTGTATGTGCCAAACCAACCCCCGTGTTTACCTCCCAACAAACAAACCATGCGGATAATAAAAGGTGTACGCCTCAGTTTATGAACTGGAAGCTTTCCCTTATGTCCCATGGGCTGATGGGAAGTGGTCGTCACTTCGGTGGAGATGACGTATTGTAGATAACGCAGCCTAGACGATCAGATTCCCAAGTTTATTCTACATTTAATAACAGCAAATCGAAGGATAGAAAATCATAAATGAGTCGAGCACTGTTGATGATCTGGGTTTCGAGAAGTGTTTTTAAACTTATATGAATTCCACTGCACACAACTGCCAATGTAAAACTTCGGAATATTCGCATTGGAATATTCATATCAAACACTTCAATGCCACTTTTCACCACAACGCAGATGCCGGCCTGACTCTTCACGCTCCTCCAAACGTGACTACAGAAAGCAGCTGTTTGTTTCTCAGGAATGTGAGCACTTGAACAGTAGGCTGGCCCCAGTAGTATTTCAGGACAACGTTTTTTTATACTTCATAGTAGCTCAGTGAACTTTAAAATTATATTGGAAAAAAAATCCAGATGTGTGGTGGCTAAAAAGAAAAAAAAAACTTTCATTCTGATTGTAATGTGTGATTCCTTTATATAATTATTTTTTTTCTCATGTTATATATCTGCACTGGAAATGGGCATTTTTCACCTACCTCCCATTACGTGTGGGCAGGAAGATGCACAAGCGATCCCTGCATCTGAAGTTGATATTAAAGCTGTGTGTGAACACATTTGTTTGGAATGTTAATCCCTTTTTGTGAAAGTGCAAGAGCAGTAAACTGAGTTTATAGACAGTAGTGGCAGGTGCCTGGATTCCACAAGAACAAATGGATCTAAAAAGACATCTACAGAAATAAGGTGGTTACGTTATTAATCAAGTCTTTTCATAAAAACACTGTCACAGCAACGTCAGATACTCGTATATTTTCCAAACAAAATCCAGTGTTGGTACAGAACTGTTCCTCCTTCAATATTAAAACACCTGCCAGGCACTGAGAGAATGGATTTCTGTGCAATCATGCTGGCGGTGGTTTAATAACCTCTCTCCTTTGCATACACAGGTCTAACACATTTGTTAAGGAGCACCAATAAGTGTTTGATTCTAGGGGAGACACTGATATTTTAAATGTAATGCGTTCTGTCTGTTGGAGAGATGTTTCTCCCCAACAACACTCACAAACTCTGTGACCTGTCCACCAGGAGGCAGTGTTGAATGGATACAGATTTGTCACTGAGCTGCAGTTCACCTCCATCCCCAAATTCTACATGAGTTGTTTTCTTTTTGCAGAAAGTCACTGGCAGACAATAGTTTTCTATGAACCTGTTGGTGGACGTCTTGTTCTGTGCATCGAATTAACAAAAAGCCGACATCAACCCGAGCATGGTTCCATCTCTAAGAAGGAATCGACTGTAAAAACAATGTTCACTGCTGAAAGCCCCTCTTAATTTAACTACTGGAGCATATGAATGAAGATGAGGATTTCCCCACTGACATGTTTTTTTTCTCTCGTGACAACTGAATTTAGAACCAGCCACAACTTTTATTTTGTTAATGGTTTATAGTGCTGTGGAATAAAAAATGTTCATTACAGTAAATCATGTGGTTGGTGTGCTTTTACACAGGAGCTCCCACACTCAACAAATGACATTTAAATAAATCTCATTCTGTAATATATTATTTTAAATAAAGAAAAAATAAATGGATCATACTTTGCTGAATCAGAGCGTTAGCTGGTTGTTCAAAATTTAGGTTTTGTCAAACAAAATAAATTCCAAAGGTCAAATTAAAATAAATGAAATGTTAATTAAGCTAACCAGTTAGCTAGTTAACTGCAGTTAACTTTTTCATATCAAAAAAGCTACTACAGTTTTATTCATTGAATCTAAATATGACCTAACTGCTGAGTGCAGCCACATTAACAGAAATCTGTATTAAAAAGTATTAATATTCAATATTTATCAGATTCTCAAACACTTTTATTTCACTTTTCAAAAGTTCATAAAGAGCAAATATGTGATTTTTCATTTCTGGTTCATAATTGCCATCAACTGGCATCGAAGAGATGCAATGTCTCAGTCGGGTTCATTACCTTAACGGCAGTGAGTGATGAATCGGCAGCTGTGGGCTCATTTCTCAGGGTGCCTGGTGAGAGCAGGAGCTTCTGAGAACTGGTGATTATCCTCACTCTGCTATCTTTATAATTTGTTTGCCAATGTTTCCCCCTTTCATCATCGAGCAAAATGCATCTGCAAGAAAATGAGAAACAACACTCTGAACCTGGCGAGAATCACAAAATAGTGGGAAGATGGCAGATTTATTTAAGTCACATACCTCCCATGTTTTCAATGCCGTTCACCACGGTTTCTAGGACCTGCAGAAATGAAAGAACAACATGATGCAAAACCACAGGGAAAGAAGAGCATGACCAAACAGTCAACACCATTTCCCCCTCACCTTGATTTGACCTGATTTAACACCGTGGCTGAGCTCACACAGGGCAGCCTCCGCTTGAGTCATGTAGCTCAGCACCATAAATCTCTCTCTGGTGATGTTCTTGCTCTGCAGCGTTTCCCGTGTCTCCTCGCTCAGCGGTGGAGGATACGGCACATCCTTGTTGTACTGAGAGATCTGCCCACACAGGATCACATGGCTGCCGCTGTTCATCTGAGAAAGAGAGAGGCGGAGGTCAGCGTGTCATGAAAACACTCGCTGTTCAAGATTAGGAAAAGGTGCTGCAGAAGGATCCCCGAGCAAGTCATCGTGACAGTACCTGTGCAATGACAGAGTCGCTGATGGGACCTCCCACATTGTCAAAGTAAACATCCACACCATCAGGGCAGCACTCCTTCAGCCTTGCCCCTACATCCTCTTGCCGATAGTTGATGGCAGCAGTGAAGCCCAGATCATCCACCAAAGCTCTGCACTTCTCCTCAGATCCACAGATCCCAACCACCCTCACACAGCCGTCCAGCCGGCCGATCTGAGAGAGAACAGCAGGAAAGCATGACATCATCAGCCTCACTTGATTTCTTTCTGAGCTCATCAAATGATTCCAAATCCACAGGATGGCTGGATTTACCTGTCCGGCTATGGAGCCACAGGCCCCAGCAGCCCCACTGACCACCATGGTCTGATTGGCCCCTTTGGTGATGTGACCCTTCTCCCTCACTCCTAGCAAGGCAGTGAGGCCCGTGAGGCCGACTGCACCCAGCAAGTAGGATAAGTGCCCCGCAGCCAGCTGAGGATCAACCTGCAACAGAGGGAAATTTTACACATATAACAAACACATTATCCGCCCACTGGGATGACTCAGTTTCCCTGTCACGGTGAAAAATACGCCACTGCCAAAACAGGAATGTGCTGCACCTTCTGTAGGACACTTCCTTTCAAAACAGCGTGGGTCTGCCAAGGCCAGTTGAAGGAAGTGACCACATCTCCCACAGAGACAGAGCTGCAGCAGCTCGACTCGACCACACCGACGCCCGCACCATCCATACACTCAGAGAGCTGCCATGGAGTCAGGTACTCAGCACCGGTGTCCTCGTTCATCCTGCAGCGCTGTGAAGGCGGAGAATGACGGATATTTTATGAAGTTGTTTTATTAAGCAGTTCCCAGTGACTTCAATTGTATTGGCTCTAGCTAACACGCAGTTTGCCCCTAAAACTCTGGCAGCAGAGTGGTGAGCAGATAATGAGATAGTTTTCTTAACCTTGCTTTAGCTCAGGTGGGTTAGTGAACTGGGTGATGTAGGGCAACTCATCTAGATGTAATGACAGTTTAGACTTTATTGAAACCAAGTGACACGTTTACCATGTAAGGGTCGACTGAAAGGTAAAGCGTCCGAACAAGGGCCTCCCCCTCCGACAGGTCAGGCACTAAAGTGAACTCCTCCAGGCGGAAATTCTCAGGACCTGGCGTCCCATTTCTACCTTAAATAACAAGCAAAGAAAACAGACGCAAACAATAAATACTTTGAAACCTCTCTGGAGAAATGAAAACCTAACAAGGCTTCCAACCTGGGCGTGAGTTAAAAACGACTCTCTGGACATGCATCCTCGAAAAAAGTCGCATTTAATTCAGAGCCACGAAGAAAAAGCTCCTGGACTTTACGTGCAAGGTGGTGAAAAGTGCAGCAGAGGTGTTACCATGGGGTTAGCAACAGGCTAAGCTAGCTAACCAGCTGCAGCGCAGCGGTGTGTTGACATTAGCTGCCTGTTCCTGCTGCAAGATGCTGCCCTGTTAGCCACTTCCGGTCACGCTTAAACCCCAGTCGGCGGGTTCATTTTTTTTTTAGCCTAAAATCCAATTAGCATGTTCTGTCTGATTCTGTGTTTATCTTCGCATGGTTAAAATGCAGGCAACGAAACCCTAATCAAGAGAGAGCCGCGCGCCATGCTCACGATACGGCGAGGCGTTCTAACGAAGTGTGCCCCAGAGTTCCGATGACAGCGGGGGTTCACCATCTTGACGCTCTCCTCCACCTCCAGGAGCCATGGAGCCGTTAAGGCAGCTCCGGTGAGTCAGAAACGGAACGCGCCCCCCTCAGCAGCAGGTTTTTATTATTCTTTTTATTCGGGTTAATCCAGTTCGTCAACACGACACGGATTCAGCGGGGAATATTTAGCACGTTTGCTGTCGAATGTCGCGCCGTGCAACCGTTATCAAAGATGATAAACTGCAGCGCCGGTTGTTGCTAGCAGAGAGCGTGTCAGGGAAAGTTACGCCTTGTGGAGGAATCTGGAAAAATAATAATAAAGTTTCAGCAGTGGAGTGAAGTGAGGGGGCTTGATCGTGACGTCCACACGGGAGGAGATGGAGGTCTGTTTGTGTCATGGAGGACCAGAGTTTACTGTAAGTGCTGCCATGCTGTTTTTGATGCATTAGAACACAACGATCAGCTGCATGTGTGAGTGTTGTAGTAAGACTGAAGCTGCCCCTCCTCTTCTCAGCGGGGAGGTCAAATACATGTCCTCCTGCTCCTGAGCTCTGATGTTTGTGGGAGGATGTGTAAATATTAAATTCAGCCTGAGTGGACTAAAGATGATCATGATTATTAATTAATCTCTATAAATTATAATTAAGTTATCTGGAAAATTTGTTTTCACATTTTGTCATGTCTAACGAGACCGAACTTATCAAACCCAAAATATTTCATCAGCACAGCAGCAGATCACATAATGGAAACTGATTTTTATAAAATATGGGGCTTTTTTTGCTTTAAAATGTACATAAATTATGAATTTACAGTTAAAGAGTTGCCAAGTTATTATCTGTAACCAGATAAATGATTAACTAATTTATAAAAGTAATACACAGTTTACACACACTTGTCTCTATGACTTCCGGGTACATTATATTGATTTCCTAGAGATTTACTCTGGTCTTAATGGTTACTACTTGCCTACTACTTACATTCACATTAACCTTAAGCAGGACCTCAGTAATATATCTGGGATCTTGCCTCATTAGGACCTAGCTTTGGTCCCCATGAAGTGAATTGGTCCTGAGAAGGTAGGCCAGTGTTTATGCTGGCAAATGTCCCATAGAGGTAACAAAAATGAGTACACACACACACACTCCAACCGTGATTCCCAGCACAGTGACGGTGTCATCAGAGGCAGCCATGTCAGCCTGACTCGACTCCTTGTCAACTGCATCTGTGAATGTTTTGGAGCTTTGCACGTTATTTTAAGGGCCGGCGAGGGGAGCGAGCCCAGCAGAGAGACTACAGCTGTGCACGGTCTGACTGGCACATGCTCGGTCATGTCCAGTGACAGGTGATATTCACTCGTATTCCTAACGTGTGGGACTTATTTGACTTGTATCAGTCAGAAGAGCGTATGTGTTTAGACCTAGACCGAATGGACAGTGTGTTTTTGACCGAGTCACTCTCAGCTGTCGATATCAATCTGTTGTGTTTGTGTGGCCGCCACGTTACAAGTGAACGTGGTATGTGTAAAATGGACTTGAAGAGAACTAGAAAGTATAAAATAAGAACAAGTATGTGTCCATGGTGCTTGTGTGCACATCCCCAAGGGAGTATAACCAAGGCCTAGCATTAGCCTGAGTCAGCATTACAGTACAGCTAAAAGGAATGCAGCCATCATTGATTTCAGTATTTACACCTTTGGTGACGTGTCCACCTCTGCATCTGCAGTCTGGTGATGGACTCAATATGTTTCAAACTAACTATTCATTTGCATATATAAACAGGTGGTTATTTGCCTCACTAAGGCCTTTTTAAATGTATGTAAGGGTTGTATTTGTTTGACATTGCCACGTTTAGCCGGCCACAGTCCAACTTATCTAGGCTGCATTCACACGCTTTCACTTCACCGTGACTGAAACTTGCGTGGACACAGGTACAAACCGAAACTCACACTTCACTATGACAGCGTCACACGTGGCTGTGCTCAACAACAAAGACTCTCTGAATCTTTTTATAGTGGCCCTCGAGAGCTCAGTGCACTGCAGCTAAAGAAAACACATACAAATAGTCTTAAAAAGGATTTTGAGAGAGGGCATGTTAACCACAGGAGACTGTCGGGCTACCTCAAGAGCTCAGACTCTGTCCTTCTAACTGGGATTCAACCATATATTATATTCAGATAATTATTTGAAGTGATGGTGACAGGTTCGTATTTACACTTGAACTCTGTTCATGTGCAATCCATCACTGCATGTCTGTATCCTGGTTTTACACTATATATTTTAATCCATTCATATTTTCCTATATTCCTGACACTGAAGTATTGCATATTACCTGTTATTGCTTACCAATGCATATTTTAACAATAAGTTCCTAACAGATATATTCACAAAAAGATAAACCTTAGCTCCCACGATGGGGAAATATGCAGTTACAGAACAGGGCATTGCAAAACAGACAGGATTAAAGAGTAACTCACGGTGTGCACGCAGTTTAAATATGAGGACCATATAATATTTACAATTAAAACAGGATATCTGTATATACTGTAAACAGGATTGTTCATGGATATGATTGCACATGTGAAAACTGAAATTTAAAAAAGCCCTGACATGAAGTAAAACACAAACTTGTCATCTCTGCGGCCTGGCAAACCCGAATTTAAAACTGAAAACGGAAGTCCCCATTAAAAACCCCCCCACGAGTTGTAATAGAAAGAGGTCTGAAGGTGAATAGAAAGTGAATGTTAACCTCCCAGTCCTCTCCCCTCCTTCCCCGCTGTCCTCCCATGTGTGCAGGAATTTCCCGCATGGACTGATGGGGACTTTGCTCCGTAAATTACGGCGCGTTGCGTGTCAGAGGAAGGCCTTATATGGCCATGGAAGTGGGTGTGGCCTCCGAGATTGTGGCTATGGAAGTTGGAGGGGGGGGGGGTCACAAGACAAGCAGAGACAGACTGAGCCGCGCATCGAAAAAGGCCGCATCGCCAGTGAGTGTGCGTGTTTTGTTTTGCTTTTGCAACGCTTGTGCAATAATGCGCAATTGACAGCGGCGGCATTGCTTTCGTGCACATTAGCGCCCAGCCGGGAAGGATCCTGTTTTTTTACGCACCGACGTCGACCCCCTTCTTTTCCCCGCTTGACTCCCGGGAAGAGGAGGAGGAGGAGGAGGGGGGTAAAAGTACCGGCGATGAGTGAGGTCAGCAGCATAGCGTGAGTCAACCTTTGGGGATGTGATGCACGCAGTCATCGTCGCGGGTCGCTCGGTTCTGTGCGGGCCTGTGCGCAGCTGCTCGCCGCGGCACAGGGTGCGATCCTGCGGGCTCGAGCTTCCGCGAGTGGCCGCTTTCATGACGGTAAGTAGGAAGGGAGCAGACTCGGAGGGTCGAAGGAGGAGGAGGAGGAGGTGGGGACTGGAGCCGCGGTGTCGATACCTGCTGACGGCGTTGTTTTCCTGCTCCGCCGTGCACGCTCCTGTGGCCGCACTGACACTGACAAAAAAAAAAAAAAAGTTTTGTTTACGATCGGAGCCCCCGCACGAGCGCTCGTGCCTCGGCTGGAGGATGTTTCTGAACGCCCCAGAGACCCAGAGGCATGTGACGTGTTATTGGCCGTGTTTACAAGCGCAATCGATCCGCGGGGTTTTGTTTACGAGCCACGCAGCCGCCACACTTGCGCCGTGCAAGTATGCACCGTTGGCTCGTCGCACGGGGACGCGGCATTAGTGGCTGGATAATCCGTCCTCTGCAACAAAGGCTGTCTCGTAGATACAGCGCTGATCGGGCTGGTACCACCGAAAGTGATGTGGAGGGGGGGGTCCTCCTCATCGAGCATGTTTTCTCCTCCTTCGTGTCTTCCCATCGTGCACACAGGCCGCATGAACGTCAAGCTGCTGTTCGAGCCTCTCACACACACACACGGTGCTGGTTTATAAATTAGGATTCGGCGGCGGATTAGTGCGGCTCATGGCGCTCTACATTTATTTTTAAGACAATTGAACGTGTCAGTGTGATTATGGCGCTAAAGCCCGGGCTTGTGTAAGGGTTGCACTAGTGATGCGTCACGATGATCCCTCACCTCATGATGCCAGTGTGCTCACACATCATGGTCGCCCTGTAATTAGCAGTGTGTGTGTGTGGGGGGGGGGGTTGTTGCTCCAAAGCGGTGCAAGAGAACGGGGCTTCCTCCCGTGCACCGTTTCTTTCGCTGGCAACGCAACTCTGTGCATGTGCAACATCACATGGCCGCTGCTGATGCACACAAACACTCACAGTTTTAGCCTCACTGCTTTGGCCATTCAGCCGCCCCCCCCTCCCGCCAGCCCAGCCTGTGCTCCCCCCTGAGCCCCTGCACGATCTGAACAGCTGCAGCTTTCTATTTTAAGAAGCTTGTGTTTTACTGGGCCACCAGAGCAAAGGGTGACAGTTGTCAGTCACTTTCCAGGCTGTCAGAGCTGGAGATTAATTTATGCAATCATCTTGAGAAATCGTTTTATTCTGCAGCCGTCGTTGTTAAGAAAAAACACTTTCCCTCTCCGTGGAGGTTGTTGACTGCTGCAGAAGAGTGGCAGCGTTTTCACTCTCCGCAGATGGGCCAAGGGTTTAGAATCTGAACTGAGCCTGTGGCAGTCTGTGTGCATCTTCAGCTCTGGCAGACGGCACCGGGTCCAAGTCTGCTTTGAAACCTGGCCTCAATTATGTTTTTGATGATCACAGCAGGTTACCATGGCAATTGTCAGGTTCTAGATTCAAGCTCAGGCTGGAAGCCTAAAGGCCATTTTAACTTGCGTAGATCTTTTCAGCGTGACTCCTGGTTGCTCACTCTCAGTTGCCCTTGCTTTCGAAGTGCTTAGCACGGTTCAAAGGGCACGAGTTCCCCTTTTCGTTGCTCATGAATCATGTGTGGTTTCTGTCACAGTCAGCTCAGTCGTTGAGATTGTTTGGCGGGAAAACAGGGTGTCCTCTGTTGATGGTCATCTGAGCTTTTCAAATCAAATTGACGAGTTGCAGGGTGAGGCTCCGCCACAAACATGTAACGATTCCATGGCCCGTCGCTAAACTTCCTCAGATGACATTTCCAGGAAACTATTGATTTGGCTATTTCATGAACTACGTTCCTTAAGAACAGGATATGCCAAAAATGTGAACGTGCATGTTGGCCGGCATGCAGGACCTTATCCCTGTGTCATGTGAGCTCAGTGAATGACACCATTTAGGCCTACCCTCTATTCTCACACTTGAAACCTTTCAGTGGACGACTATTGTTGAAAAAGCAAACAGCAGGTTTTTACATGGCTGAAGCAGGGATGACAATGAGAGCCCCCTGTGGCTACCCCTTTAGTCTGACGGCTGAATGCTTGACCTCTGCCATTTTCTCCATACAGGGTGTTGCCTGTGAATAAGAGAAACTCGCAGACCTCCTCAGATCTACTCACCCCTGGCGGACGACCTCTGGATGGGTCCCGAAGAACTTCAGAGAGGAGGAGGAGATTATTTTGGCTGACCTGGGACCTGCTCAATCGGATGTCAACTTAGCTTCACAGCTAAAACTTACTTGTGGCTACCTGTCTGATTTTTTTTTTTTTTTTTACCTGTGGATTTATACACGTGGCACTCCGTGCAGGGTTAGGAGTTGGCTGGCTCAGCGTATTCATGCCCGTCATGAGTGTACCAGCCCAACAGAAACCCAGCGCCAAAAGGACGGGCAAGCGCATCACATTTTTCAACGAACAAAGCGGAGCAATGAAGGAGACTTCTCAGCACCCTGAAGGGTCCTATTATGTCCCAGGGGCCACTGCCTCAGACCCTGGACAGAGCGAGGCTGCAAGTACCGTGACCTCCAATCCGGAGGGCCCTCACATGTTCCTTAACTCCGTCATCTTCAGCCCAGATAAAGGTGACCAGAGCAGGGGCCATTATCAGCAGACTGTTCCCATGAAGTGGGCCCACCAGGAGCCCAATCAGCAGCAGCCATCACTGTCCCAGCAGCAGAGAGCTGCCTCCTGGAACGCTATAAGCAACTGGGGACAGAACTTTTCCAATTACATGGGCGGAGTTAACTTAACAGACTCAAGGACCCAGAGTGCATTTGCAAAGTCCATGCACGAGACATCAGGCATGCAGCCGCATCAACAGCCTGCTAACAGAGCTGCAGACAAGCAGCCTCTAGGGGCCACAGATGCCTACAGGGATGCAGTTAAGGCTCGGGGCATGGAGTGGGGGGAGCAGCAGCAGCAGCAGCAACAGCAGTCCCAGGCCTTTCAGGAATCCCTGAAACCCGGAGCACTGAACACCCAACCGTCCCACCAAGGAGGAAGCTCAGTTTTGCAGCCCTTCCAGTTGGCCTTTGGTCAGCCCAAGCAGCACCTGCCAGCTTACTACCAGAGCTTTCAGGGGAACAGGACAACCCTACCTAACCCACCTAACTACTCGACACAGGCAAAACCCCCACACCAGATACAGCAGCTGCAGAAGCAGGAGCAAATACAGCGCCAGCAGCAGCAGCAGCAGCAGCACATAATCCAGCAGCAAATCCAGCAGCAGCACCATCAACAATTGCAGCAGCAACAAATCATTCAGCATCAACAGCAAGTGCAGCAACATCTACAGCAGCAGCAGCAACAGCAACAAATTCAGCACGAGCAGCAGCAACAAAAGATACAGCAGCAGCAGCAGCAGCAGCAAATGCAACAACAGCAACAGCTGCATATTCAGCAGCAAATGCAACATCAGCAGTTGCAACAACAAAACCCTCATGTGCTTGACTATTACTCTGGTGCTCGAAATGCGCACCCGCACCCCCATCCGCAGGCTGTGGTTGTACACTCCCAGGAGTCCTCTGCTACCCCAAACATCCAGGACATCACGCCCGAGCCCCAGGAGTCGCCCGACCCGCTGCAGCCCCCTCTCCTGTCCCAGCCCCTGTCCCAGCCCCAGGCACAGCTTCAGTCACAGACGCAGCTTCGCAGGTCACGGCGGCTCTCGAAGGAAGGAGGGGCGCCGTCCGACAATCCGTTTCTCTCTGTCCCTGCGGATCAAGCGGCGACAGAGCTGCAGGTCTCTCAGAACGGGGCCCGTGACATCCAGGCAGCCCCCACAGGAGTCATCCAGAGCACACGCAGGAAACGTAGGGTGTCCCAGGAGGTCAACCTGGAGACTCTTGCTCAAAAGGCCTCGGAAATGGAGTCTCTCCCGTCGCATGTTGTCAAGGTAAATGCTTTTTGTTGGGGATGTTGATGAGAATGTTCAGCCATTTCCCCTTTTAACTGCTTGTATAACTGTACTCGGTTGTTTCCTCTCAAGCTAAAAGCCCAAACAAACAACCTTAAATAGAAAAGAACTAATGTTCTCCGTCTCAATCAGTTCTCGGCCGTTTTTATCCAAACTCGCCGCTCACGCTGGAAGCCTTTAATTGAGAACATCTCAGCGAGAGCTAGAAATCTATTTCTCCAGTGTTATCTCCGGGTATAATTGCGTTGGGACTTCAGCTCCCCAAACAAGAGTGGGAGCTGAAACAAACAGGCTAATGCAGCTGCCAAGAAAATTCTGCCAAAACTTGTGTTGTTAGTGATTAACGTGTTGCTGGAAGAGATGCTGAGTGTAATCAACGCTCAGTGAAGTGTGCGCCACAAAACCTGCTCTGCTCTTGTGAGGCTGAAGAGGTCTTTACATGCTGGAAGTCGTCACACGGTGAATGTATACTTTATCAACACTTTCTTATATGACTTTTTCCCCCTTCACAAAAACAGACCACTTAATAAATTGCGCCTGACTCTGCCTAGTGTAGCCTTACACTGTTTATCTGCTGAATGTCTCGATTGTGCAACAAGTCCTGTTTCCAAACAGCCCTGAGTCAGTGTGTGTGCAGTTCAGCGCCCTGTTTCATGCCTTGGCCTCATGGGTAGCTGATCATACAGAGAGTGTGTTTGGTTACATGCCTGCACACCTCCCCCCATCCCATCAAAGGAGAGAGAAACAGCAGCCTGGCCTTGTCTGCCCCCTCCCTCCTCTCTCGCTCTCTATACAGGGAGGGGTGCAGGGTGGCCCTGCGTGCAGCGCTCAGCAGAATATCTGTCCTCCACCGCCCGAGTGCAGGGGCTGGAGTTTTCCACCAGTAATAATGAGCACAGATCCAGCACGGCCACGCTGCTGCGTGCCACTCTGCCCCGTGCAGATGCAGCGTGCAGCGACAGAATGCATCTGTCTTCAGCTGCCCTCTGATGTGGTGGCTCCGAGGCCTTTGAAGCTGCTCATGCCCACCGATTATGGTTTCTGAAAGTAAAAATGTGAAGAATGCTCTGCTGGACTGTTCCTTTCACATGCACGTAGCTTCTCAGCTGCACCTATCTTTGAAATGCAGTTTATGTTCTGTGTATGGATTCTGTCGGGATGCATCTAAGCCGCTGCTGATGTATTGATTTATCCGGCAACCCTCAAAGTATGGACTTAAGTTTTTGTGTCAGGTGAGGAACAAGGTTCTATTGACCTGTGTTTGGCCTCCTGCCCCAGATGAGTTAACCTCCGCCCACATTGATTTATTGAGTGATTTTCTCATCTCTCTCAAGTTGTGGTAAACTTTACTTGAAGTTGTCGGGGGAATTACAACCTGCACCGAATCAGCGACATGTGTTGAATTTGAAAATGTGTCACGTAAAAGCTGATGATGAACTTTGAGCGTGAGCTGCAGTTTCAAATGTCACATTGAGAAACAACAGGATGAAGCTACCTCATTTTTTTTTTCTTCAGTTCATTCTTTAACTGTGACAATGGCCAAGTTGGAGTCACAGACAGGAGTTGAAAAGTTCAAAGGTGTAATGTTGTTCCTTGGTTTTAAGGCTGCAACTGTTATTTTCCATCTGGATTGATCATTTTGTCATCTGCCTCTCTCCATGTAGGAGCCCCACAGGCCGTGGAGTCCCACTGCTTCAGAGGGTATGAACGCCAAGCGGCAGCGGGACGACAACCTTCTGCCGCTCGTCATCCCCGTGTCTGTTCCGGTGCGGAGGCAGGAACCCTCCTCCCCTGACAGAGATGAAGCGGCCTTGGCTTCAGGCTGGCCCCCGAGGCCTTCGAACCCCCAGGACCTGGGCCGCGCAGACCACCAGCCCTCGGTCATTGTCACACGGAGACGCTCACTCAGGAACTCTTTGTCAGAGAGCTCAGAGCAGGTCGGTGCACATCTAGACATGAGCTGGTTTGTTATTTGCAAGGCCAGCAGGTTTTAGAATATCATTATTCAACAGGCCTTGTTTACTGAAGAACAACTCTAATCTGGTTCGCTCTCCTCTTCATTCGTCTGAACTCAAGCTATCAAACCCTTGCATTTATGCCCCATCGCCCCACTAAAACACGGCCCCTTCCCCCCACCATGCTCAGTGTCTCCCCTGCCCCCATTTCAGCCGTCCACACATTTCTGTCTTTCAGTTGGTGGTTGTTGGTGGTGGTGGTGGTGGGGGGCTTTGGTGAACTGTTTGCCCTGTCCCAGATCAAGCAGATTATCAGGCTTTACCAACGCAATACTGTACATTATGTACAGTGTGGACGAGGGCTGGGTTTACGTGCTTCCTCTTTCTCTCCCTCTCTGATGTCCCGAGCCAACTGTGTGTTTTTATGTGAGAACACAAAGACCATGCTGTGGTAAATGCAGCCAGCATTATCTTCCCCCACCAGAATGGCGGCACAGAGGGGGAGAGAGACGACGACGGAAAAAAGTCCAAACGGCGCCCGCGGCCCGAGCCGCTCTTCATCCCGCCGCCGAAACCAGGCTTGTTCATTGCTCCGCCCATCTACTCCAGCATCACACCTTACCAGAGCCACCTGCGCTCCCCTGTACGGCTGGCCGACAACCCCCTCACCATGCCCCCTTACACGCCGCCGCCGATCCTCAGCCCCGTCCGCGAAGGCTCGGGCCTCTACTTCTCCACCTTCCTGTCCTCTGCTGCGGCCGGCAGCCAGGGCCTGCCTCCACCTGCTACGCCCAAGTCGGCCACACGCAGCCTGTTACGTTCCAGTAAGTTGGAAAATAAAGTTCATACAACGTAAATTCACACATTCGGAAATAAACTTTGGTTAAATTAATTCTGCCCCCCCCCCGCAGACAGCTGTGACATCACACCCCCAGTTCTGTCTGCGATGAGCGAGGTCACTCCAGTGAGCATCGAGCCGTGAGTATTTTTTTCCTCTCCACATCCCAAAAATCATCATCTCTCTCTGGAGTTTGGGGACTGCGTGTCTTTTTCAGAAATTATGTGGCCACTCAAAGTGCACGCAGCATTACCGTAGCTCTGCAATCAATTATTCAAGCCCAAACACTGGGCCGAATCATGAAATGCCTTGAAAGAGAGTGTAGACCTCTTGAAATTCTAAACCCATCCTTTAAAGTGGCCCCTCCCCTCCGCCGCTGTTACCACTGGAATCTTTTGCCCTGTCATCCGTGGCCAGATTTAGTGGCAGCATCCAGCTCCTGATCTGACTGCGCTGCCTAATGTCTCCTTGCAAAACGCAACCTGCCATAACAAGTCCACATCACCTGTCAGATGGAAGAAACGGCCTGAGCTGAGATGGGAACTGATAAGAATGGACACATATCTTAAACATGCGGCTTTTGTTGACGTTAAACAGTCGGTACTTAAGATGGAGGGCACCTGTGGTTTAATACTTCGGCAAACAGGAGTGGAGCAGAAGAGAAGAGTGTCTGTGAAATACTGACACGCTTTTATTCCACTAGTGGAATTTTTCAGATAGATTTTCCAGTTTTTATTTGTGTGAATGTGCAGCAAGTTTCAAACTCCTTTAAAATCAGGTATCATCATCATCATTATTCTGGATAAATATGTTTTATATTGTACGTACCTGTTCCTGAACCCCTCAGCCACCTCAGAGAGATGAAACGAGAAAAACATCAGATGGATGCTGCAGATAAATAACATCAATAACAAATCTGAATGGAAAGCTTGTTCTCAGAATACACGCAAATGCAAAGTGGATTCCAACAAAGTACGTAAACAACCCAAAGCAAATGAAGACATTTAGTTGCTCGGTCCTCATAAATGTAAACAAACCCATGGTAGCTTGGATGTTTATAAAAGCAGCCGAGAAGGGGAGTGGAGGGACAGGAGTATTTGTGTTTTTCTGGCTCTGTCGACAGTGAGGTGCAGTTTATGGGGGTTTGTTGTGCAAGCTGTTGCCTGAGAGGTGCCAGCTGCTCAGCGGTCAGTCAGGGACGAGCTGGTGAGGTTTCCCATAAATCGTGGCTTCAACTGGTTCTGGTGTACTCCCAAACAAACGGGGGGCGTCAGAGTTCCAAGTTTTAGTAGCCCGTCTTCCCTTGGGGAGGCTGCCAGGACGCACACACACAGCTGAGTGTGTGTCAGCTGGCCTGCTGCCCAATGGAAATGCAGGGGAGGGAGGAGACTCGCTCGAAAGGGATTGTTGTCTGTGAATTCAATGTGATTTTCATCCCAGTGATATTTGGTTTCAGCCCTTTTAAAAATAAAGTATGGGTCCATTTTTATTGGATTCAAGTAGCTCATTCGGTTTGAAACGACAAACGCTGAAAGGCATTTGCATTTTATTCATCACGCTGAGGGCACAAGTGAGCTGTGCAGCAAGCTTGAATCCAGAACCGCGCAGGAATAACCTGAGAGGCTTCACAATCTCCCCGTGACTATTTAAAGATCGAGGCAGAAAGAAAAGCTCGGAGCGTTCTCTCAGGAATAAATCAAGAGCTTTGCTTGATCTTCACACACAGTGTCTTTGCTGGAATATTAAAGAGTGAAGAAATACCTCACACTGATGTCCTGTTTCCAGACGGATAAATATCGGGTCTCGGTACCAGGCAGAGGTTCCGGAGGTGAGGCAGCGGTCAGCGGTCGAGCTGGATCACCATCGTGCTGATCTGGTCTGGTCTCCATTGAAGGAGCTGCAGGAAAAACCTGACTTCCATGAGAAAGGTAAGACTGAGTTCCTGACACAGTCAAAGTATTTTTTTTTTTTTTTTTTCAGTTTCAGGCCCAAATCTGTTCTTTCCTTGTTTGCAAAATACAGAAGTTTCTCTGTTGATATCACTTCAGAGACAGATTATGATCGAGCTGATACAACGTGTACACGTCCGTTAGACTGTTGGTGACCTCTGCTGACTCATGTGAATCATCCTTAGTAAAAAAAAAAAAAAAAAAAGACACAGTTTGAATGTCCATTCTCTCCCTTACAAACTTACAAAACCTCCTCGCCGCTGCACGCAGCAGCACAACAAAGGTCATAACCGCTCTGTGTCTCTTTCAGTGGAAGATCTAATGCACCTGGCCTGCTCCAGTGCTTTGTGTGGAGGAGGCACCAACCAGGAGTTAGCTCACCATTGTCTGTACGAATGCAAAGGCGACATAATGGTGAGTGTGACAGAACAATCCTTACTGAGCGGCCGGGGGCGGGGATCTGCGATATCAAGCAGAAAAATGAACGGGTGCTTTGGCTTCTGACCCACAAACCTGCCGCACTCTTAAAGATCAACTTGTGAAAAAACAGTGGCATCTTCTTTGTCATGTATGTGGAAGTCTGTAATTACACGACTTCACAAGCGTGTGTGTGTGTGTGTGTGTGTATCTCTGGTTTCTATGAGCAGGTTAAGGGTTACACAAACGTTATACGTTATACCAGCTGCATGTAAACGCAAAGTTTAATGTTATCAAGCCGATGCAGCGCACGTGCCTCTGACTTCCTGCTTCAACTCGCTGCCGCTCCAGTAACCATATCTGAGCTCTGAGTGATTACTGAACAGCACTTACTGATATGTAGAATTTCACTTTGCTCTGCACTGAAACTCTGCGGCGGCCTGAGATGACTGGGACTGTGAGACGGTTTGGAGACGTAGCCCGAGGCAGAGCCACGCTGCTGCTGCACACGCTGTCAGAGGGCGGCGTGAGGGAGGCAGGTCCACTCGCAGTATTTGTCACTAACAGGGAGGGAGGTGTTTCTACCTCCAGGATTTCAGGGGAAATCTGCAGCACTGTGCACCATATTGCTGGTTTCGACCATACTTTCTGCGCGTGCAGTCGGGTTTGCACGTATTTTCTTAGCCGGCACTTGAAAGCAGCAAGATTTCAGGCCCTAGCAACCAGCACTGGTCCAGTGTTGTCAAGGAAACCACGAGGGGGTGGCGGAGGGGGGTGTTGTCAAAGCACCCACTCTCTGCGGCGGCCCGGCTCTCACTGCTGCCTTTGTGCAGCAGTTACATGCAACATCTACGCTCAGTCCCACAGTCCAACACCTCAGAGTCCGTTTTTGACAGTGCCAGATGGCAAATCATCATCATCATCATCATCTTCTTCATATGAAGCACCCGGGGACTTGAGAGCGACGGTTATCTCCCTCCCCAGTGACCTGTGAGATTCACGGGCTCAGTGTTTTCTTTTCTTCTCTAGGTGCAGGAAGCAGAATCAGAGTCAGTCAGCTGGTGGCGCAGCAGCGTCCGGTGGCCTAAAGGCTCCGAGCGGTCGGAGCTGTTGTGCAGCCAATGTGTGTAAAGTTTTCCAAATTTCAATTCACATCGGAAATCCTGTTTTTCAGGCGGCCCTGTCCCTCCTGATGCTGAGGAATCCAATTTTCCCCAAGTCTCATCGTCTGTCAGACTACCACTACTCAGGCAAGTCCCAACTAGTCAGTGCTTCAGTTGAAGGAGATTAAACAAGCTGCAATTTATTGACCGTTTAGGAAAACGATAAATGCTCCCAAATTCCAGACGAGACATTTTATGTTATTTGTTAATTAAAGCTCCAAATTGGTGAGTAAACTGCCAGTCACAGAAAGTTGACTGTACTCGTCTGTGTCAGAACTTCTTGGCTTCCTTATCTCCTTAACAGATAAACCCCACCCGTCTGGCGCGCAACGAGGTTCAGAGTAAATTAAACAAACGTTTTCTCCCTAGTTAAAGTCTGAATTTGTCTCTGTGCCACACATCCACAATCCCAGAGACCAATTCTGACTTATTCTGACCAAACAGAGATGAACTATCTAAGCTCCTGCCTCTGAGCCGTGGCAGCTGCAGCAGGGAGAGTGTGGCGTGGGTGGTGGTGGTGGTGGTGGGGGACTGTGGAGGATTGTCAGGGTCAGCATGATGAGGCAAGGAGGGGAGCGGGGAGGGGTTTTACTGTATGTGGTTAATCCCGCGCATGAAGACAGGAGCACCATTGTTAATCAAGTGATTTCAGTGAACGTGCGTGGGTTTGAGGGGGGTGGGACTGAACTTGTCTGGGCCCGCCCACACACACACACACACACACACAGTAAAGCGAAATACTTGTGTAATTAAACTAGTCACCAACACACCTCGTCTCCCTCTCGTCCCTCAGGATCAGACAGCTGGACGGCAGCTGAGAGACGCCAGTTCAACAAAGGCATCACCACGTACAAGAAGGATTTCTTCATGGTGCAGAAACAGGTACGCGTTGACGCCGCTCCTGCTAAGGCTCTTAAGCGTCCCAGTTTAACAGCGAGCACTCGATGACTTCCTCTCCGTCCCTCTGGCGGGCGGGGAGATGGAAATCCAGTCACTCTGGAACAATGGTTCCTTCCCATTGGATCGTTTGCCGTGTCACAGTCAATTACTGCTGCTCCGCAACAGAGGAAAACTATTTCCCGTTCCGACCCACCCCACGTTTCACAGCCTTCAATTGCCAAACCACCAAATTAGAGAGTCTCAGTTTAATTCATGAATACGCTTCACGGCCGTTGTCATTTGAGAAATCTCATCTTTTCAATTAGTGAAGCAAAAGGAGATCAATAAAGGAGATCAGCTGTTTTGATAATTGATTCTATGCCTTCACATTTTATGATCTCAGCTTTTGAAATGGAACAACGTGCTGCTTTTTTTTTTTTTTTTTCTTGTACGCTGTAACTGATGATCTTAAATTTAATTCGTGTGAGCTACTTAAAACTCCAGTAACCGAGTGTGTGTGGTTTTTAAAGGTGACCACAAAGACAGTAGCACAGTGTGTGGAGTTTTACTACACGTACAAGAAACACGTTAAGATCGGCCGCAACGGGACGCTGATCTACGGGGAGGCGGAGCCTTTGGAGAGCCGAACCACCGAGGAGGAGACAGACCAGAAGGTCAGTGGATTGCGCTACTGGTACTGTACTTCCAGCAGTAACCATGTACAGAGTCACAGTGTGTAGTGCTTTACAAATCCCATTCCTACACAAACTGGGGTTCAGCATTGAACACGGTGACACGTACACACTCATACCGGAGGGTCTGGGAATCAAACCACCGACTTTCCCCTGCAGAGAGATGTGAGCCAGCTCAGCTTTTCATTCATCAAATAAAAAACACTCCACCATTTTGTATCTGGGGCTGTAAAACTGATGCAGACATTTCTATCAACCACGGATGCATTGCAGGTACAGTTTTCCGCCGGTTGTCATGGTAACTGCAATCTTCCCCCTCTCAAAGTTTACAGCAGAGAAGGGAAAAAAAAAAAAACTCAAATACTTTTCAGGTCCACAGCTGTGTGACACACATCTCTAACACACATGCAGCCGGCCTCTGTCGTACTGTCTATCTGAGTTATCGGCTCCAGAGCTTTCACAGTTTCATTGCTTCATTCTCCTCTGACCTGCAGGTCTCTCACAGACTGGAGCCCCAGCAGGAGGAGGACAGCAGGAAGTGGGAAGGGTCAGCTGACAGGAAACAGGATGTCAGCTCCACCAAAGTCACACACTCGCTGCAGCCAGCTGAGAACGTGAGTGTGAAATATAACTTGCAAAGGGACCGAGCCCAAGGCTGGATTTCATTCATGCACCAGTTAGGGAAAAGAAAGACACTGCAGCTCAGATGAATAATGTCCCCGGGTGTGTGTTAACCCTGCATTTGATCTGCTGTGTGTATAAAACACAAGCAAAACAAATCTACCACAGACACTGTTGTGTCTGATGAGCAGTTCTAAAGTCAGGACAAAGATACGTCCCTGAGCCTCTGCAGCAAAGTAAACAAGACAAACACAGGACTGGCGTGAACTTCGGGGACAAACCTCAGTGTCCTAGTGCCACTTCAAACTCTTGTCCTTTTGAACTCTGGCCCACTTGTCCCTTGTGGACGTGTGTTGGATCTGCTGCCCCCTGCTGGACGCTCAGAGCAGAGCCCTTAGCCAATGCCAGCCTCTCTGGATTGTGCAACTTCCCGTTATGTCTCTCCATAAACAATGACTCAACGAGAAATCTTTCTGCTTGGTATTTCCACTGCTTTCCACCATTCCATGCACACATGTTGTTGTCCTGAGTTCCAGGCCAGGCAATTATATCTGTTTACAGAAACTATGCGTCCCTGTGTTTGTTTACTGGCACGCGTTCGCATACCGCTGAAACACTATCTTACATAAAAGCAGCCCATAAAGTCGCTTCAGGTTCATTATCTTCCTCCTAATTGCTCTCAGTGACTGTGTTAAACTCGAGCCGTTGTTATAAACTGCACCCCTGCTCTTTGCTGTGCGTGCAGCCGGGGACCGTCCTGATGATGAAAGGCCTGGAGGACGCCGGGAGGGAGCCGCCGCTGTCCCGGGTCATCCACCCCCCTCACCCGCCCCCGCCGGCCTCCAAGCAGCGGCACGATGACAGCGCGCGGCGGACGAGCCCCGCGACGGGCAACAAGGGCTCCGCGGCTCAGGAGGGAGAGTTCCCCTGCAAGAAATGTGGCAGGTCGGTGCAGAGAGCTGTTGTTGTGACTCCGTTTACTGGTTGGAAAGCTGGCAGCGCTCACGTCACGCTGAGCTGGCCTCATGGGAAGGGCAGGGTTTCGCCTGCTCCTGCTGGTGGCAGAGCCTAAAAACAGTAAATAGAAGTGTAGAAGTGTGTCTCTGTGTCTCGCTGCTGCGCTCTGAATCGGCAACACCGGGGCCTGTTATTGCCAACCGTGTCCTAGCAACAGAGGCCCAGCAGAGACGGAGCGTCGCCTCTCTGCCCAGTGACACGACGAGAGCGAAATGTTGAAGTAGCGTGCTCGTTGCAGAGTCTCTAGAGTCTGATCAGTAAAGAAACGGGAAGTTTGGCTCAGGTTCATCAGTCAGATGTCACAGGTAGAACAGAGAAGTTGGTCCCAGTTCACGTGGCTGCACGTTCTGGGAACCAGTGAACAGTCAATGCTGTTCAGCGAATCCAAAACCAGCCTGTAGTTTTATAATGAAAACAGAGGCGTGGTCCGATTGGTGCTTTGCACAGTTGATAACGAGATTACATCATCTTCTTCTATTAATGAGAGGTTGCCCAAACTTGGCTCTTTGTAGTAACATTTCCATCAAAAACTCTTCTGACCTGCTCGCCCCCCCCTCCCCCCGCAGGATTTTCTACAAGGTGAAGAGCCGCAGCGCTCACATGAAGAGCCACGCCGAGCAGGAGAAGAAGGCGGCGGCGCTGCGGCAGAAAGAGGCGGAGGAACGAGCGGCGGCGAAGGCGGCGGCCGAGGCTGCCGCCGTCCTGGCGGCTCGGCGGCACAACGGGACCCGGCAGGTGGGCGGGGACAGCACCAACGACGACTCGTCGGACAGGGAGGACGAGGATGACGAGGACTGGCAGTGAGAGGAAGGCTCTGACTGTTGACGGCTCGTCCTCTGGGATCAGAGGAGCAACGAAGGATTCCTCCTGCGGACAGTTTGCAGAACGAGACGACTTCTGTTTTCTCGGCACATTCAGGGACAGATCTCCCTCCTCTGTGTGTGTGTGTGTGTGTGTGTGTGTGTGTGTGTGTGTGTGTGTGTGTGTGTGTGTGTGTGTGTGTGTGTGTGTGTGTGTGTGTGTGTGTGTGTGTGTGTGTGTGTGTGTGTGTGTGTGTGTGTGTGTGTGTGTGTGTGTGTGTGTGTGTGTGTGTGTGTGTGTGTGTGTGTGTGTGTGTTCTCTCACCAACGCCCCTTTACTCTGCTTGAAAAGCTTTCAGGAGTTACCTCTCTTGGTCACAGGGCTCGGTCAAATCAAAGCCATGCCGCTCCTCTCGGCGCTGTCCTGCCCTCTACGCCCAGGCCGCGGCCTTCCTCAGCACTTTGAGTCTCGTCCCGCTTCCTTCGTCCGTCGCGGAAACTTGTTCGACGCCCTTCCTCCTTTTCTTTTTCCCCAGCTCTTGGACGAGCCGCCTCCCCGGCCGTTTGTCGGGTTAAGACGTCACGAACCTTTGAAACCCGACAGCTGGAGGCGGCGAGGCGAACCGGAGGAGGCTCTCGCCGTTGGTTCCTCTGCACTAAGACGGACAGATGGACGGACGGATGGCATGCGCAGCCTGTCGCCTCTGCTCCGCCGCTCCTCTGCACTCGAGGCTGCCAAACGCTTTCTCAGACGCATGATGCGTACGCCCACTGGGTCCTTTCTCTTTTGTGAGTTGTTCATTTGGGCTTCAGTTCTGTGAATTTCCCCCCCCCCCTCGTCACTTTTTACAGTTCGCCGTTTGTTCCTCATGGTTGATGCCTTGGATGTTTTGATAATTTTTATCCTGAAATGACAATCAATTTTACACTGTTGTTGTTGTTTTTATATAAATATATATATATATATACACACACACAGGTGGATGTTACTTTGTCTGCCTGTGTAGCTATATATGGTTATTGTTGTTTTCCGTGAATGTTCTTGTTGATGATTATTATTATTATTATTATTATTATTATTATATTCTGTTTTTGGCTGCAGTTGAATTGAGCGCTTTCTACCGTACATGTCTGTAACTCTCTCCTCTTTTTTTATTTAAACAAAAAAACTAAAATAATGCTACTTGCTGCCTGTTTATACTTACGGGATGTTTGTGTGGGGGGGAGGAGACAGATGTGAAGAAAAGGTGATAGAAGAAGCTGACCCCCAGTTATCACAGCGCCCAGCCCCTCCCCCCCCCTCTCTTGTCTCCTCCCCTCTCTCTGTGTAGAAGAAGCTGACCCCCAGTTATCACAGCGCCCAGCCCCTCCCCCCCCCTCTCTTGTCTCCTCCCCTCTCTCTGTGGCGCCCGGCTGCTCTGGAGGCCTCGCAGTCCACACAGTCACTGATGGGAGCCTCCGTCTCTGTAGATGCACAGAACATGATGAAAGGCAACAGACAGCACAAACTCATTCAACAGTTCAACAAACCATTCGGGGAATAAATAGGCAGAAGTGACTGTTTCTTGTTCATAACCGAGAATAATTAACTGGAATATCAGAATCTTGCTGTAAACCACCTTCTAGACCCGACGTCAACGCGGTTCCACAAGTTTTCAGTTCAGACTAAAAGGATTTTTTTTCCTTTTTTTGTCAGTCAGTTATTTTTAGAAGGCGAGAGACAAACTGTTGACCCTAAGGAACCTCAGCCCGGCATCTGCTGTTTCCACAGACTGTTAATAATATAATAGGAAAACTTTACTGTAAACCACACGTCACCCACCATCAGTGACCGACTGTTAAGAATCACTAAGAAGACTTCGAAATGATTTATTCTAACATATTTTCATATTTCTGAACATTTCACACTTCCTGTTGATGACAAACAAATACTTTGAGTGCAGCAACATCCTCGATGTTTGCCTCTCCAGTACTGAAGCATCTATCTCTGTACCACTGATATTCCAGCCTCCAAAAACTGTTAAGAATAAATCATTTACTTAGGTCAGACATTTGAATAACTGTCAGTCATAAAATATTCTGAATGCCCTGTTAGTGCTTAAAGCCAGATTCTACTGAAAATCACACTCAGGTTCTTATTGGAGAATCAACACAAGACATTAAAACTTATTAAAGTTAAAATAAAAATTATCATTAAAATTTGTTTTCTCAAACACTGAAGTCAGAAAATGCAAATATTCAAAGTGAAGAATTAACCGGATTATCAGACCTGGGTGAAGTGGGTCAGCCATCATGACTCTGCTTGTGTTCACACTGGGGGTCAAACCTACATAATTCAATAAAAAACAGATATAGATATGACAGACTCCACCCCCCACCCCACACACACACACACACACACACACTGCGTATCTATGGTCTCCTGTTGTTCTGATTACCTCGGTGCTGATAGCAGCTCTGAGACGGCCGATGGAAACGCTGTGTTTTGATTCCTCTCGCTCTCGACATATCTCCACGTTAAGCCCTTCGGCCCGGAGCCAGCCTCTGTTGCCGTAGCAACAAATAGGTTAAAGGGTTATTTTCCTTTAAAGGACAAACCACAGTCGGGAGTTGGCGGAGAAACGGCTCCAATTACCAGTTACTCTACAAGTTAAACCTGGGTCTATGCACAGCATGTGTGTGTGTGTGAGTGTGTGTGACTGCTCTGAGGTCAAATGTTTATCTGTGTGCCAGTCAATGAGAAAAACACGTTTTGCAGACTGTTGTCAAGTTTAGAAATGTTAATTTATATTTCTTTTTTATTTGGGCTCGTCTGGGGGTTTGTGGGGGCGGGGTCATGAAAATTATTTCCAAGCTGTTTTAAAAGCAGCAGTGATGATGATGAGGAGGAGGCACAAACGCAGCTGTAAACACCCTCGTTTCATCCCAATGGTTCATTAAGGGACATTTTGGCGATAAAAGTTTATTTAGCTAAAAATGAGAAGATATATAAATTGATGGAAATCTATGTCGCATACTTTCTATGCTATTTTCATATGGGGTTCACACTAACGTAGAAAATGGAAACGGAATCTCAAGTGCTTTTGTTTTCTAGTGTAACTTATTTGTTTTGATTTGATTTTTACCACCTGTGTTTTTAGTAATGATTCATGAAGCACTGTTATTATATTAAAGTTTAAAATATTCAGCAGGGGTCTGGATGTGTGGTTTTTGTGCAGGGGGGGGGGGGGGGGGGGGGGGCCCAAGGGGGGGAGGGGGGGGGGGGGGGGGGGGGGGGGGGGGGGGGGGGGGGGGGGGCAGTGCCTACAGGGAGCAGTGGGTGGCGCTGTTTGAAACCATTCTCTGTAGTTTGTGAGTCCGCCAGTGAAACACAAACAACACACCCAGTACTTTTCATTTCATTATTTATTCATAATAGTCTATAACTTCTGATAAAATACACTTTGTTTACAAGTGCTGATTACTGTAGTACATTCAACCAGAGTTTAAATTGGAGACAAAATGACACGAGACACGTTAAAAACAAATTCACCTGTAGTGACGAACGTGTGACATTTAAAAAAAAAAAAAAAAAAAGCGATGGCCACCGCCCATGATGGTTCAGACCTGTCCCTCTACGTGCACACACAGAGCAGAGAGGACGGCTGCTGCTGCCTGGTTCATGTTTCAGTCATTGTCAGATTTGTGTGAGCTGCCGTTTCTGCTGCGATTCAGAGAGCTTTCGTTTGTTTGTTTGTTTGTTTTTTTCCTATCATTGCAGCTCAGCCCTGTCCCTGCCTCTTTGTGAGCACACACAAGTTTCCACCAAGACGAGACCCACATGATCACAGAGGGGAGTGGATTAGCTTTGTGTTAACACAATCAGTTTTAGTGACATGACAACATCAGAACAAATTGAAAACCAATTCTCTACAAACAACACACGCACCCCCTCTGTTATATTAAAGACAAACTGGGATTAATGCACTGAGCTAACGTTGTGCTTTGATTGACACACATTTCATTAAGTGACGACGAAGGATGCACGGCTACACGGATCAACATCTCTATGCAAACACACACAATGAAGGGATGCGTTTGAAAACTTGGGGCCGACAGAGAAACAGACTCCTGGGCCAGTCCTCTGGAGGTCTGTCCGCTCAGACCCGAGTTAAAGGAAGGAGCGGACAGCCAATATATTATTATCATCATTATAGTAAATACCCTGTTGATTTGTCAAAAAACAATTAGCAAATAGTCTTTCTTTTATATTAAAATATATTAATTAAAATATATTACTTTGATTAACTAGTCAGACATTAAAAACAAGTTCAGATTCTTTTTTTGTTTTCTTCAGGTGACTTTGGCATTTTTACCTTGGACATGATCGCTATAAAAAAACAAAAAGCAAAAACTTACTTTGCACCGCCGTGAGATTTCAGAAATATAAACGATGCATCCGGAAATTCAGTAAAAAGGAGCACCTGGGGAACGTGTGGCAGGAACACCTCACAGCGGCCTCCCGGTTTTACACCATCACAAACCACCTGCTGGCTCACAACACACACACACACACACACACACACACACACTCACACACTCTCTGTGCTTTCAACACCACGCTAACACAAAACCTCCGCTCACAGGAGAAAGGCCATTTGCAATGTTGCTCCTGCCTGTTAGTCGGTGTCGTGTTGAACTTGCGAATCGTTTTCAGCACAATTTATAATCTCCACAGTGAAAATCGTTTCGTAATAAACAGCTGGATGTGCTCGAGCAAATTGTACTGCACCGATTAGAATAAATCTCTACATTTTACTACATCTAGGCATATATCATACATGAGCAAATATGTACAGGGACCCCCCCACCCCCCACACAGCCTCACTGTTAAGTGTTTTACTTCGCCACTGCTGATCCACGTGTACGGAGAAACAAGCACGAGGAAACAGATGTTCCAGGGTAAAATAAATGCAGATTCATACTTTAGGAAGTGACGTTAGTTATTTACAAAGAATGGAAAAGAATTGATTCGTAAAAACTTTTTTTTAAACAAATATATTTATATAATGATTCTTCTTCTACTTTCCATGTGTTTGGATTGAAGTGCTGTACAGTTATCGTCTTATCTCCAGGTGATTTTCAAGTGCTTCTCACTTCAGCGTGGTCGTTGATTCTTATAAAGTCAAAAATTCCACCTTGTTAATATTCTCTGTCTAATAAAACTATACACGTTCTTTGTAGTTCTTAAATCTGAGTGTGTTCGGTATTAAATGTAGTTTTTATATTAAAAATAGTTACTGTCAGTTGCACTTCCCTGCCATGCGTGCATAAATGCCAAATCGGAGGTATTCTACAACCCATGATTATCAGAAACGCCCTTTTTTGCCTTTGAATCACGATGATTAGGCCCAATAATAATAATAAGAGTAAAAAGTGTAAGTCTAAAACACGACAGTCATTACGTTCTACAAAAATAGCAACATTCATATTCCCTCCTTTTTTTAAAACTACACACACATAAACATATATATTTATATATATATTAAAAAAAAATATATGACACTAATCCTAGCCAAGTGCAAACATCGCCAGATTTTCTATTTGCCATCTGACAGACTACTCATCTGATTGGAAAACTGATTCGACACTTCTACCAAAACGATTGCACAATACAACTTCGCTCAGACGTGAAACAAAAGACCATCCAGTGTAAATCCTCCACACACACACACACACACACACACACACGCACACACACACTCGCGCTGGCTGTTTTCTCTGAATGAGTCGCCTCTGATTGGATTTCACATCATCGTACCACTAAACACGAGACGCACAGTTTGGAGGGGCCGATGCAGTCGTCATGGCAGAACGCTCCGCACCCTTTGCACATGATCATCGCCTTCAGCCGGCAGTAACACTTGGACTGCACGTCCTCCATGTTGGCGCCCTCGATGAACGACTGCTCTGGCGAGGGCTCGCCCTGGTTGCCGTGGTCTAACGAGTGACCGGCGGGTATGGTGGTAACGGTCACTGAGAAGGACATGACGCTGCCGTGGACGCCGCTCCCGTCCGCCTCCGACGAGGACGCGGCGGAGCAGGTGCCGGCAGCGTTGCGGTTCAGAGTGTGAGGTACGGACATGCTGATTGTGCCGCCGAAGCACGACGCTACCACCGGTTCCTGATTATCGAGCATTTTCTGGGTTTGGAAGGCAGGGGGCTGCTGGTGACTCGGGTCCACGTGGGTGAGATATGGCTCGGAGTTTCCTTGGTTGCTATTGCAGAGTTCAAGGTGCTCTCGATGTGACTGAGAAAAGGGGCTGGTGTCTTTGGCTGTCCCACTGGTGCTGCCGATGTCTGCACCTCCTGCGCCGTCCTCTGTTCCGGGCTCGGTCTTTACGCTGGAGCGACGCTGGAAGCTCGCTGGTTCTTCAGACAGTGCGACTCCAAGCTGCTCTGTTTTAACCCCAGACACAGGAGAGAAACCTTTCCTGGCTGATTCCTCTTCCTTCGCCACCTGCTCTGCGTCTACGTTTTCCCTTTTGAAGCCGAACACAGACGTGTTGGGGATGGCAGACTGATGCAGTCTTCTACTCTCTGGGCCTCGGCCGTACGTGGACACGTTGAGCAGGTAATGTCCTGTCATGGCCGGCCTGGGAATCCTCTTACGACCCAAAAACCCAACACAAATCCTGGCCTGGTCCTGGTGGTCGTCTGCGTGCACCAGTTGATGGGCCTTGTACTGAGGCCCAAACCCCAGATAAGGCTGGGGCTGCTGGACGCTCCTCTGCATCAGAGCCTGGAGGATCTGCTCCTGAGTCTCCTTGTCAGGGAGTTCCCTGTGGAGTCTCGAGTATTCTGAGAACACTCCGGCCCGAGCTGCTGTGTTGAACTGGTGCACCTCAGCCCTGTGCTCAGCAGAGTGTGATGTCCTTACCTTACTCCCAGGGAATAAGCTTGACATCTCCACTTCCACCTTGGACAGCGGCTTTGGGAGGATCTGCTCCAACGGAACCTCTTTACCCTGCAGGAGCTGAGTGACCAGCGGGTTGTTGGCCGGGATACAGGAGCTGGTCCTGGGTGAGGGGCCAACAGGAGCTGGGTGGTCCAGTCCCTTCAGAGGCTTCGCATGTGAAGACTGTGCCGAACTATTCTGAGGTTTGTTTGAATAAGACGTGTGAGACGTGTTTGGGCCAATCTGAGTAAAGGACTCCAGTGGTCGGGAAGGAGGAGTACTGCTCTGATGGCCAGTGGAGGGGGACTGTAACCTGGTAGGTGTCAGTGGGGATGTTGGGCAGGACCTGGGTGACAGCTGTGTATGCTCACCACTGCCTCCTCCTGGTCCCGGGCCCGGCACAGCTCCTTTCGACGCAGATGACACGGCGGCGGCCGCGGCTCGCTGCGCTCGGGCCAGCTGAGCTTTGGCTTTGATGTCAGCCAAAGTGCGAGCGCCAGTGCGGCCCGGGCTGCTGAGCGGGGCAGGGAGAGGGGTTCTGGGTGAGACCTGGCTGGGTGACACAGGAACGGGAAGGATTCTTGACACCGGGATCTGAAATGAGAAAAGAAAGACAAGTGAGAGAGTGACACAGGATTTTTGGGCCCTGGACCTTTGAGTCTGAGACTAACCTTGAGAGGCGGAACCCTCTGATTTGTCGCCGCTGTTGGTGTCGCAGGGCTGGATATGGACGATGCCGACGGGGATACGGAGGAGACCGAAGACACCGAGGAAACCGAGGACATGCGTGGCCTCTTCTCTGGTGTCAGCTCGCCCTCCGTCTCACTGAGAGATTTTCTCTTTAGGGGCTCTGCGGGGCCCCCAGGCTCAGGGACGACCTCCTCTCTCTCAGCAGGTTTAACCACACACATCAGCTGATCCTTTTTTAACTCCATGCTGCCCTTTGGTGGAGGGCTCTTCTTCGCAGGGGACAGAGGAGGACGGGTTTTCTCCTCCCTCTCCTCTTCTTTAGGCTCCTTATCAGGCAGCGAACCCACTGTTCTCCTTTCAGGCCGACCCTCCGCCTCTGCCGTTCTCACCGCAGGTGTCGGCTCAGTCTGCGCCGTTGCGTTCAACCTGCGATCCTCTGCGTACTGCGCACGCCGCGTCTTCATGGGTTCTATGGTGGCCAAGGGCTCTTTTGCAGCGGGCGGCGCCTTCAGGGGCTCCAGCGATGGTGTCCGTGTGGACTTCATGTCTTTTGCAGCAGCATCAGTCTGGCTGCTCTCCTTTCTGCCCTTGGCTTCCTCTGATGCTTGAGTGGCCAGTCTCGTCTGGTGAGGGGGAGACTGGGGCCTGGCAGAAGCCTGATTCTGATCAGTCTTTGTCAGCTCTTTGGATTCTTCATAGCTGAGACCAGAACTACAGAGAGGAAAGGAGGAAGAAGGAGAAAGGGCAGCTGTGTTAACGTGAACAGATATCCTTTGACTAAATACTGTAAATGCTATTTTTTTTAAATACAGGACAGAAAGATTTTATGAAAATTGAGTTTGAGTTTGGAGTTTCCTAAAAATAAATTAAATTACACATATTAAGAATATAAATGAATCCAGGAGAGCATACTTTTCACCGTAATAGCTTTCGAAAAAGGCCTCCTTCCAGAGCTCAACTTTCTTTTCCTTCTCGACTTCTTGACGCATTCGCAGCTGCAACTCCGGCGTGAATTCCCCTGAAAAGAAAACATTTGGACCAACTGTCATTTAAAGACGACATGTTTCTGTGAAAATGTTCTGTTGTTTAAGTCCTCTTACCCTCAGACAGTCTCTCCTTCCAGGACTGAGCTGCTGATGTGAAGAACTCGTTGTTTAGGGCAGAACTCGTCACCTTGAGAAGCCCGTCCATGCACGCCTGTGGAGAGGAAGCCATCAACAGGTCCAGTTTTGAAAACTACATTGCAGTGTTTTCATATGTTAAATGATCAGTTCTAATTTAAACAGAAGCGTTCAAAGCTGAGAGCCACCTGCCGGTCAACTTCAGGCAGGAGTTTGAGCAGCCTCTGCTGGCAGTCTGGGGGCAGGACTGAGAACGTGTGCTTGTTGATGATCGCCCGCAGGTTGGTGTTCACCAAGATCGAGTCTGGAGTCTCCACGTCTATGTTGCACTTGGTACGTTTTATCTGCCCTGCAATACAAAGCAACAGATTGACATTAGCTAAGCTCTCTCACTTCTTATGTGCAAACCCCTCGACTGAATAACAGCAGGTGCCTGACTCACCAGCGCTGAGGCGACCTGCCCTCTGTGGAACCTTTCTGGGTACGACTGGATGGCCCAGGTCTGTTTGGAAAGATGAAATAGAGGAAACTGCAGGACTGAGATCTGTATTTAAATGAGCATGAATTATCATTAACCTGTTTCTCATAGTTTATCTGACAGTATGATACCTACCGGCCTTTGTTGTTATGTTGTCAGCCATGTCTTTGATGGTTTTCAGGAGCAGTCTGGGACTGGAGGTGGTTGGCATCCCTCCCTGCCTGCGCTGGTTTCTCTGCTGCTGCTGCTTCAAGGCCTGAAAAAAGAGCAGAAGAATGAGAAACACAATGTGAATATGTGTAACTCTCTGCAGCCACTTGTCTGGTTGAATAACAGCTAAAGAAGCTTTCATAACGAGGGCATAAATCATCTCCTTGTAAATCTGTCAAGACGTCAGATCACCTCAGAAGCACAATAGCAAAAACAATCTCTTTTGTTTTTCTGTCTGAAACACGTAGGAACCCTGTGCCCCTCAAACACTAACATTTCACCAGTCGCCTCCTTGTGGTGCTTACGTCTTATATATGAATAAACATTGTTCTGACGGAGCTGAAAATCCACACCAGCACAGACGGAGTGAATTACAAGCTGTGCAACCAATTGGTATCAAATTAAATGGAGCACATAATGCATTAAGCAGCTGACAGAAAAAAATAAACGTTGAATGGGTAGATAATAAGAACAAAACCTGCTGCAGGCCTTCAACACAAACAACTCATTGTTTTTGAAATAAACTGCACAGGGAACTGGAAGATCATGTCGACTTTATCAAAACATTTAGAATTTAAATATGCAGAGAGACTTGGGGAGAAGATCTGAAGATGCATCTTGGTTAAATTACAGCAGGACAAAATAAGCATATGTGGTGGTATTTGTGCACTACAGAAGGGTGTGGCAGGAACTCATATCATTTGAGATGTGAGGTTACGCTGAACATATGTCAAGTCTACTGAGAATCTACTTGAATGAAAGAGAAAGAAATGCAACTCAAATTCCAGTACCTGTTTCAAAGCTTTCTTGCTGTGCTTCTGCGAGGGAGAGATGAGCTTACTAGTGGGGACAGAGGGCGACGAACATCGAGGCTGCGGTGACGACGGCTGCGACTGCAGCTTGGAGGGAACTACAAAATACAAAAGCACAAAACAGATGTTACTAAATACACTTCCTGAGGGTGGTGGTCAGACTTGATCACATCATGCTTTTGTGTTGACGAAACTGAAACCAACACCGTGCACAAAGAGACAGATTCCATTACCTGACTAAGATTTCACATCACTAAAGAAGCACTGAGCATCTCAAAAGGAAGATTAGTTATAACAGCCCCGCCCCTTCTGCTGTCTTCACTACACCCTTCACTTCACTGCACCCTCGCTGTCCCACTTGTTTCCCTCTGGTGCTGCTCTGTCTGCATTTGACTTAAGTTCACAGATACAACATTTTTAGAGCCCTCCAACTTGCTTGGCAGCCTGTAATTTGTGCATTATGAGGAAGTGGTCACGGGTCATACTGCAAAAATACAGTTTCCTGTTTTAACAGTCGCTTACAGATATTCAAGGGGCAGAGAAAAAATAATTACGAGAGACAGCGAGAGCGCAGCCTGAGAAAAACAAAATAATTGGCACTTGACGCGAGGCTCCATCAGCAACAAGGTGTGTAGGCGCGTAATTCACGACTGAACTAAGACTTGACTCCGCACACGCACAAAAGAGCAAATAACTGCTCCGATGCGATCATCAAGCGCAGCCTGCAGCCTTCCTGCTGACAGGGAACATCAAGGACACGGCAGGTTTCCTTCAAGACAAAACCCACCTTTGGCTATCATCATGTCTGACGCTCTGTGTAAACTCCAGGAAACGTTTGGTGATGAGATGCTGTCATTTGTGTTCGTGAACCTTCCCTCAACAAGTTCCGTCTATTGCTTCTTCAGCTGGTTTCCTGTGTTTCCGCAACGACTTTTAAACAGCTGCTGCGAATGGGCGGGAACTTTTGTTGTCATAATACGGCGCGGAAACCAATTAGAAAAACTATACTGATGGAAAGAGCGATATGCCTCAGTTATTATGGATGAAATATCATACTTTTCTAATAGTTTTAACCAAATAATAAAAGGAAGATAGGCAGTAGAGAGTGTTTCTTTTAAACAATAAACTGCATTTTTGTGTGATCAAGCTATTGCAAAGTATGCCAAATAAGATCAGGGTTGAGGAGATGAATGAATTAACTATGCTCTCCAGTGAGATATTAACCATCAGTGCCCAGTACCTCTCCGCATCCACCGTCCCCTCCTGCCCTCCTGAGTGATGGCACTGCTGTTGTTTTCTGTGCTTCTGGAGTCCGAAAGATTGTCGCTGCTCTCCTCGGAGCCCTCCTCCGACAGCTCCTTCGCCACATCTAATAAGTCCTTCTACATTTAAGAAATTAGAGAGCATTAAGTGTATTGAACAGAGGAAGAGCCAAGCAGAGACAGGTGACAAAAGTTTTCAGGCGAATCTTTATTATCTGGTCATGTATATATTAAATCGCAGTAACCACATTTTTGAACTTCAAGTTAGGAGTAATCTGACCTTTAACGTGTAGACTCCCATTCTGCCTGGAACTTTGTAGAAAATCCCCTCCTCGCCACGAGAGTTTGTGTGCAGCATCGCATTCAGACATGCCAGCGGTGAAGTTCCACTGGATCATGGGAGAAAAATGCAAATTACACATCTGTCCAACAAATCAGCACGCTAAGGGGGAGAGAGACGCGAGAGGGGTAAAAGGCTGGAGTGATATCTGGGGGAGGAGTTGCTCTCATGCATCAAGAGGACATGTGAGTTTGGTTCAGATTCACATCAGTGGAACTGTAGGAATATTTGCCGCTTTATCAGTTGCAATATATTGATGTAAATCTTATCTAATCATTGAAGGGGACTAATAATTTCCAATTACAATAGTGTGATAAAAAGTTGCCTGTTGCATAAAAATCTCCGGTCAAACATCTGCTCAGAAATCAAGATGTAAAAAGTTGCATCAGTGTGCCTCTGTGTTATTTTGTGTTATGTAAAGCATGTGAACGTGTTTATGAGAGGTGCAATAAAACTGGAATGAGTTGGAAAAAATATCACACATTTTAGGAAATTATGATAATAAGCTTATAGATATGGCTGCCTGCTTGATTGTCCCATTAACTGACATATTTTACAATAATTTAATAATAAAATGTTTTTATGCAACAGGTGGCTCCGGGACATCAATGTAAAAACAGATGCAGATGATGTGTTTATAACACTGCATCTTTAAGCAACTGAATCTAGGACATGTTATTGTTAATAACATGCAAAAGGTCAAACCAAACAAAGTGGCATTGCAGTGAGTTTGGTTAAGGTAAAGAGGGGCAGGGTTGGGGGGGGCTAGCCTTTTTCTTACCTTCTGGATGACAACAGTGAAAATGGAACAAAAAGAAATGGAACAATTATTAATTCAAGTAGGAATAATCCCGACCAAAAGAAAAGAAAGAATATGATGCGAGCGATTAATAACCGAGGGAGAGCGCTGGAGGTCTCGCTCGTGAAGATGTAAACAGACGGAGATACATCGAGTGAGGGCTTCAAATATCTACCTTATTTCTTTGAGTCTTTCTCTCTGGATCACCTGCAGGATCTCTTTGTGGCTCATGGGAGTGTTCGGGTATTTCTCCAACACCTGAAACAACAATGCAATAATGATGCAATTCCAATTCGGTTTCCTTCAGTTTACAGTATATGCTCTTTACTTGTGCTCACTTGGATGACACCAGATGAGCAGGATGGAGGCATGTCATGTTTATTTGTTTACGTTTGAAGAAGAGGTCACCACACTTCAGCAGCCTCCTTCGGCATAGTGATGAGTAGAAACTGACAGTTGAATACAACGTGCAGGACGTGACAGTCAGAATAATCCAGATCAATAAACAAGAGGTGATCAATACTGAGCTATTAACGTGTGCACGGGGAAATGCTGCTGTACCACAATCACTGAAAAATGAGCTGACAGCAAAAACATTTCACAAACTGTGATGCTCTAATCTCCTCTGCTCCTGTTGACCCACAAACTACTTCATTGAGTGTGTTTACAGGTATTACTACTCCGAATCTAGGTCGTGTGAGCGTAGCAGCAGCTGCGTGTTGCTAATGCATCATCGCACAGCTGATACATCCGCAAACAATAACACAAAACCCAATTCTCGGAGAGTTCATGGGAGTTCTGACATTTGCAGCTCGTTAGCGTGCTAGGCTAGGCGGCTAGCTAGGCTGCTAGCCACATTCATTGGAGTGGACAGCCAGACATGGCGTGGATGAGACATATGGCCGACTCGCGTGTTGCGCTGGGTAACTCAAGGGGGACGTCAGTGAATGAGGGCCGGGCGTTATCTTCGCCCCGTGCTGCTCGCTCCTGCTCGCGAACAAACTTGTTGACGAGCGGAGTTAGCACTAGCATAGCCTGCTAACGCGGCTACTTTACTTTCGAGCCGTGACAGACGTGTCACCCGCAGCGCAGCACGCACAGCGGGGCGAGCGGGAGCGGGGGGTGGGGGAGGTCGGAGACCTGCTACGGTGCGGGGAACCCGAGCTTTCGTTTCGCCCGCGTTTGCGCTCAACCTGCTGCGGGGGAAGAGCCAGACGGGGGGACTACAGCGGCGGCGGCGCCTCCGTGTCAACACGGGCCTTGCGCGGCGGGCGTACGCAACATTTGTGCTCCAGCAGCGGGTCATGAACTCACCGACACAGTTTGAACAAAGTGGGGGAAAAACAAGCGCAACAAGCGGGAGTACCGTTCTGGCGGCTTCCGCCCACGTCCGGCCCTTCTTCCTCTTCTGTCGCTCCCTCATCCTGAGCTCGTCCTGTCGGGTTTGTCCGCCTCGGTGGAAATGTTGCTGTAGTTACCGCGTAAGAGCCACTCCGTCTGCCATGTTGGACTTACTGTACAGAGTCATGTGACCGCGAGGGAAACGTCATCTTACTGTATATAGATCTCACTCACTCACACACACACACGTGTTTGGTTCTGGCTGTCAGACGCAGCTCAGGCCACAGGGAAAGTGCAGGAGATTTCAGTTTATTTGAGTAAGCACATGGACTTTTCACAGATTCGTCAGCTGTGGAAAAAAAAATAAGGCAGCAAATCCACAGCAAGCTTCCTCCACACGTTTTTTTTTTTTTTTTTTGGCTCACGGTTACATCAGCAACAAATTCAAGCAACAAGTCATCAAGCGTTTAGTTCAACTCAAAGGCCAGGGGCCCCGATCACGCTCCATCACCGGGGTCCCCTAGAAGTAAAGATTCCAGATTCAGTTAAAGGTTCAGCGTGTACGATGAAGGGATACAGATAATCCTAGGGATTTATTTACTTGTGTGTTTCATCCAAATTGCTGCTTTTTATTTAAATACTTTTTTCACATCAGGAGAGGGTCCTCCTTACGGCGGCAGCCATAGTTTTTAAATTAGACAACCATTTCAGTTTTAAAAAAAGTTTGCCATAGGATCTTTTTTATATTCAGAGGGTGAGTTAAAGGGAATTCAGCTGCAGCCAACAAATTCGACAAACTGAACCTTTAAAAACACTAATTGTTTGTTTGGAAGGTTAAAATGTAAGCTGCTGAAAAACAAATAAGTCTCACATACGGTCAACTGATCAGCATAAATCGCTCCTGTTTTATCAGCTTTCTAACAGCTTAATTAAAGTAGAGATGGTGATAATGTACAAAATAAATGAGCTAGGTGGTGATTCCTTTGTAGAAAAAAGATGCATTTTTCATGTACTGAATACATGAATTATCCAAACTAGCATCTAATGTGAGAGTCTATTGAATTTGGGGTTGGAAAAAGTTTGACCCCAACAATTCATCAAGCCGAGTTTCTCTAACAATGGTTAAACAAAACAAAGCTCTCCCAAGCTTGGAGGTTTTAGCTGTGCTATTCAGATAGACCAGTACAAACTACAATAGTGCATATACCTCCGCCACATACTGTCTATGCTGTTTAAGGTTGGCAGCTAATCCCATTGGTGCCAGAAGTGGGGTTCACCCTGAACAGGTCCCCAGCGTATCGCAGGGTTAACATAAAGAGACAGCCATACACATGCTGTATTCAAGTAACCCCACACCCAGGGAAGTCAGGGGAAGACATACGTGGAGAAAAAGCCCACACAAACAGGGAGAACATGCAAACTCCACATGGAAAGACCTCAACCAAACCTGAATTCACACCATGGCCACCCCAAGGGTAAACAGTCCTTTTAAATTCAGTCAAGATGCACCAAATTCCAACCACTCATAGATATAAGTTCCCTAAATGTGCATTGTTTTTTGTGAAGATGCATCAATTCATCTTTGGGAAAACAGTAGAAACGAAATAAAACACCCTAACCTGCAACGTCAAAGAAACTAAAATCCGTGATTCCTCCCTGCGCCACAATGACACATACTCTATCCTTCCACCAAGTCAGGGAAACCAGTCAGGGTTTTTTTTTGCGTAATCTTGCATATATGCCAACAAACACACACACACACACGGGGGTGACAACATTACCTGCTTAGCAGAAGGGAAAAGCCAGCAAACAGAATCGATTGAAAAAGCTCCTCTGCATTCATGTGTCAGACATCTTTTGCATTTAAAGGAGGATGCATCTCTCTCCTGTTATGTTGAATACGTGCTTACTGAAGTCATTCTGACTCAAAGGTAAAGAATGAAAATCAAGGCCTAACACCGCCACCACACACCTCTCCCTGATGCCCCGGGAGGACTTGCTGCTACCCTGAACTCAGGTCAGTCCTACAGTCCAGGTCTATCGACATGTATCAGGGGCTTGTTTGAACCGGACCGTCCAGTGACAGAAAGGCAGCAGAGGAGGGTCTGCGTCTGTGAGAGGGAGAGAAGCTCTGAGAGCCTGACGCCTCGGCGCTGGAGGACGATGATGAGGTTGCAACAGATGCTGCCTGTGGTGCTTGATACCTGAAGACCATAAAAACACAGATTGACAGTAGTAAAGGGAGGGGTACGTACATCCGACTTTCAGCGTCCCCAAACATTTGCCTTTTCTCGGCCAGACTCTCACCAGGATTGGGACTTCCTGACCCTCGACGACGTGGCGCTCCTCGCTCTCACCGAAACATTCATCACGAGATCCCCCAGCAGCCTCGGAGAGAAGGCTCTCTCCAGGTGAGCGCCGTTCAGGTTCAAGGCGAACATGGTCGGTGGAGACATGTCTAACTCCAGCAGCATGATATTCTCAGCCTGTAAGAGGAGACAACAGTAACAATTTCACCTCCCTGTCTGCTGCTATGCTCCCAACTGCCATGCAATCTTGTCATTGCATCTACTTTGATAGATACGTTCTTTAATCCAAGTTACACTGTCAATGTTACCATGGCAACAAGCCTCTTCACATCCTCGACCAAAGAGGAGCATCTTTGAATATCAAAAATATGCAGCGTAGGATCAATACTTCACATCTCTCACTCTGCTGTACTTTTCCCAGCTGTCCTTGCGAATAACTGGCCACTGACCTGGTATCTCGATGGGGCCCCAGTTGCCGTGGCAACAGCCATCTGTGCATATTGGCTGATTGGCCTCTTGTATCCCACGGCTGAGAGAGGCCGTCTCTTGACCTGGCTGGGTGTCCTGGGAAAAAGACACAGGGGAGGGAGGGTCCAGGTTCAGTTTAATGCACTTTGTACAGCAGCAGTTATGCTAACTGCAGTAGTTGTAATGAAGGTGCATTATGGTCTGCTGAGATGGTTGAGAATGGATCCACTGACCTCTCTGGTGGAAGCACCGGCTGGAGTCTCCACTGGTCCTCGTCACTGTCAAAGTGCAGCCTGTTCATGATCTTGTTCTTTTCTTCAGGAGGTATAAAGTTCTCAATTAAGAGATATCTGCAAAGGAAAGTGACCGCTGAGTTCAGACTGTTTTTGTCCATTTATCTGCGTGTATTCGATGATGCACTATAGCTTGTGCACTTACTTGTACTTGAGTTCTCTGGTGAGCTCGTTCTGAGTCTGTTCAAGCTCCTGTCTGGTCATGACGTGTTCGTCGATGACGTCTTTAATCTCGGCCTTTACCAGCTGCAGTTTGGCGAATATCTGCCCAGAGCAGGGTCGTATCAGAGACCACAAGTTAACACAAGTTTTTACTCGAGACTAAATCACAGCGTGAAGCTGCAATAGACACGTATCAGTGAAACAAACCCATTGAAAGCCATTAGTGGAGACAGACAGAAACAGGAATTGAATTATTCCTGAACATCAGAAATTGATCGTGCGGACCCACATGAGGCACCTCCCTTATGACGTCTCCTCACGTGCCATTAACATTAGCTGCTCCTCTGAGTGAGTCATCCTACCCTCCTCAGCTTCTTTGTCTTCAGCTCCACCTCCTGCTGCATTGAAGAAAAGGTCTCCCTCATCTCCAGTGTCTCCTCCTCCTGAAGCAGCATCTGCTGCTGGATCTCTCGCTCGCGCCTTATCTGCCAATCACAGACAAACATTCAAAAACAGATTTCAAATGCAGGAAAAAAACAACTTTTAAAGCACTATTTACTTGATTATTGATTTTTTAAAATATAAATTACCAATCACCTGTTCTGCAATTTCTTGCCTCTTCAACTCCAGCATCTTTTGTTGTTCATTGGTGTGATCAATTATCGTCTTTCCTCCGACTAACAGTTTGCTCTCCATCGTCTGGGAACAAAGACATGTGATGAATTATTAACGCAGCTTTTCATTGTCCCTTAAATCCCCAGATATGTTGCTGTTTAATGAAGAGACACGTTATCTTCACCTGGTATTTCTCTATGATCTTCTCCACAGCGTCCTGATCCCACTGCATGTCCTCCACACTCTTCCTGTGTTCACTCAGGGGCCTCAACTTCTCGCTGGCTCCCTGGTAGAACAGACTCTTGGGGGGGTCGTCGCCTTGTTTCGTGTAAAGTCTCCCGTCTGATTCACCCTGAAGGGTCCTCAAAACCTCAGCATCCCTCTCTTTAAAGATCTCCTCCTCCATGCCGGCCATGCTCTTGCTCAGCCTTCTGCTATTTCTTCTCATCCTCCTCCTCTCCTTTGCGATCATGCCTTGCTTCTCCAGCTGCGCCTTCAAGCGCGCGATCTCCTCCTGAAACTCCCTCAGCAGGGCGTCTTTGGGGTCCTCGTTGATCCGAGGTTTGTTCTTGATGTTCTTGGCCCTGCTGGCGTACCTGAGTGTGGCCAGGGATTCCTCAAAGTTCTTGTGCGAAGGCCCCACTGTTGCTATCATGACAGTTTTGGCATTGCCCCCCAGCGAGTCTTGGAGGAGGCGGGTCAGTTTGGAGTCCCTGTAGGGGATGTGGGTGCTCTTCCCGTCCACCAGAGCTGTGATGACATTCCCCAGTGCTGACAGAGACAGGTTGATTTTGGCTGCCTCCTTCAGCCGCTTCCCTTTGGCGCCAGTCTTGCTCTGGCGCTCGCTGCCAGCCAGGTCAACCATGTTCAGCTTCCCAACCCGGATGTGGTCCTCGCCATCTGGCCCCACTTCGCTGCACTCCACGGTGATCAGAAAAATGGCATGAGACCTGGAGCTGTGTTCGTTCATGTTGGTGAACCCCACAGACCTCGACTGGTTGCCTAGGTTCATGACGTGTTCGATCTCTGTGGCGTTCTTAGTCACCACGGAGGTCAGGTCCTTCACGTAGACGCCAAAGTCTGGGCTCTCCTTGAGCTCCAGCTTCTTGTTGTTGTTTTTGAACAGCAGGTCCCTGATCTCCTCCTGGTAGATCTCCAGGTACGATGACCTCACCAGGTACTTCTGGTTCTGGGTCCTGGAGATGTGCGTGAAGATGTGCTGGAACGAGGATGGTATCACCCCTCTCCTCTCCGGGTCCCACGAATCCCCCTGCATGGTGTGCGTCTTACCTGTCCCCGTTTGGCCATAGGCAAATATGGTGCCATTGAAGCCCTGCACCACGGACTCCACCAGCGGCCTCACCGCGTCGTCATAGATGTCGCTTTGCTTGGAGTCCCACCCGTGCACGGAATCGAAAGTGAACACTTTCATGGGCTCATCAGGTGGAGCCCTCGGGTTCCTGATGGTGATCTGGCCCAGTCTGTCATCCACCTCCAGGATGTTGTCGCACCCCGCCTCTCTGGAGCTCAAGGGCCGGCAGCGCACCACCACCCGCACCGCCTCGCACTGCTTGTTCTTTGACATTAGTAATTATTTTTTTAGATGACGAAAACAAACGCACCTGTCCTCACCAGGCTGGGATAAAAACAAGCCTCTGTCCCACATGACGTCCTCCGCAGCCCCGCGCGTCCGCACGCCTCCTCCCGGAGTCTGAGCTGCATCCCCGCCCTGAGCATCTCCCGCTGGAGGATGCGGAGTCACAGGATGCCACAACTGAAATCAGGGGAAAGAGGCTGCTTCTGTTCCTGCCGCTGCCGACCCAGCCCACACCGCCTCCCCGGCTGGAACACACCCTGCTCTGCGGACAATGGGAATCAGACATGTGACCTGCGCGACGAATTGGATTCGAGCTCGCCTCAGACATGGTCTGATTCTGTGACAGTACTTAAAAAAAAGAAGCACCTGAATGCATCGTGAAATATAAGGGGGGAAAAAGCTTCAATAACAAAAGATTTATTTATTTTTTTTTATATCACCATTCAAACAGGCCAGAAAATATTTAATGTACACAGAAAGACACTTGCTGAAACTGGTCTACATTCATTATTAATGTATTTTCCAGTAGGAGAATAGTTTTTACTTCCTTGCCTCGATAGTGTCTTTACAAACGCAGTGTGACTAATTAGGCTCCTCCTCCATCTATACACCATCAAGTAAATCAATAAAGAAAATTATAAAACCATCAATTTCTGCTGATATTATACACAGTGGCCAGTTTATTAGGCATGCATAGATAAAACTAATAGTCCTGAAGACAGAGTTGTCATAGGTGTTTATTAAACTGTCTGATCATTCAAGCCCTCTTATAAACTTAACAAAAACCATCTGAACATCTGATTTACTGCAACTCAGCACCGAAATGAACCTTTCTGAATGTCATAACCCTCATGACATCAGTCTTGGCTGCCTGTGCCTGATAAACTGGCCTCTGTGTGAATGTTCATAATATTGGCCTCCACTCAATGGCATCAAATGTAGGCATTGTCATTAATATTATTATTAAGTGCTACTGGCACACGTGGCGAGTCAGTCACTTGTGAAACTTCTTGCTGGAATCGTTTGCATGATCCAGTAAAAGTTGGCATGGAGTGAAATGATTTCCGTACACGGCTTCGTACTTTCTCATCTTCTCCACCAGCTTGTCGGCACCGAATGTGTCCACGAAACGGAAAGGTCCTGCAATCAGGAACATATTTGATTAGATCAGATAGAAGGAATGATTGTAGGAGACTCATTAGGGTGGGCGGTGCTCTTCTGATTGACAGAGGACACAGACACCGTTAAGTTGATCAGATCGTGACTTAAGTTGAAATCTGACCTCCGAGGCAAGGAGGGAATCCCAGTCCAAACACAGCACCGATGTCTCCTTCCAGAGGGCTGTTCAGGATGCCCTCTTGCAAACACAGCACGGCCTCATTGACAAATCGAGAAACAAGCCTATACTGCACATCAGAGTCTGACGAACTGTAAAAGAACAAGTACAAAAAATCTAATGTAATACTTAAAAAAAAAAGCTTTACAGGTGTATTGAGATGGTGCAGCTTTGTTGATCTTGAGGGTCTGCCAGAGGAAGCTGCTCTACTGAATGCCATTCTGGTTTTATAAGGCAAAACTGTTGTTACATCTTCCATTGTTCAGCATCAACTTACACAGCAGGGTTTGGTGTTATCTTGTATTTCTCAAGGATCTCTTCAATATCTGGGTTGACCTCTTTGACTTTGAGTCCCGGCTGGTAGATGTAGCAACCCTTCCCTGATTTGCGGCCTTGAGCGGAAATAACAAGCGAGGATTAAACATTCGTACATTACATCTTAATGTTAATTTCCAGAGGTTCATCACCAATTCCTTCACAGTGACAACCCGTACCGCTAAAGCCCATCTCCACCATGGTCTTCAGAACCTCCACATTTCCTCCACCAAAGCGAGAGCCGAAGGCTTTGCCCAGATCCTCTGCTACATGGGCGGCTACGTCAATACCAACTTCATCAGCCAGCGTGGCTGCACCCACAGGGAACCCGAAGCTCGTGGTGAGTCCATCCAACTTCTTGGGGTCAACCCCTTCCTGTGAGTACATAATGGATTCATAAATACTGTGTGTATATCATTTGTAATGAATACAAGTTGTTCAAGTAAGCCGCGTCAGTTCATCTTATCATATACTACAGTATTAGAGATGACGTTTACCTGAAGTACTCGTACAGCTTCAGCCAACATTGGAGCCAAACACCGTGTGGTATAGAATCCAGGTCCATCCTACAAAGACGTTCGTGTAATATATTACTGAACTTTTTCTAAAATCATCTCCAGCCACTTGCCAAGGGGATTTTTTTCATTGCAGACTCTTTGTCAATCAACATGATTATTTAAAAACTACTGAACTGTTTTCTAGGACAGGACTAGAATAATCAAAAACCAAATGTGAGATTAAAACTCACCCCAACAACGATGATGACTTTGCCCTGCTTCAGGCCGACTGCCACCGCCGAGGCGATAGTGTCCTGTGAAGTCTGATCAGTGCTAATAATCTCAAGGAGCTGCATCTTGTCCACTGGAGAGAAGTAGTGCATTCCAATCACCTGGAGATGAAACAACATTCAGCATCAATGCTTTGGTTTTGAATTTAGAATAAAAAGAGTTTTAAATTCCACTGCTACCAAGTTCAAACCTTGTCTGGCCTCTTGCTGGCTGCTGCGATGTCCTTGATGGGCAGAGCGGATGTATTGCTGGCGAATATGCAGTGAGGGGGGATGACCTGCAGGCAAATGTGCGTTAGCTCAAAGTCAGAGACATTTAACGATCAGAGGTCAATTGTTTCTGTCACACTTACAGCCTCCACCTCCTTCAGGACTGCATGCTTGACCTTAATGTCTTCAAACACAGCTTCGATAACCATGTCTGCCTTCTCAAAGCCTTTGTAATCCAGCTGGCCGGTCAGGCCAGACAATATGGAGTCTCTCTGAAACGATGTGATGTTCTTTTTCTTGGTCTTGTCATTGAGCCTTGAAAGGAGCCAAATTAAAATAATCATCAAACACTGTTTAGGTAATAGGTTTGAAGATTGTACAACTACCCTGAAATATCATGTTTGTTGGCTTGGTTGTTTCAATCTCATGGAAAAACAACTGACCCTTTGTAAACCTGCTGCTCTCCTCTGGCCAGTCCAGCCAAAGTGGTGTCCTTCAGGATAGTGTGCACGCCTTTGTCCACGGTCACCTGAGCGATACCTGCCCCCATTAGACCGGCTCCCAAGATGGCAAGAGACCTAATGGTGAACACACAAGTTAGCTGTTTAATATCAGCATCAACTGGAATACCAGCCCTGACAAACACATTTTAACAAACTGGTCCAAGTTGAACATGTGTTTATTATTCAACATTACACAAGCTATGTGACTTACTTCACTTCTTTTTGAGGAGTCCCAAAGCGGTTCTTCTTGCAGGCCACTTGGCCATGGTAGAGGCCGATCAGAGCTGCTGATTCAGAGGTTTTTGCCAACTCCCCAAAATTCTGTGACAACCATGGAAATGTGTGAGATTCTCCAACACATTGAGGTACTGTGGCTACTAAGTATAAAACTTTTTCAGAAGAAAACACCTTACCTGAGACTCTGCTAAGTATCCAGCGACCGGACCTTGTTCAACTCCAGTTTTCACAGACTGACGGGAGAAGCAGCAAGTGACAAGAGAGTCATCTACAGTATTTTCTAAACCAGTGAATTATCACACTCACACTTTTAAATTCAGGCAAATGTCTTGATTTTTAAATACGTGCTAAGTGTTGCTAAGAAGGAGCTTTTACTTACATCAATGATTTTAGGGAGTGCTGGATACAGGCCCTTGCTCTGCTTCATCACTTTTCCATGGACAGTTTTGTAAATTTGATTCCGCACAAACCCAAAGCTCATGACGTAGTCTTGAATTTCTGTGACCACAGAACATCAGCTCTTAAATGTAGATATTTTTTCCCCAACAGAATTTTAAAAAATGAAGTGACAACAGAAAGTGTAAAGCAGCAAAACTTACTCTGCATTGTGCCTTTCTCTTTGCGAAGAGGGATTTTCTTACTGACAATTCCTCTGGCACATTCAATGGCGACTTCCTCCAGGTAGTCCATTGTTCTTTCTTCTGGGCTCTTTAGTCCAGGTCCTTGAAAACAAGCAGAGATTATAACATAAATCAATTTAACAAGATATATATAAATAAATATATAAATAAAATATATTATATATAAATATATTTATATAAATATAAACAGACGCTTTTAATTCACAATTGTTTTACCTAGTGGGTCTACAAGTTGGTCAACAAGCCCCATCTTCTTTGCTTTATCTGCTCTGATATTTCTTCCTGTCAGCATCATGTCAAAGGCACTGGGTAGACCGACCTAAAGATGATAAAAGAAAACATGCGTAAACAGCTACTTCCCACAGAGAGACAGCTTTGTGCTGTGTGAAGTTTGAAAGATGCACAGATGTGAATTTCATTTTCTGAAGCCACATATACTCATGACAGTTGAGATGTGAGGAATGCAGGCATAATCTATGTGGACAGTCAAAAAGGTGCTTGTAAACTTTCTAAACCAATTATGAGCATTAACCATATTATACTTCATTATGGCCGAGCCTTTTCAGGGTTTGTCCTCCCACAATTTACCACGAAATGTGTTCACTGACAAGGATCTGCATGATCCTGCAAACAATTAGGAATCATTGGATCTTTAGAATTTCTGCACTTACCATTTTAGGGAGTCTCTGTGTTCCACCAGCTCCTGGTAAAAGACCCAGCATGACCTCAGGAGTACCAAGAACTGTTTTCTTGCTCTTTGTTGCAATTCTGTACTGGCAGGCAATTGCAAACTGAAATTATAAAAAAAAAGACCCCATTAGTTAAAACATGATCATCACCCTCATATAATATTATATTTGTCATATAGTTAGATGTAGCTGGTAGCCAAAAACGTCTTGTTTACCTCTAAGCCACCACCTAAGCAAGAGCCATTGATGGCAGCAACAATGGGCTTTGGAGATTTTTCAACCCTCTCGAACATTTTCTGGCCTTCCTGAGAAAGTTTGGTGACCTCTTCTGAATCTTTGCAGGCCTGAATCATGCTGTATCAGAGGTAGAGCATGTGAGAAGGAATCCAGAAAAGGATGTGACAAACTTCTTCCAAATTTTATTCAGATAACTGGAGATCTTGATGTTTAACTGCCTTGAGTTGATTCAATTTGTCTTACTTAATATCTGCTCCAGCGATGAAGCATCCAGGCTTTGAGGAAATAAGGACAGCACTCTGAACAGCATTGTTAGCCCACACTTCATCCATTACTTCCGCCATTTCCTTTTGCATCTGGACTGACAGGGTGTTGACCTGGACAGAGGGGTGACCCTTAGGTTCACATTTGATCCCCACAGTTAAAACCGTCACCTTAAATTTTAAAGAGCTAACACCTTGGAACTTGGGTCGTTGATTCGTACAACAGCAACATCGTCCTTGACCTCATAGTTCACATGAGTACGGGCTAAAAATAGGGAGAGAATGTGAAGTCAGAATTGTGTCACTGAACAGGGTGACAAACTTTCTAAATATTTACTATAGAAACATGTTTTTAATTTTGAGATTACCAAGCATGGCAGGAGCTACAGAGAAGGTGCGGAAGTTGTTGCCTGTGGATAAAGACAAATCCAGAATAAACAAACATTGTACAAACATAATTAACAACCCTTAAAAAAAGCCTTTAATTGTATTACTAAAGTTGGAAAAAAAAAGAATAAAAGAGTTCTTTATTCCTCTCACAGTGGAAATTCTCAGTGTTATCAGCAGCAGAAAAGTAGAGCATTTGACATACACACACCAGGCTATGGTATGAAAATAGTTAATTTAGTACTTTAAATAACAGTATACAAAATAATGCAAAGTAAAAATGTGTACTGTGCATTGGCTATGCACAGTATGGAAGTATATCACATAACATATCTATATTAAGATTGGGCTTAATAATACATTTTGTGCCATTATTGGCCATAAGGTCCAGGTTTGTTTTGTTAAACCCACAACCTGTAGCACATTGCCAAACTGATCCACACTTTCCAGCATGCAAAACACGAGGCCCCAAATACTGCCCCCGGACAGACTGTCCTCACACGACAGGTATATGAGACGCTCACATAATAACCGTGACCTCAAACGGTCTCGGCCATGCTGTGCACTCCCGAGGAACACGACCCTTCACCTAGATTCTCCGCCCACAGCCGACACAGAAAGTTGCCATCACAGACGCTAATGAATGACCCAAGGCTTCAGCAGCCGGCCCTCACCGTCACATCCCCGTATGAACAGTCAGGACACGTTACACCCAGGAAGAGACGAACACAGTCTGCTTCTAAACTTTTATTTCGAGTCTCCTCTTCCCCAACTGAACTTACGAGACTCCGTAGCGACCAGCCGAATTAGCTAGTTAGCGAGCTAGCACATGTAGCAGGTTCACTAGCTGTCTAGCTCTCTTTAATACAAAGTTCCACCTTCACTTTGCAGCTACAGCTCTCACTGGGTGTTTGTGTGTTCATAATAAAAGGGACGGTGTTATACGGTGCACATCAGGCATTGCTGTGTAACGTGACACTAAGCTAACAGCTACCCCAACAGGCTAATTACTAACTGCGGCAGGTAGCCTGTCCAGGACTTTCAGTGTCCCCCTACCCGCGGTGTATCTGTATATTTGAGGCGGCTTGTACCTCTGAGGAGGGCGTATCTTCTCGATGTGAATCCGGAGAGAATACCAAGGGCTCGGGTACCAGCCATCTTGCAAGGGGAGGTCAGTCAGCAGTCCCTGGATGTGAAGCTAGAGGGCTAGCTCGCTGTCAGTGTGCTGTCAGGAGTCTGGCGAGTCCGAGTTACGACGTATAAACCGGAACAATCGGAACGGAGCCTGATTGGCGCTCATCAGAAATGCCCGCACGCCATTGGCTGACTTGGTCTACGTCACGGCTCATTGAACGTTCAGGGACAGCAAAATGCTTGTGATTTCCAACACTTCCTCGCGTGACACACGATGAATCCCCCCCCCGTGTTTAACATCTAACATATCATGAAAATAGGTTAAAAACTGGTTTCCAGGCAAATGTTTAAGTTGTATAAATTAACAGTAAAATAATCACTGGACTAGATCGACAAAGTCTACAAGTCGACAAAGTCATTTGGCAGACAATTTTATCCAAAGCGACGAACAAAGGAACAAAGCGATAGGTACAACCACAAGCAAAGAATTAGAAACGAGAGGCAATGCAAATAAGTGCTTAGGACTGTTTGTGTCCATTAGGACTCGGTGCTGACAAGTAGTGCTGAACTAGAGTACAACAACATCATATTCATTGGTGTCAGCTCTTGGAGAGGAGGTATTCAGAGAATAGTAGAGTCTTTAGTTGTTTTTGAGTTATGGGAGACTCAGATGATCTGAGAGAATTTGAAGTTCATTCCACCACTCTGGGGCGACAGAGGAGAAGAGTCTCGGATCCCGTTGGGTCCTCAGAACCAGGCGTCTTTCATTTGCAGAGCGAAGGGAGCTAGATGTAATGTAGACCTTGATGAGAGGGTTCAAGTATCCAGGGGCTGACTTCTTGATGGTTCTGGAAGCCAGACACAAGGATTTGAACAGCAATAACAGTCTGCTACCACAAGGCGGAGGTCGAACTTAAACTTCAGCCTGAGAATAAAATCAGTATTAAAGTAACTGCATCAAGTTCAATTCAGCTTACTTTTATTTCACTTTGTATTGTATTGGCCAAGCTTTGGTAAGAATGAGAGAGATACAGGGCAATATTTAAAGATCTATTTATCGATTTAATTTGTTTTCCTCCTTTGCTTAGAGTTGGAGTAATCCATCAAATATCAAAAGTATATTTTTCTATTTGTCAGACGTTTTGATTTTAACCAAACCAACTGCATTATCGTTATCATTAAAAATCAATCCGATTAAACACACAACATTTTAAAAATACTGTTTTTTAAATTAAAATTAATCCCGCTGACTTTTACCATGATGTTTGACAGGAGGGCGGGCTCATGTAGCGCCAACACAGTAACATCCAATCAGAGGAGAGATTCTCACGTAGCAACACCAATCAGCTCAGAGGGATTGGTCGGTCGCGAGGGTAGTGGTAGTGTTGATGTGCAGGAGCAAGTGTTTCCTCCGGGCTGTGGTGCTGCTGGTTTACCAACACTGCTCAGCTTCAGCTCCAGCTCCTGACTCCACCGCTCAGCTCACCTCAGACTGCATGTAAAACCCTAAAAACCGGAGCTGGAGCCAGCCGTGTCTGACAGGCGTCTTTGAAAGCGGCGGATCAACGATGCCATCCCCGATGGAGGGATCCTCCAGAGAAGGTGACCTGTTCACTGTGAAGCACGAGCTGAAACATGGTGAGTTCAACTCTCATTTCGTGCATTTGGCTTTTATTGTCCTTTTGGAGACACGTGTCAGGGCAGGGGAGGGTCCGGGTGGTGTGGAGGGGTTGTTAGCTTGCTAACAGCTCGGAGCAGCGAACTGTCACAGTCGATGAGAGCTAACAACAACGCTGCTCGAGTCCAGAAATGGCAGTGGAAGGCTAACATGTCCTCATTACTTGGAACGTTACCGCTAACTCACGCAAACTAATGTTACCTAACCGCCCCCTCTCCACACACGTTAGCTGGTCGCCTCTTGATAGCCGCGCCATCGACCCTGGGTGATAACATTAGCTTAAAGCCAGTAGTTAACGTGTAACCAGGTGAAATCGAACCATTGACCAAGTTCGTATTTACTCAGTTCCCTGCCATCACCCGGGTGTGCTAGCTATTAGCTAACCGAGGAACACACACACAGCTCCTGTCAAGTCACCAGAGCTAACGTTAGCTTGGCTGCACACAGGGAGGACACCTCAACTAATGCTTTACGTTTCAATGTGTTGGGGTCTTGGTCATTAGCTTGTCCACTACGCTACTTCATCACCGTCCGTGTGAGGCTGATATCAGTTTACTGGAGGATGCACAAGGGGAAGTGGTGTGGACATTAACACCATGAGTTTAGAATACACAGGAAACATACTTCTACTTACTGTTGCCATTTACAACTCAGCCCTTAGTGATGGCAATAATAATAGTCATGATAATACCTTCTATTTCTACAGCACCTTTCATACAGCAAATGCAATGCTTTACATTAAATACATGCAATAAGAAAGATATTTAGGCGCTTGAGAGCAATAAAACAAAGACCAAGGACAAAACTAATAACTAGCAAAATGTATAAAAGAAAGTAGAAGTAGTGTGCTGATTTGCAGTGGGAACTTCTGATGCATAGCAACAGGAAGCTGCTTCCCCAAACTTTTTCTAGTTCATTTTTGTGCCATTGAGCACCCTAGGGAACAGCTTGGAATGTACTCTGATAAACATTCAGAAATGTATGAGCATGCTGTAACATTAACAGACCTAAAATCAAGTCTAATTATTTGTAAATCAATCTTCAGTGATACTGGAAGCCAGTGTCAAGATGTTAAGATAAACTGGAGTAATGTGAACTATTTTCCTATTTCTTGTTTTGGCTTTGTCATGTGTACTTGCTGAAGTTTGCACACTGTCTCTGCTGCTTTACAATGAAATCGTGTTGACTGTTCAGGCTGCAACATGACTGTGCTGCACCCCCCCCCCTTTACTGCCCTGCCCCAAATATGTAGTCTGTCTAGTTACCACCACCACCACCACCACCGGTCCAAATTAATTCTACTTTCAATGTAGTCAAATAAAAAGACAAACATACCCACTGAGCCCATTCAGACCAGGCCAGATTTTTTCTCTTTATTTTTGCAAATTAGCTCAAGACAACTGAGCAGTGTGCTTTTCAAGACTAATATTTCTGTAAGAAGGAATTTTATGTGGATTACACAATTTTACTAGAGTGAACATAATTGCTATGGTTTTAAAATGCTGTAAACATCAAAATGTCAATGCATGATTCCTATTTTAACCTTTGCTGTGTAAAATGTTCCTTGTTTTTTTTCTGAGAATGGCTGATATTTATGAATGTGGAGCAGATTTAGATCTGTGAATCTTAATATTGATTCAAAAATGGACTGTTAAAGCTTGCCGGAAGTTTATACTCTATGGAATATGTCCATTCTGTTTTTTAATCTAAGGCACATTGATATTTTCCCCTCCTCTAAACTGAAGAGGTTCATCTTTTCTTGGAGCAAGGCATCATCTCATTGTACACCTCTGTTGGTCTATTTATAAACATCCAAAATCCAACTTGGCCTTGACCGGTTGAGCTTGACTGGACGTTATGTAACCTGAACCCTGACCCACAAAACTGAAGGATAGTGTTCTTGTTTTGAAAACAGAGTATGCCACTAGATTCCCCAGCAGTTGCAGCATTTCTTCTCATGTGTAACAGGAGATACACACAAAGATGAAATGAGCCGCTCTAATGGTTCCGTAGCCTATTTCCAGAGTGCAAGACAGAATGAATGTGTTCACTACAATGGATATGCATGTATAAGAGCATGCCATGTTCACTCAGCTGTGACCAGAGACTGCGATGAAGAGAGACACGAGAGGTCTGTGCTAATTTCTGAGATCCCTGTTGAAAGATAATGACCTTTTCACAGATAAATGTTTGCATGTAGATGCTTTTAACATTCATTCAGTTCTTCGCAGTATTTTCACCACTTCAAGATACCGATGGCTGCAAACCGGTCACAGTATTTTTAATTTGCTGATCCAGATTAAAGCTCTGTTCTCTAAACCTTTTCTCAGCCTTGCAGAGTCTGACTTTAATGTTTATAGGTCTTCCCAAAGCAGCACGAGTGAGAGCCTCTTTGCATCAAAATGCCAGAATGCATTATTAATGACTACAGAACAAAATGTATAGAGAACTGTCAGCGGACGTAATTTGCCTTCTGGTGGCCATGGAAGCTCCACAGCTGTTGGAATGAATAGTTAAAAACAGATGAGCAGCCTCAACTCTATTTACAATTAGTCTAGCTCTTTACTTAATAGATAATGAGATTGTCTCCAAGGATTTTGTCCAGATGAGGAGGATTTCATCACTTTAATGTCAGCACATTAGCTCGCTGTTAAACCGAGCACCTTTATAAACATTAATTGTTTCAGAGCAGGAACCTTTTTATACTCAACAGCATTAACAACCATAATCTCATCTGATCTTTTACCTCATAACATTGTTAGTGAATTGCTTGTAAGTGATTCTTATTCTCCAGAGCGTCACTGGTGTTAGGTAGGAGATATATAAAGCAGCTGCAGTCACAGACACCAGGCCTGTCAGTGCACTGAATATAAACACACGGTTTCCTGTGTCCCAGATAAGCATCAGGTGGTCAATCAGTAGTAAAATACCTCCTGGGGTATTTTTCAGCTAGCTACTCATTAATACTGTATATTAATGGATCCTTTTTGGAATGGATGCAATTTTTTTTCTTTAACCTTTTCAGGAAACTTAAGTCAATGAATGTTATGTTAAATGAAGTGTGTAATTAAAAATATTTAACAACTTTTTTTTTTCTGTTTGTGCTCTGACCTCAGCCAACCTGACGGGCCATGTCGAGAGGGTGGGCATTGAAAACTTCGAGCTGTTAAAGGTGCTGGGCACAGGAGGTGAGTGAAAGACATTCATGAATTCCATTTCTGCTCGAGCCTGGGCTTGTCACTGAACTTTGCCATCTGTCTTTGTTGATTTTGAACCACCAGCGTACGGCAAAGTGTTCCTGGTGCGGAAAGTGAGCGGTCATGATGCGGGGAAGCTGTACGCCATGAAGGTCCTGAAGAAGGCCACTATTGTACAAAAGGCAAAAACTGCTGAGCACACGCGCACAGAGCGCCAAGTGCTGGAGCACATCCGCCAGTCTCCGTTTCTCGTCACACTTCACTACGCCTTTCAGACAGATACCAAGCTGCACCTAATCCTAGGTGAGGATATTTTCAATGTGTATGAACCCTGCGTTTTGTTTAATGTTATAGCAGATTTTCACTAAATAAAATTTGAAAGATTGAAACATGACTTACACAGTGTCCTTCATCACAGATTATGTAAACGGCGGGGAGCTCTTCACTCATTTAGTGCAAAGGGTGAGATTTAAAGAGCAAGAAGTGGCACTGTACAGTGGGGAGATAGTGTTGGCACTAGAACATCTACACCAGGTAATCACAATCCAACTCTCATGTTGTCTTTAGTATTTATAAAATTCCTGTTTATATTCTTTATCCGTCACATGTCAATAGCCTCTTTGTCATTTTCTTGGTGTAGCTTGGCATCGTGTATCGGGACCTGAAACTTGAGAATATTCTACTGGATTCCAATGGTCATATAGTTCTCACAGACTTTGGCCTCAGTAAGGAGTTTGATCAGGTACATGTCGAATTCTTATTTTTATTTTATTTTATATTTGTCTTTTGAGACGTGTATATTAATGCAGTTTGGTTTCTCGTTAAACAGGTGGAAAGAGCTTATTCTGTCTGTGGCACCATAGAGTACATGGCACCAGAGATTGTGGAGGGAGGAGAGTCTGGACATGATAAGGTCATTTATAGCTTTATGTTTGATATCATTGTGTGTCTCCTCTCTCTGCTCTCCTGAATGAGTTTAGTCTAAGGCGGTTGCTTTCATGCCTCTCAGGCGGTGGACTGGTGGAGCCTCGGCGTGCTGATGTACGAGCTTCTGACTGGAGGGTCGCCCTTCACAGTTGATGGAGATGAGAACTCTCACACGGACATTGCCAAGTATGGATTCTCCCTGATCACCAGCCTGTCTCAGTTCTGATCTTGATGCAACACTGACAATCTGTATCACACTTCACAGGAGGATCTCAAAGAAGGATCCTCCTTTCCCCAAAGATATGGGACCACTCGCCAAAGACCTCATCCAGAGACTCCTCATCAAAGATCCAAAGAAGCGATTAGGCTCAGGTCCAAATGGAGCAGAGAATGTAAAGAAACACCCCTTCTACCAGGTGGATCTCATTGCCTGTCTGTTTTTTTATGTGGAGTGAAACTACATAGCAGGATGGTCTGTAACTACACAACACATAAAGCGCCCACTCTGAGTGAGGAGCATTACGGGAATTTGTTTACACCGTGTTAAAAAGCACTGGGACAAACCACAATGTTTTGGTCTCCTTTTTTAAACTCACTTTAGAAAATTAACTGGGAGGACTTGGCAGCTAAGAAGATGCCTGCTCCATTCAAGCCAGTGATTCGGGACGAGCTGGACGTCAGCAACTTCGCAGACGAGTTCACGGAGATGGACCCCACCTACTCCCCCGCAGCACTGCCTCAGAACTGCGACCGCATCTTCCAGGTGGGGGTCGAGGGAGAGATGTACGGGGACCAGACTAGTTTTGGTTATGACTCATGGTCTGGTGGTTTACAGACTGAGCCATTTCCTTTGTGCTTGCCTGCAGGTCACTGCACACAACAACATCTATGTTTGCTGATGCTTGTCTGGGCTGTGGGTGCAGGCAGAGTGAAATGTTGACATGGATGAAACATCGCTTTATACGTTATCTACTTTTTGTCTGACTATATTTCACATACTCAGCAGCAATTGAAGTAATCAAGTGAAGTTCTGAATGTCCTCAAAAGGTTGCTGTAAGTCAACATGAGTCTGTCTGTGTGCATTGGTATTCAAATTGACTAAAGGGTCTTTTATTGGAGTAATTGCTGCCATATGCAGCTCTTATTGAAGTAACAGATGTGAATGACTATTTTTGATGTAGCTTTGAACCGTAATGTGGCCCACAACTCTGTGCCAGCTGATGGCTGTCTGATGTATTGCATGAAATTTCAACTCTGATTGCCTTCTGGATCCTTGAGCTTGGCAGATCAATAGATCCATTAACAGGCTTTTCTCGTGGAATAAAAGGTTACACTTTGAGAGCATCACCACGTCTGTCTCGGTTACGCCTTCGGTCTTTGATTGCCAACTTCATCTGCGCTTTTTTCGCTCTCAGCTGCCATTCACATAGTCTGAAATTTTGTGGTCTTTATAATTTGCAAGCCTAGCAATCTCTGCGATAACGACAGCAATCCCAATTTTAAACTGTGCACTTGCTCCCCCACAGTGCCTCACAAAACAAAATTAAAATTGCATTAAGAGCGCCAAGATGTAATTTCACAGCAGAGCAATCAAATATTCAAGCCCAGCAATTTAGGGCATCTTATTCATTCAACAGCCATCCTTCCGTCCATCCATGGCTGTCACCACGTACCACACAGCTGTGTGTGTGTGTGTGTCAGTGAAAAAGGGAGAGGGAGATTAATGCCAGCTCCAAACTCTGGGCGCCACACAGCTGGAATTATGCAGGCAGCGCTTCATAATGACAGGTCTAACAATGGGAACAGCTGGACAGCGGCTGTCACTCACAAATGAGCTGAATGTGGCTTATTGTGGGGCTGACAGGCTGCTGTGACGCCGAAGCATTAGAGAAAAATGAACAATAATTTCAAATTGTACAGTAACCATAGTAATATGGAAATCACATTAATGTTTGAATGTCTTTTCTTTACCAGATCAGTCGAAGTTTCCTTTTCCTCAGGCCGAATAGTCCAACCCTCATTTTATAGTATGTCCAAGTAAAATGTAAACTTGAAGTGTTTATGTGTCTCTGTGTGCAGGGCTACTCTTTCATGGCCCCTTCCATCCTGTTCAAGAGGAACGTGGTGATGGACGACCCTGTCCAGCTGTGTGGGGGCTCCGAGAGGCCGGGCTCCGCTGCGGTCGCCCGCAGCTCCATGATGAAGGTAAGATAAATGGACTTGGATCCACCAGCACAAACACACTTAAGCTAATGGCCGCTGTCACAGACAGACTCCATTTTTTTGTTACTTCCTCTCCTCGTCCATTGTTTCTATTGTATTTGTACTGAACTGAAAAAAAGAACTAAAATCAATGAACATAAACTTACTACTCCAACTCTTTAAAAAATACATACATACAACATTTGTCCTTTCATTGTTATGGCCTATTAAATATTGTATTTCTTTTTTATCTATGTCTTAAAATGTATCTTTATTCTATAAATCACATTTTGTTTGTATTTTAATCTTTATAAATATGTTATTATATTAGGTACGTCATTCTTCATACAACAAAATTTTCCTGCAAACCTTTTCACGTGCTTACATTTTTACATTTTCACAGCCAATGCGATAAACACCTTGAATCGTGACTTGCACAGAATTCCACAAAAGTTGTTTCCTGTTGCAAACAGGCAGCTAGATAAGGATTTCTTTATCTTGTCTTGCGTTTATTTTCAAGATCTTAATTCAGAATTGAAGAGCTTTGCAAATTTACCTCTCTTGTTATCATAATTCATTTTGATTCCAAAATGAATTATGATAACAAGAGACTTACTCAAAAACATTGTGAATCATAAGGCAGCTAGGTAGGTTATAATGATGTTGAATAAAAGATGTGAAAAATCACAACGACTTGAGTTGTTGGTGAAAGAAGAGCGAGATGTTTCAAACTGTTATATAAAGATAAAATCATTTCAGGACTCGGGTACAATTCAAACACTCAGTAGAAGTCTCTGTATTATATTCCAGTCTGTCTCTAGAGAAAGAAACTGGAGCATTGTAGTTAAAGACAAACTGTCTTCAGGACATGACCTCTATTTTCTAAGTGGTTATTCTGCCATGAGCTGGGTCCAGTTACTAATGCAACCAGTAAACCCCAGTACCCCTGGCCTACATTCAGTTATTCTCCATAGCAGCCAGAGGTTGTAAATTTGGATTCATTTGAATTTTTAATCAAATCTGTTTAAGATCAGTGTATACTGTATCTCACACCAAAGGCAGACAGATTGTTGTCAGGAGCAGATATTGGACACAGAATCTATGATCCACTCTTCCCAAATACAGGACTCACCCTTCTACATGAGCTATGAGATGGACTTGAAGGACAGCGCTCTGGGAGAGGGCAGCTTCTCCATCTGCAGACGCTGCACGCACAAAAAGACGGGACAGAAATACGCAGTCAAAATTGTCAGCAAGAGGTAAAAGCTCACAGCATGATTAGTTGAACAAATGTAAAATACCCCTCTGCTCAGTTTACATCACTGCGTATGGGCATATTTATGTTGTATTTCCCGTGACAGTCTTCTGGCTCTCTGCTCATGTCTGCTGCAGAATGGAAGCACAGACGCAGCGGGAAATCGCAGCCCTGAAGCTCTGCGACGGCCACCCCAACATCGTCAAGTTACATGAAATTTACCACGACCAGGTGAGGTTCATCGCAGCGCTTACACTCGTCACCATCAATTCAGGTTTGCATGGTTCCCCGTGGAGCCTGTGGGGACTGCAGCCTTATTAGGTCCTGGAACTGGAACAAGGCAGATTAATGGGGATGCTGGAGGCCCTCGAGGTGTTCCTCTATCTCTCTGCGTTTTGTCCCATAAACTTCTCTGCCTGTGCTTGGTATTTCGCATGAAACATATTTTTAAGCTGCAGCTGTGCAAACACCCATTTTGCACCACTGAATAGAAACAACCTAGATTTACTTGTGTTGCTAATTGAGCCGTGCACTCTCCTCAAACTAAATGTGCACACGTTCTAAATGCAGCTTTGCTTTTGTTACTGGGAATGTGTGTGTGTGTGTGTGTGTGTGTGTCTGACTGTGCACAGGTTCATTAGCCACAGACCCTCAAGCCCACAAGCACCACTTTAAACCTGATGAGCTCAGTGGGGTTATTACAGTATCTCGGAGGCCCATGACCCAGATCAAAGCAGCGCTTCGTCGTCTCGCCTCAGCCGAGTCCCGCCTTTGTTCCTCAGACCCAGAGCTAATGAGAAACTCTACCCTGCTGCCCAGACACATTGTTCCTTTACCACTTTGTTTGGCTCCTTTCACTTTTACTTGGCATCATTATGGTGTAATGTTCCCAAGCAGTGGACTGTCTGTACTGCATTAATTATGCAACAAAGAAATTCCTTTCCACTGCATCACATTCAGTTATTTATAACTTTACAGTATCATGTGTCCTGTGTCTTACAATAAGAAACCTCCAGGTCAGGCTGGGAAATAAAGATTAATCATACTTGTCAATATTTGTTCAATTGCCAGCACCGTGTGTCAGGTACGCCCACATTCGGGCACGTGCAAGTCTGCTTGATGACTAATAGAAATTTTTTTTGTGTGGGTTGTTCTTCTCCTGTAGCTGCACACGTACCTGGTTCTGGAGCTGCTCGGTGGAGGGGAGCTGTTGGAGAGGATCCGCCGAAAGCAGCATTTCAGTGAGACGGAGGCCAGTCGCATCATGCGCAGACTGGTGTCCGCTGTCAGTCACATGCATGACGTGGGAGTGGTGCACAGGGACCTTAAACCGGAGGTATTTGGATGTTCTTCTCTGTCTAAATACATCTAATCAGTCTGTCTGCGATTTCGGACACACCCTGATGGACAGGCTCTTTTTTTTTGAAGATTACCGTGGTTGTACTTTTTATGATCTGCAATCTTCTGTGAAACGAAAATACCTGGTCAGACCAGTCTTGACATCCAATTTACTAACCTGTCGAGTGGACCTGCTTTGCTAAGCAGAAAGAAATGATTGCTGTCTGTGTCTCAACTCACTTCGCAGAACCTGCTCTTCACCGACGAGAGTGAGAACTCTGAGATAAAAATCATAGACTTTGGCTTTGCACGCCTCAAACCACCAGACAATCAGCTCCTGAAGACTCCATGCTTCACGCTGCAGTATGCTGCACCAGAGATACTCAAATACGACGGCTACGATGAGTCCTGCGACCTGTGGAGTCTTGGGGTCATTCTGGTGAGAGCCTGTTGTTAGCCTGGCTCGGGTTAAACACATAACACAGACACTGGTCAGTCACAGAAATCTTTAAAACTTACTAGAATGACACTCAAAGATAGCATATTTTTGGCATAGTCTTTGATTAAGCTTGATTTCAAACAAAGAAACCAACAAACAAACTGACGAGGGAAATCATCCTCCCTGGTGAAGTAAAAATGGAATTAGTAAAGATTGAGTAAATGTGATCGCACAGATTATCATACTTATGATAAGCCCTTCCTCAGTGCTCCATGAAAGTGACTAGATTTTATTTTAAATATGTTTAAATATCCACAGCTCTCAGCTTTAAAGTTGAAGCATTCCAAAAACCTCATCAATCATGAGCTCCAAAAATGTATTACTTATTTTTTCTTTTCTATCCAGTTTATGGTTTGAATATTTGGCTGCCGGCAGATCTGATTAAGCAATTAGCTGTTGTTTTATCCGAACCCCTCTGTAGTTATCGGCTTTCAGTTTTCATGCTCTGGTTAATCAGTTCTACGTGATATTCATCTCCCTCTCTTGTTCAGCGCTACAACCTTCGGTATCCTGTGGTGAGCTGACACATTTTTAACCCTCACTTCAGATCAGCACTATCTGTCACCCTAATTTCACCTTTTTCCTGTGTAGAGGGAGAAAATGAAAAAAGAGAAGGAAGTGGAGAGTTGAGAGAGGTTTCTGTACATGACCAGTCATCCGTGCTGGGCCCTGCTCTCTGCTGTGCTGATACGCACCGTCGCCCCCTGGGGGGATATGGGAGTAGTGGGCCTCATGGAGCTTTGATGAAATGGCTGCTGACAAGCTGTGTACACAATACCCTGGAAGCAAAGAGTGTAGAGACAGAGAGAGAGAGAGAGATCGGAGCTCCACCGACCCTCTGCTGCCAAAAGGGCTGTTCCTAACTCCATGCCATTTTAAGAGAAATCTGAGGGCAGATGTAAGCAGGCCAAGGTGAGAGTGTCCTATCATTCAGCTCAGCACAGACCTCTCTTCTGTTGAGTGCCAGTTCACCCACGGTCAACAGCACACAGTGTGGCAATGGAAAAATGTGGACGGCCTCGGTCGGTCACAAGCTCTCATCAAGCATGTTGTTATTTTCACTGTACATGTATTTTTAACATTTTCCCCTGGCCATTGTAGGCATCACCAATGGCTCAAATCAGATCAGGGTTTTCCTTCCTGTGGTTTTTAACAGCAGATTGTGTGGCTCTGCTCTGTTCGCAGTACACCATGCTGTCCGGTCAGGTGCCTTTTCAGTGTCAGGAGAAGAGCCTGACCCACACCAGTGCAGAGGAGATAATGAAGAAAATCAAACAGGGGGACTTCTCTTTTGAGGGAGAGGCCTGGAGGAACGTGTCGCAGCAGGCCAAAGACCTCATACAAGGTGAGGCTGGAACTGCACCTGACTCTCAGATCAGGGGGGTTAAACTGTGAAAGCGTTTTTGTTTGTTGATTTCTCAGACATTGACCCCAAAGAGAACCCATCTTCTTAAGGGGAATAGTGAGCCCTGGCAAGGGCATGGAGTCTCTAAGCTTTACACAAGTGTGAAATGTGAGAGTGCAGCAAACCTTTTGTTCACTTTTAGACCGGGGATCTTTAAACTCACAAAGCTGCTCACTGATGTTTCAACTATCTGAAGAGGAAATCACTTCCTCTCTGCGGCTCAGCTCTTTGCTGACCTATTAAGAGCACCAAAGGTATTTATCTGTGTCTCGTTCCCGCAGAGCTGCTGACGGTGGACCCAAACAAGAGGATTAAAATGTGCGGCCTCCGTTACAACGCCTGGCTCCAGGACGACAGCCAGCTGTCCTCCAACCCACTCATGACCCCGGACATTCTGGGCTCCTCCACTGCCTCCGTCCACACTTATGTCAAAGCTACCTTTAATGTAAGAACTGGTATTATTAGATGTAGATCAGGCTTTTTCAACCTTCTTGCTTCCTGCTGCAGAATTTGAGTTTCCTCTGAGAGGTTCAGACTGTACATGTGCTGCTGTTGATGCATTGGATTCTAATAATCCAAATAATTCATCAAAATCTTAATAAGTGGTTTATCATTCTGTCTTTTTCTGCCCCAGGCGTTTAACAAATGTAAGCGGGAAGGGTTCCGCCTGCAGACGGTGGACAAGGCTCCGCTAGCCAAGAGAAGGAAGATGAAAAAGACGAGCACCAGCACAGAGACCCGCAGCAGTTCCAGCGAGAGCACCCATTCGTCCTCGTCCTCCTCCCAGTCTCAGGAGAAGGCTTTCACAGAGGGCGACACCAATCCGCGGCCCCTCAACAGCACTCCTCTCACCACCCCTGTCAACACACCTGTGGCCCTGGGAACAGACTCTGAGCACCAACCGGCGCCTCCAGCGTTCCACTTCTCAGAAGGACAGTGAGACAACGAGAGGAATAAGAGAGATTCTGACAGTTTTTCGTGAACATCTGGAAGTCTCAGATGGTTCTTAGAGACGGCTCTCTTCTCTTTTTCTCTGTCCCTGGCAGCTCTCTGCCTCTGGCTCTATTGCATGGACGTCTGCAAGTCTCCAAATCCAAGCATGCAGCAGGAGCAGCAATCGTCACCTCAGTATCAAATCAATCAAACCATCTCCAGCAATAGCCTGTCCCTTTCCTTCTCTTTCACCTTTACACAGAGACTGTATCAATCAGGGACTGGACCAGGAAGAATCTGTCCCCGGTGTCCAAAATGAAAAAGGGCTGCCCTCCTGCCGCACGTCCAGACAGACAATGGGGAGACACCGTCAGTGTCATCGTGAAATCATCGCTCCGTTCGCTCCATTTGCTCGTGTTTGTCGATGCCTCCGGAGGTTTCAAAGGGAAATTCGCAGTGTTTACACCATGGATGCTTTGTATGCTTTTGTCAAATGGAAAGAAGAAATGCAGCACGCTGCAGCGTAATGTAAACAGTGGGTCCACGAAGTCTCTGCAAGATGGAGCAGGGTATTTATATGTGAATTTTACAGACTGAGATTTATTTATGATAAGCTATATTACTTAACTTATTTATGGTTCAGAGTAATCTGAAAAGAAACAATGGATAAAAAGAGACTTTTTATGTTTATATGTATGTGGTTCCGTGTCAGCTCTGAAGACTGTTCTTAGTCAGATGGTTGATCAGATCTCGTTGTAGTCTTCAGACATCAATGCTTCTAGTCAGACACGTCTTGTTCGACAGAAAACGCAAAAAGAGATTAACACCAGAAGCCCCTGGTTAATGGTTGGAAACCAGTTTGTTGATTTTATCTAATAGACTTAAAAAAAATAAAATAAAAAAAAGTTTTATGAAGCCTGGTGAATTTTGGGGCTCAACTGCAGCTGGGGCCAGTGGTCAAAAAAAAAAAAGGGAACTTCCTTATGTGTAAGGATGAAAGAAGCAAAAGTCAACATGTTTTTGTAGGAACAACCAAATGTGGATGTAGTGTGTTCAGGCATAATCTGTGTTTTATTGTGGTAAGGGGTGAACTGCTGTCTGAGGGGATGTGAATAAGAAGAGCTATATTTAGAGTTTTGATGCACTGCTGCTGCTCATCGACACGGTGTGATCCTTAAATCAGTATTTAGCCCAGCAGTGGATTTGCCTTGTGTTGTATAAAATTTTAATTGTCTCACTACCAACCAATTGGATTGAGAGAAACTGTTAGAAACAGAAAATCCAGATCAGCTTAGCGTCAGGGGAGTGACGCTGCGTCTGCTGACACGCCAAAGGGCAGCTTCAAGTGGCTTCCTGTTTTTAACATGGAATCAGAACCAGGAGGGAAAAGTTTACGTGCCAAAAATGCAATTAAATTATTGAAGTGTCAGGAGGCTAAGGTTGGTGAAGCATTCGAGTATTTTAAGTGTCACCACCTGACGTCTTAAATCTAATTTAAAATCTGCCCTTTATGAAGCATCCAGGAGGACTGACTTAGAAAAGAGAAATCTTTGCACTGTGTCACTGAGCTCTCACTTCGAGGAGGATTTATCTGGTTCATTAGTCCCCAGTGCTCGATATGACCCGAACATCAGCCTCTTTCTTTTTTAAAAGAGATTCTCACTTGATTAGTTGTGGGTTTGTTTACTTGCATATTTAAATATCCCTGATTTAATTCTAGACCTTGAAGTTTTCCTGGTTCAAGTGTGTGATGGGTGTTAACACCAAAACCCTGTTTTTCCCAATAGCCTGAACATTGTGATATTACAGAACTGGTTAGTCAGGTCATTAAAACGCCATGCTCTGTTAGTTACTATCATTCTTTGCATTGTTGTGTGTTGTACACGTCTGTATCCATGGTGGTAGTTCAAATGATGTATTCAGTTATACAGGGGTATTCGTGATCAGTTTGTGAAGTTGCCTAGAGACAATTCGTCCTGCTCAGTTAGGACACAAATTCGTAGTCGGACGACTATGTGCATTTCAACACCCTCCCTCATCTTCTTCCATGTGAATGCACTCTGAATCTGAACCAAAGCATTAACGTCAAAGGTAGCTTCTCTAAGCTGCATGGGATATTTCCTTTCACGTAAATATGCAATGAAATGCTTCATATATCGAGGTTCCTCTTTTGTTTTGTCCAGCTGGTGAAATATTTCAGATGTTTCTAGCACAGAGGATTTTATAACTGTGTTTCTTCATAGATTCTTCACAGGATGTACTATATAGTATCCATGTGCAGCTCAGTATCATGCTTACTAACTATGCATCTCTCTTAGCTCTTGGTGTTGCTTTGGCCATTTTAAGGAAACTCAGTAAATGGGTTCAAACATTGTGCTTGAAAGGCTGTGAGACAGATAGTCTACTTTTACTCCTCAGAGCAGAAATAGCAATGTTCGTTGCTCATATAGAAAAAGCTGGAATTCTTGGAGCTAAACACTACAAAGCTCTCATCTAACTTTGTACGCATGAGTTCCCCGTCGCTGCCTCATTAAGCCTCTTTTCTTTTGTTTGGGTGTATAAATAGCTCAAGTGGAGGAAGAGGAAGAGTGTCCTATATTGAGTTCCCCTCGGGGAGCCAGGCTCTATTAGCTCATGTGCTGCAGTGCAGTTTTTTTCCAAAGAAAATACCATGTTCCACTCACTGCCTCTATGGGACCAGGCTCGCTGTCTTTGTAGGGAAAATACCAGTGTAAAACAGGAAAGGGTTCATTTAGTACCAGTCTCTCGGGGCTCATTTTGAACTGGTGCCCTTCCTTTGATGAACAGGGGGAGGGGGTTGGATCTGACATCCTTTTGTCGTTCAGTTTTTTGAGTCAATTCACTGGAACTTGAATGAAAAGATCCTGATCTGCCGACAGTGCTTCCTCTTTTATTTTAAAGGTCAACGGCACCGCACCTCATGAGCTAAACCTTTAACCCTTGCAGCATGACTTTGAGGACTGAGAGTTTAAAACTGTTTTTGTAGAAAACACTGACTGATTTTGTTTTAGAGTCAGAAAATCAGACATGGGAAGGTTAGAGTCAACACATCTGTATTAGTATGTGTTTGCTCCAGAGCCAGATGTTGTTGTTGCCAAGACTAGAAGTGATATGCTGTTTGTAAAACAATGTCACTTGGGGTCTTTAAAAGACATTTTCATCAGATGGTTTTTAGTTTAGGATCCTGTGGAGCTGTCCATGGTGCTGAAATGGCCAACCCTTTGGTGGTGCTGCATCACCAGAACAATAGTAATCACAAATAATAATGACCCTTTAAATCAGTGAGGACCAGGAGTACATGTAAAGTACTTTTATTATAAAGCAAAGCTTCCGCTGCAGGATTTATTGAAATAAAATGTGAGAAGATTAATTAAAGAAACAAAAACATTAAAACCACAATAATAACAACAATAAAATGCATTTGTCCTGAGACAGAAACATAAGAAACCTCTGCTTCAAAGGGTCCGTTTTGAAAAATATGAATAAAATAACGATAAAAAATACATAAATAATAAAAAACCTGGGTGAGCTGATCCTTTAAATGTCTTTTTGTCATCAGCCCTACCCCAGAGGTCAGAGCCCATGGTCAGTGTGGATCGTTACCTTCATCGAGAACTTAAACATGTGTTCTTACGTTAATTATATTAACTGAGCCTGTATTGATCTGTTTAATGTTGGTGACAGTGTCACTTTGGGCATCATCATCATCGTCGTCGCCGCCCCTACCATCACGCATGTGCACCTGCTCGATTCGTGTCGATCGACACTGATTCACATCATCATTACTGTACCGTGTCAAAAAGTACTGTAGCAGTGAATGCCTTGGAGATTGGTCAATTATGAAACTCTTTTAAAAACATGCAATCAAGCTTTAAAGGGCAAAACTTTGCACTTGTATGTTATTTCAGTCATTCAGTTGATTTTTATTTTGTGAAAGAGAAATACCGTCCTCTTTGTTTTTGTGCAGGTTCAGACGTTTGTGTCTGTCGAAAGCCGGTGTCTAACATTTCCGATACAATTTGTTCTAATACAAAGGCGGCGCTTACCTGCTTCTTTTAGGGCACTGTGAACATCATCAATCAGGTATTCAGGCATTGACAACATGAGGTAAACACCTTGGTTTGCTTTGATTAATGCTTTTACCTGCTGGCTGAATATGTGTGTATGTTCAGTAACCGGAAACCAGTCATGATGAGACGTTTAATAGATCCTCGGCTTATTGTATTTTCAAGTGTATTTAAAAAATTACTGAAGATATTTGTGATACCGACATTTGTGTATGAGTTGTCAGACGGAGAATAAATGTACGATTTCCTGCTCGTTTGCTGATCTCGACTGTTAAATGAGATACAAGGTATTCTTATCATTTAAAGGGTTGGCGGGCATGAAATCCTGATTTTAGCAGTTGGTCTCTAGATGGCAGTATTTAATAAAGTACCGTTTGGAGAAGTGACATTATCATGCAGTCTTTTATTGTTTATTTATTCATATGGCACATAGAACATTTTTAAAACCTTAAAGATCATTTTTCATATGATTAATTAGTCTTTCAGATTTATTTTTATGTACCAGTTGAGTGAAATAAATGATGAAATATGAATTAATATAATGTAAACTTGTATACATTCCCTATTATTTTAATTTTAAGGTTGGAATAGTCACACAGTGGACTTCATAAAAAGTTTCTTCACATTAATTTATTTTTATGAATTGTTTACCAAGCAGAAGTATTATTAATTACTGGTTTATATAAGAGATTTTTTTTTAAACTATACCGTTAATAAAATGTTTTTAAAAAAAATTATGTACTATAGAATCAGTAAAAAAAATAATTTGGAATTCTGAAGCAAAGGTGTTTGTGTTCTTTATTTTTTTAAAGAAAGAAAGTCTTCATAACTTCAAAAATAAAAGACAAATCTCACTTTAATTATTTATTGGTGCATTGGCTAATTTTGTCTAAGCCATTAGTTTTGGTGAATTAACACCAAGAGAAAGAACTGATTACTTGAATCAATCAAGAATATTTAGAAAATTGTGGAGAGGATCATTATATAATATTAAAGAAAAATACATAACAATATGTTCTTATATGATTATTATTTTATCATTTAAAAAAACATTAAGAGCCCAAAACAGTTTACAACAAATTGATTTATTGCTAATTGTCTATAAATCTGGGATTCATTTGAACTGTGGAGCACTAACACTGAACGACAGTAGGGGGCGCTCTTTGGCTCTAATTGGTTGGGCCACATTGGAGAAAGAAGGAAACGCGAGCAGTTTTGTCCACTTGGGTAAAAAGTAGACAATACAAACAAAACTAATTTTGGTCACCAGGGGGCCGACAAAAGGTCAGAGGTCATCTGTGTCTCTTCAGAAACATGGTAATCCTATTTTCCCTTCTAGTCTAGTTTGATCTGAAGTTAACTTACAAACAGAGGCTCGGAAGTTTGGAATAATTAACTTTTGCGTCTTAGCTCGACTTTCTCCATCATCGGATCTCATATCACTTAGAAACCACTCAGCGGAGGAAGGGTGTTTCAAACATACATTGGCTTCTGCACGGCTACCGGCACACAGCAGGATAATCAAAAAAACAAAGCTCATTTTGTTATGCATGGCTTTCAGGCCACTTATTGTGGTTTCACCCCACTTGCTACTGCACACAACAATACAGATGGTGCACTTACAGAGCACTTTCAATGGGCTAATTCTGCAGCACAGATATCAATATGGACCTTCAGCAGGAGAAACCCATTATACATTGAGCCCTGTGTGTGTGTGTGCGCGCGCGATACCTCTTTTCTTTGAAATCCTCCTGCACTAACATCAAATCCATTACTAAACATTGTGGGTCTGCACTCTTATGATCCACTGCAGAGTTGCAGAAGGAGGCTGTCGGCTAATACATCAAGAAAGACAGAAATACACACACTTTAGAATCCTGTACGCACGACGAAGTCTGAGATAAGGTCTGCTGCTTCTGATTCCCTAAGTACAAATTCTAAAACCTGAGTAATAAGAATACAACCTTTCTCGGATGAGGCATAATCCAGTATACACTTTACTGCCCTTCAAATCTCAACAACCTGAGGTCACTTTACTTTTCCTCTAGTCTATATAAACTTGTAAAAACCCTGTATACGTATTTGGTGCTAATGTATATTTATATTCACACTGGAGGTATTTTTGCGCATTTGTCTTTATAGTAAACTGAATGTTTGTGAATTTTGAGCTGTTGGTAGAAGATAATCAAGTTTGTTCTTCCCTCTTTAATTGCACTCATAAATCTATTAACCACTCAGTAATTTAAGAGTATTGGCTGCTACCCATTTGTTGTTACTGTAACTGTCTCTTGTGGCCATATTTCTAATTGCAGTTGTTCTATAAAAGTTGCTTGATAGGTCCAGACGTTAAGATTTCTTGGGTGTAATTCAATAATATTTTAATTAATTGGATTTGTTTGCTGTCAGACAAGGAAACCACCAACGAGACACTGCAGGTGAAAGTGTAACCTCTTTTGGTGGAGGCAATAACATCTGTTTAAACTGTGTAGATTTAAAATACTTTCAATATAAAACCTAAAGAGGGGAAATTATAATACAACAAAGGGTCTCATCTGACAATAACAAAGTTTTAGAACTGAAGAGGCCATAGGGAGATTTGAGGTGGGAGGGTGTGGGACATGAGGATTTTTATCAAATCAGGTTGTTTGAGGTTCCCAGTTTGGATTTAAAGTGGGGACATCCAGCCTCCTCTGGTCCCGTGCAGATGTTTAGCTCGGGTCTCCTCTCAGGCCTTGTCGATTAGGCTGAGGGTGACGTTTATTGTAAAACCAGCAGGAAGTGGATGTAATCCAGTGCAGTGTTCTCTCATGGCAGAATCCAGCGTGTGTGTGAGTGTGTGTGTTTGTGTGCTGCACAGGGCGGAGCTAAGGCCGGACTGTAGAGGGGTGAAGTGCCTCCGATCCTTGGGAGTGGAACGCATTTCCTTTTGTTGCCCTCCAATTTTTGACTGGCCTGCCCCAGCACATGAGCATCATGGGGCTGTTTCTATTATCCAGCTTCCCAGACCCCACCTCGCCCCCTCCTCCCATTCCTACAGTGTTCTGCCTGTTCCCAAAGCGATCGGCATTCCTGGGGGCCACCAGTGAAGCAGCTTTAGAGGGGAGGCCTGCTGGCTCCTGGGTGGCCTCTTGTGCAGGGGCTCCGAGGGGAGGAGACAATGTCTTATTAATTGACTGGGCGTCTTGGGCAGAGTGCAGGAATTTGCAGCGGGGGGGAGACGGAGAAGTGGGGATGAGGGATGAGCTGAGAGGGATGGAGGGGCTGAACAAGAGGGGAAGAGTCACCGTGCACCGGTGGAGATTCATGGACCTCTGTCTCAGATTTATCCCTGTTTGATTCACCAGTCTCACCCAGTCTCACACCAGGGTGAGACTAGAGGAGAGAGAGAGAGAGAGAGAGAGAGAGAGAGGAGCTACCGTGTAGATCTGGTGGACAGACGGTGTCTCTCTCGAGTTATTTCATCGCTCCACGGTGTTGGACAATCAAAGTTCTGTAAGAGATTCCGAAGACTTTGGCACAAAAGAAAAGCACAAGCCAATCATCCTGCTTCATCGCGACACTGAAGAACATAGAGATGTTAGCTTGTTAATTTCAGTTTTTGTGAAAAGGAGCCTGACCAGTGTGGATTTTCTGGAGCTGAATACATTAAGCAGTAAAATGTGTCTAATACTAATATCTGGTCCAATATGTGAAGTAAAAAACTTTGCAGTGGTTGCAGATTGAAGATGTGAGGAATGAAAATGAAACATTTAAAACAATTGTGTGGTGTTGCAGATGCGGTTTTCTGTGGGCGTGTTCGTGTAAAAGTCGACAGGCTGAAAGATGTCGGACATCATGGTGGGCAGGCAGCCGTCCCTCCCCAGCAGACTCCGGGTTTTGTGTAAGTTTGATGGAGTGGGACAGGACAGACAGGGGAGGGTGGGACGGGTGCACCATCTCCCCATGTGGTCCCCCCCCCCCAGGTGTCCTCACCCTAATCCTGTTACATGTGTCCCCCATTAGCACTAATGGGACGGCCATTGTCCCCCTGTTGTGTGCTGCCGTGCCCTCGGCCCAGTCACCTTGAGTCAGTAAACTCAGCCCTGTCATGTTTGGACTGCTTCCCACACACAGGGGTCTCCATGACGATGGTGGACACCAGCCCCCTGACTCCCAGCCCCTCCACACACACTGACACAGAGCAGGGGCTGATGGGACACCTGCCGGACGCTCCCATAATTCATAATTTACATCAGCATGTCTAAAAAGGAATTGTGTTGTTCTCGAGTCAGGTCTTACAAAGAGAAATCAAACCAGGGCTCATTCAGACTTTATTCATTTATCTGCTCTGACTTTCTGTTTTATTGATACTTTTCTTTTGTGTGTTGTATAATAAATTCAGTTTGTTTTTAAAACATTTTCCTCTTTCGTACTCTCTTTCTAAATATATTTCAGTATATATATAAATAAATCTTTTTAACTTTATGCCGCTTGTGTATTTTTTAACATAATCACATTTTGAAAAAGTAGTGTTTATGCTTTTTTATTTTATTTTATGTGTTTTGAATTAAAAAGGTTGCGCGGCTTTGTTACCTCAAACAGAAGGTAGATATTTAACTGTGGGGGAAAACCAATACTTTACAATTTGCCGTTTCATTCACGTTAAGGTCACACCACTTCATTAATTCATACCACTAATGGAAATCACTCTTCACATTATCAGTCCAGTGAAACGCATTCACAATGCATCAAATTACATGACAGGAACAGTTCAAATGCCGTTTTCGTTTTCATGAATCTACATTTTCCAATAATTGAATTTATAATTTAACAACCAGGAATGTTTCCTCCTTTTATACTTCATCATTCAAGTCGATCTATGTCACAGCTGCAGAGACTGAACCCTGCAGGCATCCGGGATCAAAGCTTTTGCTTTCTCTTTCTCGCGACTTCTTCCAAAATCCTCTGCTTCTGTTTTCTTGAGCCTCTGAATGTGGTTAAGTAGATGCTCCTCTAAAAGTTGGATACATCCATGCAGGCAGAGGGGGAGAGAGGCGGGGAGCTGAGAAAAGAACAGGGAGCGTGCATTAGGCAATCTTGTTCGGAGCATTTTCAGGTGACCTGGCCCCGGCGCTGCATCCATCATGCAGAGACTGATTGAGCTGACCCTCAGGCCGGCCCCACCGACCCCGGGGCTTCCTGTTCTTTGTCAGCCCCTCACAATACCGCTGCTATCACACAGGCGGGGAGAGTCTGAGAACCGACCAGGGGAGTCCACCCAGGCCGTTGGGATGACGCTGAGGGTGGAGGTGGTGGTGGGGGGGGCTAGAGAGGGTCTACAGGGGGAGAGAGCTGAGGACCCCCTTTTCAATTTTACCCGAATGAAGAAAAGGCAGAGAGTGGTGTCCTCTGTCACCCTGCCACACAGGGACCTTTAAAAAGCAGCCTCAGTGGGTTCTCAAGTGAGGTGTCTTCTCCAGAGACAAAACAGCATGAGAAGAATGAGTGGGTGGAGAATTTAATTGTGGTTCTGTGTGAGGAGCTGCCAGTGGGAGGACGGCCACTCTAACGTTTGTAAAGGACTGAGCCTGTTGGCTTGTTCCTCCTCTGTGCGGCTCTCTGGACCCATGAAACCTGAGGTGGACTCAAGATGAGGAGATACATCACAGGTAACTGGTTGACATGGTGGATGGATCCTTTACTACTGCCCTCCATGACAGCCAAAGGTCCTGGGTTTAAAATCAAAATCGGAAAGTTGTCAGGAGAATGTAGTGAAATGTCAGGAGGTATAGTTTAATGAAAAAGTAAATCCAAGGTGTCCGGCTGTCCTCTAAATTATTCCAATTTAAAAGTGATGATCAGAGAAATTATACAAGTGAGTATAAGCAAAAACGTTTTACACATCTGAAATGTCTTTTGCTGTGAGATCTTTGAAATACTTCTTCAGTGTACTTCTCAGTGTCAGTCTAACTATATTTTGAAAGGACAAAGAAGCCAACATGTCTCAGTCACCCCATTAACCCGCCTCCTCCACGTTAATGGGTGGGACCAAAACCAAACTAAAAAGTCAATCAGTGCAGATACTTTTCTCTCCAAGATGGCTTCTAGAATTTTTAGGATGTGAAGAAGTTGATGCCATAAACACTGACTTGGTTGAGTGCATGTAGGGGGCGGGGGCCGGACGAGCTGCATCCCTCCGTCACTGCATATCTTCAGCGTTCCTACCTGGGATGTTTTGGTCTCATTTTCTGGACAGTGGGAGGAAGAGGGGGACATGTCAGCATCTGTACAAACAGCCTGTCATTGAATTCAGAGTAAGTTAGAGGCCTGAGAATTGTAACTTTAACAAAGCATGCGTTTCATATTCTTATAATAAGGTTTTAATGTGTAAAAAGTGCTTTTCCCTCTCCAATGTATAGCGGAGTAAAAGTGTAAAATGAGGTAAAGTGTCTGAACTTGTCGACTTACTACAAAATAAAACCACATCTCTCACATCACGACCTTTGTCTCTATCCCTCTGATTTTTATGCTCCTGCATTCATATGCATGTGTGTGTGTGTGTGTGTGTGTGTTTGAGCTCCATGAGGATGCACACAGCTTTGTCTGAAGTGCTCACTGGTTACCATGACAATACTTCTTTGCGGGCTTTGGAACAATCACCTACCTGTATTGCCTCTCTGGGGAAGTGATATTAATAAGATTCGTCCTTGGGCCCTAACATACACGACTGTGTGAAGGACTTAATCCATTGTGTTAATTGATCCTGGTTTTCTACAGCCGCATTCAGCACGTGTACGAAGTAAATGCATTTTCCCTCCACACATGCCATGCTCCTCCAGCACATTATGCACAGAGTCCTTGCCACATTGTGTTTTGATGAATAAAAATCAATAATTCTGCTTTGACCGACCCTCTCATGAGCCCAACAAAGTGCTGAATAAACCAAGACCTGTTTTATTCATCTCCATTGAGAAACATTGAGGCGATAAAAATGTCTTAATGGTCACCACATCAATATAAAAACAAACTGGCACAATGAGACCACCGCGGCGCTGAAAGAATCATTTAAAATGCAAAAGTTTTTTTCATCAAATATCTCAAAAAACTCTGCTCACAAAGTCCTGAGAAGTTTTTTCCCCAGCATATGAATCACTGGCATGGCTAGCAGTGCTGACAGCGCCACCATATGGCCGGTCACGGAGATAAAGCGATTTTGGCTAATGAACTAAACCTACGCAGCCATATTTACCTGGAGTCCTCCTCATGTCACGTCGCACCCCACGGCCGGGTAGTTTTGCGTGTAATCATGCAAACTAAAAAAAACAACAACAGGGAGACACAGATGAAAATATAATAAGTCATTTCATTATTGAAGGAATTTAACTGTTTTAACATATTTAACATATGTGTGTGTGTGTGTGTGTGTGTGTGTGTGTGTGTGTGTAAAATATAGAGACAACCCACGTGGTATAGATTAGATTCGTCACTATGACGAGAGCTCACAGAGCTCATGGGGAATCTGTTTTCTTTAAGGTGAAGATGGCGGCCATGCCTCCTTGTACAGCACAGCCACCCCGGCAGCTCTGGCTCCGGCGGCTGATCCTCTCTTCCTGCTCACTCTGCAGGCCTGTGGCTCAACACTCACTGAGGCTCCACTTCTACCGACTCATTTGCAATGCTAATGCACAGGAGACAGCTGTCATGTTGCAGTGACCATGATCAATCCAGAGCTGGGGGAGGTGGAGGAGGAGGAAAAGAGAGAGAGAGAGAGAGAGAGACAGACAGACAGACAGAGAAGGAGAAATAAAACTGCAGGGTAAATAGGTCAGCCTATTATCTCCCGGCCTTGCATGGGTGCCAGCGCTTGAGACCATGAATTTCAATTAAAGTCCCTTTCACTGGGGAGGGAGGGGGGTTAAGAGAAGAGAATAAAAAATGGAAAGATGACGGTAGAAACAACACGCAGCGAAACGACAGCAGAACATTTAAAGTGGAATGAGGGAACGCAAACAAGCTTTGTTTCCAGCTGCGCTATTGGAGGAACTCTTTACAAAGTAGTGGAGGGGAAAGTGGGTACATCATCCCCAGTGTGTACAGTGTGTGTGTGTGTGTGTGTGTGTGTGTGTGTGTGTGTGTGTGTGTGTGTGTGTAAGGGCTCTTCATTTATGTCTCTCCGCTTGAGAACTCGTATATCTGATTACTCAGCCTGGCTCCCTGTGTCCTGGAGTGCACGTCTGACAAACATAGCTTCTAACAAATCAATACAGCAACAATAACCTTCAGATGTTTGAATTCAACAATGCACCGACGGGACTTTTATTTTTAATTGAGTTATTGTTGCGCTTCCTCTACAGTTACAGAGCCAGAGCCATCAGACAGTCCTGTGTAATCTGGAATCCTCACGCTGACAATGGAGGTCAGTGAAGACACAAGAAGCCCCCCCCCCCCTCCATTGGCCTCACTTTCTCTGCTAATAATGTTTGCCCAAGATGGATTGAGGGAAATGAGCTGGAAAACCCAAAGCGTGTGTGTGTGTGTGTGTGTGGGTGGTTTGGTGTGAGAGGGGAATCAATTGATTCCTTGTTGTTAAGGAGCGGCGACATTGTTTCATCTTAAGATGTCATCTCTATCTCTATCTCCTTCTCCCTTTCTCACCCTCCCACACACACACACACACACACACACAGCAGCCTGTTGATGTCAGTAGCAGCAGTAATCCCCGTGCTAGGCCGCCCAGATCATTATAGACTCTGATCTGCAGTCCCTGAAAGAGGGAATTAGCTGGGAACACAATCCCAGCGACCTCTGCGACACGGGGACAAAGCCTCAGCTGCCGGGGGTCCACATCCCTAAACCAGCCCATATGGCTCAGACAAAACTGTTACAATGGCCGCCACAATGGAAACACGGTGGGAGGGTCTGCGGGCCGGCCTGTGTGCGTGTGAGTGTCCCCCTGCAAGATCTGACAGTTTGACTGTTTGTACACTGATGTGTTGGTCTGTGGGGCAGCACGGGGCAGAGGGCTGCTCCTCAGGTGCGTTGGGAAACAACAGAGTTGATCATCGCGTACGAAGAACTGTTGTCTTTGACGCTTTTCCTAAACAAAATCATTAAGATTTTCTTCATTATGGAAATGGAAGATGCTGAAATGAAGTGGTTCCGTCGGGTTTCTTTCTGTGTGTGCATGTGGTGCCTCCAGTATGCCCCATTTCCTATATGGGAGTCTTGCCTTTGGCCTTTCCCTGTGAGCTGATGGGTTTCCTGAGAGCCCCCCTCGTGTGTTCATGCTGAGCAGCTCTTTGTGTTTTCTGGAAGTGGGAAGAAACCCTCTGCTTTTAGGATACACACACAGGAACCCCTCCCCCCCGCCCCCTTCTCTGCATCTGTCTCTCTCTCTCTCTCACACACGCACTCCCTCCGATGCTCCATATATTCCTCATTTGATGTAAACATCTCACAGTAAGGTGCATCCGAGTGTGTTTCAGAAGAGGAGTGTGTCCACAAAGGAAGAGAAGGTCGGCTGGCCGCACCAGAGAAAAGACGATCGACATTTGTTTCATGTTTAAATTCATTAGATCAAATAATCCTGAACTTCAACCACTTTAATTTCCTCTTTGTCTTACATTTGGAAAAACCCTTTCTTCATTTGAGTTTAGCACGATTGTTACATCTCAATGGCGCATGTTCTCCTGCACAACAGACTCATCATATTTCATTATTAACAGAAAATAAAATCTCAGTTCCGGGAAAAAATAACTCACTTCATCCACCCGTCAGTACTCGATGCCACTCCATCATAGGGCCAACAACAATTAGCCTAACCCAAACTCCAAACTCCACACAGAGAAAAACCACAGGGATGTGACGCAGCAACCCTCTCACTCCGCGGTGGGGTGTGTGTTGCATGGTTTCCTGTGCTGCTCTCACCTCACACCTCTGGGCCGAGCACACTTCCTGTGGCCGTAAAAATCTGTTGAATATTCCTCTTATACCTTTTCTCTCTCCGGGCGTATCAGTGAGGCATGAAGGACAATGGGCTCTTTGAGTACCTCGGTCATAGACAGAAGTTGTATTACTTGTCAAAATGAGGAGCCTTGCTTTCTTTTTGGATGCTTTGTGCGCTCCGGTGTATCAACACTGCCACAAAGAGAACAGCAATGACATCTATCTTCATTATTCCCACTCCTTTGAAACGATTGATGAATCTCATACACTCACCTGAACTCGAATTTCACGTCCGAGTGTCTCACAACCAGGTCCAGCGACAGGGAAGATCGTGAATAATGGCGTGTGACGCTGTTTCCTGAGTTCTGCTGACAATAACTGCAATTCACTGACAAAGAGGGCCAAGTGCTTGGCGCTGCTACGGGGCTTCTGTTTTCAGCCGTCAGCTCCAGTCGCCGTGCTTCTCTAGTGGTCCTCGCTGAGCTGAAGTGGGTTAGAGAGCAGACCACTTTCTGCTCATCACCCTTCATCAGATATTTAAAACACTGGGGATGATCACACGGAGATTCTCTGAGCTGCCTTTTCAAGGTGACAACATCAACATGGAGCCTCCACGTGACTCTGGCTGTCCACTGTTATTCATGTTTGACATGACATGACATGTTGAGTTAATATCACGGAGGAAACAGGCAGAGGAGCATCTTTCCTCTCCGGGGGCCAAATTCTCTCTTTCTCTTTCCTCTGCACTGTCTTCTCCACTCCTCACCCTCTTCAATTAGGGCAGCTCCAGCTGTGCACCGGTCAGGATCAGAGGCTCCTAATATTAGCCAAATCCATTTGTGTGCGATTGAATCACTCGCCAATCTTCTCTTCCCCCCCCCCCCCCCCCCCCCCCCCCCCCCCCCCACCCCACCAACAACTACACTCGTCCCGCCCCCACGACTGAATACACAAATGCATCTATCCGTCCGTGCACCGACGCTCTCAGGAGTGCCCATACACTCTTACACACACACACACATGCACACACTCAGACCTCCTGACAGCTCCACAGAAAAACAATACACCTACATGAGTGAAACAAAATATCATCATAAAATCATATTCTATTCATGTAGCTCGTATTTACATCTCAAGGGGCTAAACCCCCCGACCTCAAACCTGCAATACTGTTACCTTTTTATTATAAACATAAAAAAAAACTAAATTACCCGGTTTGGTTTTTAAATTCAGCAGGAAAGAGAGGAACTTGAAACAGGTCTGCATAAAAAAATATTAAATCGCATTTACTCAAACCCATTTAGAATTTTGTATTTCAATCCAAGATAAACTGGATTTAAATGTCCTAATCAACAAATGAAAACTAAACCCAACTCTTAGTATTAAACGCTGAACTAAATATAAATCATTGCACTCCATAATTCTTCAAGATAGTTTCCTCTCACTTGTCTAAACTCGACATTAACATTTCTATACAGCGATATGGAAAATAAACCACATTCATCCGTCTGTTAATAGGATAAAGTTTATAACCATGTTGAATACATAATAAAAAAAAACTACCCAGCGGAGAATTTATCCCTTTAGGCTTTTTTTTTCCCCTTTTCATCTCTTGAAAAACTGGAGTAAAATAAAAGTTATTCTTCACCTGAACACTCCTTGTTGAATTTCCCCATTTATTCCAGAAGGTGGCACAATTGTGTAAGAACTGGTCAGAGGGCAGGCATTCATCCCGGTGCCATTGAAGCAACATAAGAGCCTGTAACTGAGGTCCAGTTACGGAGAGAGTCATAGAAAACACTCTCTCCATTCGCTTTGTTCCCCGCATGCTAAGAGACGTCTTGACCCCTCGCCCTGCAGACTGTGTTAACAAGTTGCCAAAATGTCACGGCTCTCTTGTGTTTTATTTATTTTATTTTTTATTTTTTTTACTTTTTTATGCGGGAAAGAAGAAGGCCATGAAAAAAACATATTGTTGGATGAAAAGAAATCCTTAGATGAAGAGCATGTGACCTCTTGCACATACTCATATAATTCAAACTCACCAAGGGCGAGTTTTTGTGAATCCTCTCCTTAATCAAGTGTACTTTCCTGTCTTCTGCTTGCTCTTGCCCTCTTTTTCCTCCATTTTTAAAAAATGTTTTTCTCCCCACATTCTACCTCCTTCACACACACACACACACACACACACGTCCTTGGCACCCCTGAGTGACAGCCGCCTGCTGCTGGTCACATCAGTCCTCTTTTAAAAATAGACAGTTTGCTCAGTGTTGGAGATGATTCCATCATTTCTGGATTAAAGGACCAAGGGGAGACGACAGGAAACAAACCCAGTGTCACGCTCCCTTTTGAATCTTTAGTTTCAATGCTCCATTTAATGTCGGCTCTGAACCGCAGGGATTTTAAATTAAGCTTTTTTTGTAATGTGTAATTTCTGTCACATATAATATACATGACCTCTGCCCAGGATGTTACATTTTGGCTTCATCTTTTATCCGTGTGAATGGTTTTACTGGAACTATGTGGAAAGTTGGGATAAAAGAAGCAGCAATGAGATATTGGTGTGAACCTGAATTCAATCACACATCCGAGGGATTCAAGATAATCTCTTTTATTTTTATAAATTCTCTATTAAGTTCCACGTGCACAAGGTCGGAAAACTCGTTGATGAACAGAAGCGTGAATGGACGGATAGAGACACAAAAGTCTGTGTTCTCCTGTGTGACCGTAAGTTAATGATTTGAAACCGGCTCCACAGAAATGTGAAGCTGTTTTAATTAAACCGCGGCGAGAGGAGCGCAAACATGTCTGCGTGCGGCTGCATGACACTACATTAACAGCCACTTTTTCCATCTCACTTCATTAAAGTGTGAGTGTACACTCAGTGTCCACTTTATCAGCCAACTCCAGCGCAGTCTAAATTAGATGATATAACGCTGGATAATGCCGTGCCTGTGATGTTCAGTTTCTCTGCTGGGGAAGTGTTGGTTTAATTACCGCACGTGTTTTTAGCAGGTTACACTGACAGCGGCGGATTCTCGCCTCATATCTTATTATTTTATATGTTTTCGACTCAAAACCTGAAGAATATCTCAGACAAAGAGCAACGACCTTTGACCTTTGAGTCTCGTCCCTCTCAACATGACAGTACTGTTTGTGAAAAGGGATTTCAAAGCGGCAGAAATGGGGTGGTAGTGAAGGAGAATCAATTTTAATCTATCTTTTACCAGTATTATGGTTCCTTTTGTATATAAATATGCAGGACAATAGTTCTACTACTTATATTTCACAAATGGACGATCCCTTGTATGTAAAATATACGCATACATGTGTTTATATTTTACACTTGCACAAAAAAGATTCCTGTGTAAACCCGATGACATCATCACGGTAACAAACAAAATCCACACCACACCCGGACACATTTTACATTTAAATTCTAAAATAAAATAGATATAAATCTCCCCAACCCTGGCAGCTTCAGGTGCAGCTCTGTGTGTCGGCGGCTCCCCTGCTGGACGCTCTCCCTCCGCTTCAGAACACACAGGAAAAGAAGCATGGGAAGGTTGAGGCATTAAACATATTCATAGTGGAGCCCCCTTCCTGATCCTCCTCTCGGCTGATGTATTTTCCTGCCTGATCGTCGCGCCACTTCTCCTTCTTAAGTTCAAACCTGAGAGATGCCTCTGCTGCTCTTGATGACACGAGTTTAAGAAAAATAGCTGCGGCTAAAAGGCTTGGCAAGGTGTTCTGCATGGGCATCTGAGTGTGTTTGTTGGAGGGGGAGCACTTGACCTCCTCCCTCTCAAGGAGTGATGGAGGAGACAGTGGAGAGCTTCTCAAGGCTGTCAGTCAAACTTTTTTCACGTCTCGTGCGGCTCCTGCTCAGCTCGGCTCGCTGCTCCACGCCCCCGGATCCGTACGGACACGACCGGGGTTTGGTTTTACACTTGTGTTTCAGTGCGTTGCTGCGTTTCTGCATTTCTGTGTTTACATATCTGAGGTTTGACATTTGAACGACGTCTATACACACACAAAGGCGTTTTATATAATAGGGAGCAGAGTGCAAACTATTTTGGTTCGTGCATCTTTTCTGTTTTATAGTTTTCTCCTAATCTATATCTTTCTATATTTCATTTATCATCTGAACTATTCTTCATCCTTTGCAATACTCTTTCAAATGAAAATAATGTTTGGTTCACCTCACGTAGACGGTGCAAAATAAATGACAAAAAATAAATCATTACGTTTATGAAAATAATATTCATCATTGTGAACATGAAGGAAAAAAAGATTCTACCTTTGACCGGTTTACAACGGCTTCAAACCGCAAAAGCCGTTGTAAACCGCTGATGTTCTCCTTTTGTGTGGAATCACACTGCTGTCGTCAGAGGAAGGCTGCGTGATATCCTTGACCTTTGACCTTTCTGCAAATTCGCACAAAGTTGATTTCCAGGTTTTGAAATGATACGTCCTTTGAAAAAAAAGAATATAGTTGCGACGCGTGTGAGCCGAGAAAAAAAGAAAATCTCTCTATGGTTGTATGACCCTATATTTTTAAGCATATAGCTCTAATTTATTGTTAATTAAAACCTGGACAACAATCCAAAAAACTGTTCACCAACTCTGACAAAGAAAAAACTATCCACCGCCATCGGAAAACTTTGACTCGCACTAACTCGTCTTTATTTTCCCCGTCTCTTGTCTCACAACGATGGCGCTGATTGCGATTTGTGAATTTTAAAGCTGGGGCGGGAAAAGCGTGTGGGTGTTGGGAAGCTTTAGGTGTTTGCAGCAGAAAAAAAGACAATACAATTAAATGATTAATGTGCTGCGGGGCCACTGACAATTAAAACCATTATAGAAATTAGAATGGCATTATGTCACAGTGGAAAGCTGATGATACCCATGCCGTCTTTTTAAAAGCAATTTTCATAATTCCAATAATTGAAATTACAGCATATTCATTCATTTACTGGGTGAGGAGGGCCAAGAGCGGCTACTAATGAAACGCAATCATTAGCATCCAAACAAAGTAATTGGGGGGTCTTTTATCCTTGGAGATAGGTGATAAGGCACAATCACCCCGTCACCCCCCTCCATCAAAATGCAAAAGCAAGTAATTAAAGCACAGACAAAGATGAGACCAGCGCCGCTGCTGTGCTGTACACCTCTGAAAACAGCTCTGATTGCCTTGATTAGAGACCTTACTGTACCCTCTGATTTTGTTTATGGATACTCCAGCATTCTCGGGGAATAGATGGGGTTGGGGCAGACGGATGAGCTTGTTTGAAAGTGGCTTAAAAAGATCTGGAAATGGGGGGAAATTCTCTAAATACACCGATATATAATATGTGCATGACGACCAGATCCACATTTAGCCCAGGTAGATAGCAGCTCCTTGAGCGTAATTAAGTTAATGGAAAATGGCGCAGACGTGCGAGACAATTAAGAACCTGCTGCGGAGGATGGAGCGGCAAGAAAAGGCAGGACGTGCAGAGGTGGAGAGGTGAGCTGGAGAAGGAGAGAGAGGTTGAAGTGAGAGGAAGATGGGGCATGAAGAGTCTTGAGAGAGAGGGAAAAAAAAAAAAGCTCCTTCTCACTCAGCTCTCTAGAGGGAACACATTCTCTCTTCCTTTTCTGAGGCGGCCTCCTCTGTGGGGTCCGGGGTGCATCTTCCCAGTGTGTCCCCCCCGCCCTCCATCCTCCTCAAGATCGCCATCTTTGGAGAGCGTCATTAAGCCCTCCTGGAGGGGAGTCAAGAATATAATGCAAGAGGGGCCACCTAAAAAAGAGCCCGGTGGAACCTTTTCTCCTCGTGCTGTCCCCTCATTAACACCCCCTGCTTCCTCTGCTCTGCACTCGCTCCCAACTCCAGTGTCACCCCTTCCTCTGCAGCGCCGTGCACGGCTCCGAGGGCCCGGACACCATTTCTTGGTGGTGCAGCGAGTTTGACGTGGCCGCCCCCCTCCCCGGCCCTACCCCCTCTTCCCCCCCGTCGCCCCATACCTCCACCTCCTCAGAGACGGACTGATGAGAGGATGACAAAAGGGCTTGGAGGGGAAGAAACTTCTCTTCTTATAGCCTTAGCCCTGAAGCCCGCCATTCCATTTTGCTGCCTGTGAGAGCTTTTCATCTCAAAAGATCAACACATTTCTCTCCTGCAGGCACCTACACCATCTCTCCCTCTCCCATTTTCTCCCCCTGCCCTCTTTCTATACACCTCTCTCTTTCTCACTCCTTGGCAAATGGGAAAACTGTCCTTGGTCGGATTCTGTTTTTCAAAGGAATCAATTCTCCTTTGTACACACTTGATCTGACCCTGTGACAGGCATTAAGTGTGTCTTCTGTCTGATGCCTGTGTGCTGATGGACACAACCCATTATCACACACGAGTGCAACCGCACACGCACACACGCTCGGTCCATGCGTGTAGGCGCGAGGCTGCACGTGCACAAACTCCCAGGCGTGCTGCAAATTTGCGTGCATAAATACACACAGTCTCACGCACAAGGCCAGGCGCTGCAGTGTGTGAGCAGACGATGCACAGAATAATAGGGAGGGCTGTGATTGAGGTTTAGGACCATCAGATATGTGCTGCTGAGAACAAACTAATGGCTTTGACAAGAGCAGTGAGAGGGTTGAAGAGGTCATCGGAGAGAGATACCTGAATCAAGACGAGAGAGAGAGAGAGAGAGAGAGAGAGAGAGAGAGAGGTGATTAGACATTAAACACCAGACACACACCAGCTCAAAAATGAAATGTGTGGGCCTCTCTAGGGGCAGGAACCGCGGCTATACGCACACACACGTGTTGGACTTGAGTCAGACTGGAGTTATTAAACTGGAGGTATCAAGAAACGGCACACAACTAAAACTAGTTACAGTAATTACAATACCATCAAACTGCGCTTTGAATTGAAAATGACGTCCGACCTGTTAGATCCTCCATGTTCAGCAGAACATTTCGCTTGGACTCTGATGGGGTTGTTAAACTCAAAGGCTTCACTGTGAGGAAAAAAATAAAAAAGAAACATGAAAAAAATTACAGTCCAAAATTACAGCGTTGTTTTGAATAAATAGACAATTCATTTTCCTGTCTTCATAAGCAATCCCGCCACAGTTCCTCTTCGTTTTCTGTTTCTTTGCAATGTGTTGTCGAGTGGCTGTTGAAGTTAAATGTGCAGAATACATTTGAAGAAGAAATCAGTTTACAATCACTGACTTGAATGTGAAAACGTGAAATGATTAGATTTTTTTTATTGTGAGTTCTCCGGCTCTAGCTTCTTTCTCTTTACAAGATGTTGTTTAACACGATTTAATCAAGGTGCAATAACAGAAATAAAGAAATTAGTGTTGGGGTTAGTGCCATTGGAGACTAAAAACAAAGATGGCCGACATGATACTGCCTCCCTCATTTATAGACTGAAGTAAAAGTGCACGTTAAATACAGATTTCTGTAGTGCTTGTACCATTTTATGTAGTTCTTATCACAATGATGTTTGTTCAAGTGCTTAACTGCTCAGGCCATTTCTTTTTAATTAATTAGTGGTTGTTATTAAAACAGGATGAAACCTGATGCCGACTGAGACTGAGACTGAGACTGAAGGTTGAGATGTGTCGTCCATTTTTTTTAAAAAGGAATGAATACTCAATGCTTTTCTGTTTCAATGGATGTAGCGAAACAAACATATTAATTGTTTGGAATGCCCAAAGAATGGCATTATGCTGATTCCCTGAGCCACGAGCAGAGAATAATGAGCTGTTGGAGTCTGGTGCAGAGAAGGTGGGTTTTAAGAGCATACAAACAGTCGCTGGCTGTCACAAAGAGAAACTTTATAAAAGAGCTGAGAGTAAAGTAAAAGCAAAGTTACAAGTGGACAGATGAACAAAGAGCTGAAACTATGAATCTGAGGGAAGCTGCAGAATCGGGTTGTTATTCTCTGTGGGTTCATGCCTACGACTGACCCCTTTCACATTGTGGATCACTTTGCAATAGAAATACCGTGAATATTAAAGTATTATCGCTGCTGCTAGACTTAAGTGGATGCACCGTGGAACCTTTAACGCTGTTCAGCGGAGTGACATGTTCTTCCTCTCTTTGTGAGTGTAATTTAAAATCTTCCTATTGACACTCATGCACGGGTCACATTAGCATGATAAAGTTGGCTTTGTCAGTCGGGTCAATTGGACAACGCTGCGCCGCAGTTACACCTGGTGTGCGCTCGAAGTACCACAACATCTGGATTTAAATCAACACATAGTGGCAGGATGACCAGCGGGGCTTTCACTCTCAATATTTGTATTGATCACAGCAGCTTGAAGAGAGAAACAGAGGAAGTTAGATAAAGAGACCTCCGCTGTATGAAGCTGAAATGGGGGGGTGGGGGGGGGTGGGGGGGGCACTGGCCCAAACTGAAATTCTTGTCACCTACTAACACCAAATATCCCAATTGTCAAGTTCTAAACTTTTTTTTAAGTACACAACATACTCGAATAAAGACGTTTTAATAATAATATATTACATAATTTGGGGCTTTGCTCAAATCAATAGAGCTAACAATTGATTTGATTGTTGCAGCTTACTGAATCAGGAACGGTGCACTTGTGTTGGACATATAATTGCCCCTCTTGCATGAATCATGGCCCCGTACTGGCTCCAATGAATAAAATGCCTGATCTGTTTTCGGCTCAAAGGAAATGGATCCATGTGCAATTATGATGTAGTTAGCAGCTTTCTTAGCAAACAAACTTTGTTCACTAATTGTTGAATTTATTAGGCAACACATGCAATTTGTTTTCTGCCACAATATCTTTTTTTGCAGTAAGGCTTGTCCACTTGTAGCAGCTCCTCTGGCTGTGTTTACACTGGCAGCTCTACCTGAGGGACGGGTCATGGTCTGGTTCCATATAGAAGAGGTGTTTGCCTGACCTTAACCAAAGTGCAGTGTCTGAATCACTGACCAGACTCTGGAGTCGTGCACATTATACACCTGCCTCTTTCTGACAAAAGCCTCTGAACGCAACCCAGGCAGTGATTATGTTTGCCACTTCAGCATAAGTGGGAGAACAGTTTAATATTTTCTTTTAGTATAACAACTTCCAATTTCTCAGCTACACGTTGAAACTTGCTATCATGCATCAAGCATTGATGTTTTTTTCACACCTGCAGTTGTTTTAACTCACCTGAAAACAGTATTTCATCACATATCGAAAGTTTGTTTGTCTAAATGTCAGAAGTTTTAATTTGGCGGTTTAAAATTGACCTGAGAGAGAAGTGAACTCCTGCCCGCTCTGATTTCTGTCCTCAGAGAAGAATACAGATCTCCATCCGTTGTTCTCGGCTCCATTCTCTGCTCTACCTGTCTCCCTCAATGCTCTCTAATTGTCTGTGATTTCTCTCTTGTTGGAGCGTCTCACAGCTGATACAAAACCCCACGAGCCTTGAAAAGGCAAAAAATGAGAAAAGAGGCCGGGGGGGGGGGGGGGGGGGGGGGGGGGGGGGGGGGAGCGGGAAGACGGGAGAATGCGTTTGATTAGCGCACAAGTTTGCTGTTCGTGGCGGCCTTGTCTGAGAGCCACGGAGCCATTGTGTTCCTGGTGCATGTGTGACTGTTAGAGCGAACAGAGCGGCTAAAAAAAGACCCACATGGGAAACATGCACACTGACATTTCTTAATCAAATATGGCAATCAGGGGGCCAACCAACAGCATACCATTTGCAATCCCTTTTAATTCATAATCAAAAGCCGAGCAAATGAGGGAGAAATTGAGAAAGACTGGGGTGGGCTGGGGGTCGAGGGAGAGGGAATGAGAGGGAGCGAGAAATGCAGGTCATTACATCTCTTTTTACCGGCCCCGATGAGAGCAGTGTAGAATTAATCAGAGGCCATTACGCTGTATTTACTTACCACTGCAGGAGCTCGAGGCTCTCGCTTCCTCTTCCTCTGGATCCAAACCCTGATATGATCCCGCTCTGTCCCGGCCATGTACCAGAAGATGGAGCGGGGGGCTAAGAATAAGGGCATAATGAGAGCGATCCTGTGTGCGCGCGTGCACGTGAGCCTTGGCCTGTTCCCCTGGATATTATGTTGCATCAGGTGGGTGTTGTATACGAGGGCCCGGGTGCTGCAGAGAGGAGAGGAGCTGGAGAGATGCTCTTAAGTCAGAGTGTTTAATCCCCCGTGGGGTCAGTCTGCGGCCCCTGATGTTGACTCAAACTCAGACTATAACACATCTCCGTCCCTCTCCCTCCTAATGCACTGCTGCCATTACTCCACCACAGCCTGCTGCTGCCAAAATCTACACCAAAATGGGGCCGGGGGTGGGGGGGTTGGGGTGAGGTCTCCAAACATATCTGAGCACTAAGTTAGAGCAGTTTAAATCAGGACATGAAAACTCCCTGTTAATGAATTTGATCTGATCATTATCTGATTCACCTTTGGAGCTGAGTGGTCAAAGGTCAAGTTCATGGGCAACAAACGCTCTACATGTCTTTATTGATTTTGATGAGGGATTAACTCGATAACAATGTGAAGGGTAGTCACCAACGTGGTTTTGTGGTTGTCTTAAATTTATGATATTACTCTTTTAACAAAAAATAAACATGGAATCCTTTTAATCCATGGGCAAATATTTTCCTCAGGACCCACCAATAATTAACTGTTTGGTCTGGAAGCTGCAGGACTGTAGAGAGTGAGCAATTTGAAAGGAGTTTTTTGTTTTGTTTTGTTTTAATGAAGTAGTTCAAATGAAAATGCGATTTAGACATTTATCCCTGCCTGGCAAAGTTCTAATGTCCTTAAATGTCTGATCGATAAAGACTTAATTAATAACTTAAAGCCATTAACTTCAGCTGATAAAGCCTTTATGACGTATGTTTTATTAGAAAGTGATAGGGGAGTTTTTTTTATCCCATCTTGTTTAACAAACCACACCTTGAAGCAATATACGTGCGCAGGGGTTTCTAGCTATTTTGCCACGTGACCTCCTGAAACTGCAACTCCGAGGTCAGCGCCGAGCGACCACTGAGGTCAGTTCTGCGAGCGAGCCGGAGAACTTCAAAGCCCCTGACGCTGACTGACCACGCCATTACAGCACAAGCCTCTTTAAACAACTGATAGTGAGACAAAGGGGGCTGCGGCATACTTTCTGTGGGCGATATGAGCAAACAGTTAATGACGTTTACTCAAGATTGCCGGGGCTCACCGCTAAAAGAGTCTGTCGCGGAAAGAGAAAGAGCCGGCGGAGAAAAGAGAAACAAGGGACAGAACAAAAGGAAGGCAATTCAACACTTTAGTCATTTAGTCTACATTGTTGTTTGCCTGTTTGTTGGGTGTGTCGGAGGAGTGGAGGAATGCTGTGTTTGGAAGTGAATAATTGGCCCAGGCCTTGAATGACACATACAGGCACAAATGTAGCTGCGCACAAAGACACGTTTTGTGAATAAAAGATAATTTATGTAGAATGAAAAACCCTCAGAGAGTATATCAGTCATCAGGGTGCTCAACAAGCTGAAAATGAAGAAAGCATCGCGGAGCAGTGGATGAGGTTCATTGTATTTAGAGAAATACAGACACAAGAAAAAAAAAAGCAGTCTAAGTTTCTTAACATAATATCTCCACCCTCAGAAATCAGTCACAAACAACAACTAAAACTATAACTACACTATAAATATATCTGCTCCTGTGTCTGTGGTAGTCATGGAAGAAGCACCCAACTCTTATAATGAAGTCAAAATACCAACACCACAACTTCCTCAGTTATACCTGTATGTATACTTTATACTGCATATCCGTGTGTATCACCTGGTCAAATTGCCGAAAACTGCATTATGAAGTGATCAGAAGTTCGAAGCCTTAATCTGCAGGTAGTGAACAGTCAAGTTAAATCAAGTATTAGGTCACAAACAGAGTAAGTCAAGTGAGCAAAAGAGTGTTAAACATGATGAATATTCAAAATATTGCACAATACAGCTGTAGGTCAACGTCTCAAACTCAGCTTGAACTGACAGCTAGAGAGAAGAAGTGCTTCTCAAGCCACATTTCCACGTCTCTGGGGTCTGAGCATTATGTTCAAGTATCACACGCAAGTATTAAGTAAAAAAAAATCAGACAAAAAAGTCTAAAATGTCTTTAAACCTGCAAAAGTCTTTTTTTTGGCCACTTGGAGGCAGTGGAAACAGGCGGAAAACACATAACTGCCTGTTGAGCATTTTCACATCCAGCGGATACAGAGCAGCCCCAGTTTGTTTTCCTGGTGTTTAATTCCAACATTCAGTTCCCTTCAGCCTGGTCTGCAGGGGTGGATCTTACTACATCAGGGGCCTTAAAATGGGCCACAATTTACACTGGGGGGCCTTTGTGTGTCGAACCTCCATGGGCAATTCTTAATTCAGTAAGATGCTCATATCAGTCATTGCTAGATTTATGGTTTGCTCTGTTGCTTTGAATAAAGTCAGACATGACTGAATATATTGAAATAGATGGAAATCCAACCAAGTATATTGATATTTATTTTAAGGCCATGCCAAGTGATAGGAGCACATTTAACTGGGGCCAGTGCCCCCCTGGACACACCGCAGAATGCAGCCCCGTTTAACTGGAGGTAAATATCGGCGGCGTCAGCTGATGAACACGATATAACAAACACAGTAGAGTTCATTAGAGCCACACTGCAGCTAAAAACCAGTAGATGATGATTCTCTGACGGTCCCTGGAGAGCGACTCCTTCCACAAACACTTTGCGGTTGAGATACGATAAGAGCAGCAATGTTCACTAATGCAAATATTTAAAAAAAAAAAAACTTCGAACAGACTCTGCACACGTCTGCAGAGTCTGTGGATGGTCGCAGGTGACTATCACAAAAGTTTAATTTGATTCTGAAAATAAACAACCATGGAAAAGGTAGAAAAAAACCCTCCATCCTGTGAAATGTACTAGCAAACACAGTAAATGTATCATGAAAAGATTAGCTCCTCACACAGCGTACTGTATGTATATCTTCTGGGTGTGTCTAATGCAAGTGAACTAAATCTCCCACGCCTTCAAACACTAAAGTTTTCCTGCCTCGCTCCTTCCACCAGACAAACACGGAGCCAGACGAACGCTATCTGCTATCTGCCGCGGCCGCCCCGACATCTGCGGCTGATTCCTCCCACAGTGTGTAATTTTCTCATTTAGCTCACAAGCGTTCGGCCTGACACCAATTAACACAGGGCCCTGACCTCACACGTCTGCACCGCGAGGCATGGCGGCGAACGCCTCACCGCGTGGCGCACCTCAATCAGCCGCTTGCACCCTCGTTTCTATTTTTCCAGCCATCAAATCATCACCATATACATAATTCATCCAGCTGAGATTTGGAGGTTTGTTATAACCCCTCTCTAACGCTGAGAGTATGATTATATGTCAGCTTCAACTTTATAAAAGTAGGAGGATGGGCTCTTTCTGTTCCATCTACATATCCTTCGAGAGCCCTTGTTTTACTAAGTCTCAGCGGCTGCTCCGTTCCGTTGTGGGGTTGGGAGAAAGTCAGGAGTTATGCTTTGAACGCAGTATTAATGATCTATACCTTATGACTGAGTTAAAGAGCAGCACACCAGTAACCCTCTCATCTTTGACCTGGTGACGGCAAATGTTAAAAGGTGGACTCTTCTCGTCTTGTTGCTCGGGTTATGCAATACCAAATCTCGCCATAGGAGGGTGGGGTCATACCAAAGTGCTGGTGCTGTCACCCATGGCCTCTCCACATGTCTGAGGAATGGACGTCAATGAGGAGGGAGGGTGAGATAAGATGAAACTTTTGGAGGCAGAATCAGTGTCTTCTTCTCTCAGGAGGAATAACAACACAACTATTAACCCTTACAGTTACTGAGACGCACACTCGTATAAACCACAAAGCTCGACAGTCAGAGGAACTTCGCTTTTTTCTTCATTAACCTCTCGAGCTCCTCTTGTTGTGAGGGTTCACATTTAGTGGACTCGCATTATATCCGATTAGTTTCCTGAAGCATTTATTTTGATCTAATTTGACGGTGTTTGCCCTCGCGATGCATTCGCTCTTCCATATGGATATGTATGCAGGCGCGTGTCTGCATCAGAGTCCATTTGCGTCGTGCAGGCGTGAGCAGGGTGCAGCCGTGCACGTCTCTCCTCCTTGATGTCGTCTGTGCACCCCACCAGGCAGCTCTTGGCCCCCTCCTTTCATTGCTAAGAAACCATCCATTCTGTGTGAGTAATCAGAGCTGTGCCTCCAGGAGCCCAGCCAAGCCTCTCATCCTCGGGCTGCTCAAGAGCTGCTTTAATTAACCATCATACCACAGATGGGATCGATTTTTCTCCTCCCGCCCCCCACCCCCTCTTTCTCGTGCTTTCTTTTTGCCTCCCTCTCTCTCCCTGCCTCTCCCTTCTATCTCCTCTGCTTCTTTCCTGCGCCCTTCTCTCCCATACACAAGCCCCATAATTGCACTGGAACAGTGCCAGCCGCCAGTCGGGCCCCAGACTGCAGGCCTCTCCTCTCCTCGCCTCTCCTCTCTTCTCCTCTCCCTCTGTTCTCCTCCTCAGCCCCTGGCCTCACCTGCTCAATACCTTATTAGTGTCAGGATCTGGAGTGAGCCATTGCGGATTAACTAAAGAGATGTGAGATTGATTTCTGCCCCTGCAGATAAAATTGAAGTTTCCTTCTTGTGTGTGCATACAAGTGTGTGTGTGTGTGTGTGTGTGTGTGTGTGTGTGTGTGTGTGGACGGACCGAGGCTGAGAAAGAAAAGGAGGAAATATGTCGCAGGAAAAAAAAAAAAAGAACATGTAAAGATTATTGTTCGTCTTCACTTCGACAGGGTGATGCTGTATGCATGAGCACATGCATGATGTTTGTGTTTGCACATTTCTCTTCTCTAGTATGTATGAGGGTTTTTGAAACGAGGGTTTACTAATTTGCTATTGGAAGACCCACTTGAGCCTCTGCCTCTCTCACAACAAATTAATCCCCCCTCTTGCTTCACCTTCATTGGTTTTCATGTGGCGCTATGACGGCACTAGACAGACTCATGTCCCTCCGTGCTGCACTGTGTTCAGAGAGCTCCATGCACACGCACACACGCACACACGCACACGCACACCCTCCTCCACCGCCGCTCTGAAAGTCTGATCTCAGATTCTAATCTGCCACAGCAATAGCCGGCAAAAATGACCTGTTGTGGGAAATTTGTTCACGAAAATAGCGCCCTATTGATTATTCATGGCACAGCAGCGGCTGTATGTGTGTCAACGAGGGTCTCAGGGGCGACCAGTTGGCCGAGAGATTAACATCCATTTCAGAGATAGGTGAATTTGTGGTGGAGGGGGTGGGGGGGGGGGTGGGGGGGGAATTGTGTGTTGGGGGGGGGGGGGGGGGGGGGGGGGGGGGGGGGAATTGTGTGTTGGGAGAGTTGCAGGAGGCAGCGGCTGGAGCTGGGCGGAGGGTTGTCTCCTCAGGATTGTGCTGTAATCACAGGCCCACGTCTGCACGGCACATCTCAAGAGTGGTGTCAGCTGGGCTCTCTTCTGTTTGCTGATAGCAGGGGGTCAGGCCTCTCTCACAAAGAGGTGCGTTTCATCCTCAGGTATGGGACACAGGGGGAGAGAGGTGACACTACTGAATACTAACATGGCAAGCTGCAAGGCTGCTTATCCTCCATCTGTGTGAGCGTGAGGTGCACGTGTTTGACATCCTGATGGTTTTCTTGTTTTGGAGGCAAACAGTTAACCTAATGGGTTTAAAGCTTGAAAATGCTGAGTGCATTCATTTGACTCAAGGCCTAAAATAGTGGAGCTACTAAAATAGTTTTCTAGCCCTAATAATAATTTTAATTACTAAGTCCAACAAACATGCAGCAGAGGAAGCCGAGACCGTTCTGACTGGCCTTGAGGAAAATAAACTTTTCAAACCAGCAGGTGCGTTGCCTTTGTGCGTTACAGCTGCTGATTTGTATTGTGGCGTTTGTGCGTCTGTATAGCAGCCTTCGTGGTGGCGGTTGTGTAGCGGTTCATGGGTCCCAGGGCCCAGCTGCCAGAGTGAGGCAGAAGAGTCAGACATCATTGTGGTGTGATTTCCTCCTCTCCTTGCAGATGGAGTGTTTTTGTCAGAGCGAGGGCCACTGTGATTGCCTCTTCGCCACCGGTGTCAGCCCAGGATAATACTGCAGCCGTCCCCCCAGGAACAAAACAGGATCAGCGCAATCCATTTTCTTTTTCTCTGCCAAAATGGAATAATTTCAAAGAGACAATCCCTGGTAGCCTCCAAAGCCCAGGAAAAATCAAAAGACGACCATTATGGCAAAATTTGTGAGAGAGGTGTCCCACCTTTACCCCCCACCCCGGCTCTGCCAAATGCTACGGCCAGCTCTAACTAACAAGCACGGCCACAGATAGACAATGAAAGTGGATTGAAGAGCAAAGCTAGCAATCTGACAAAACAGAACACTAAAGCGACACATGAAAGATGCATGCACACAGACTGCAGATGAAGGAGGGAGCGGCAAAGTCCCCGCGTGTGGCCCCCTCGTATCAGCCGCTGCGCTCGGATCTTTACATTCAAAATATGAGTCCATACGTCGGCAGCAATCCCAGCTCTATGGCAACCTGCCCTTTACAACCCTAATGACACTTCAGCAAAGTGTGGTGGCTGAGAGAGGGCGGGAGCTGGGAGGCTTTCCCTCAGAAAGAGCTGAGAGCACCTTATTGGGAAGAGGGGCTAAGAGTGTTGTTGTGATGCCTGACTCCATATTCTTGGGTCATAGATATTCACAAACTTCACCTCCCTTTCCCGCTCCCCCCAGCCCCCCCCCACATCAGCGGTCGGGAAACGGCGCGATCCGCAGACTGCGACGTGCAAACAAATATCGGAGCGGAGACAATGGCGACGCGATGGCGCTCGAGCTCCAATGGATGTGTGATAAAGACTCTTCTTCAGGTGCTTTTCACTGCACCTCTGAGGTGCAACAGCATAGAAAAAAGTGGCTCATCCACACTCACCTGCAGTTTTTCTTTCTCCCTTTGTGGCCTCAAGTGAAATAACTCCTCACATCGTGCTCAAGAACTGGGCATGAGACATCCCGTGACGTTTGAAACTCTGCTATGCACAGGTGCTTGAAGGACAATGTCGGAGTAGTTCTCCATTATTGTACAGTGTGAATGAATGAAGAGTGATTGAGTGCAGTACTCCACGCCACCTATATAAAGTAGAAGTATTGCAATGTGAGGGCCAGAGAGAGGGATGGGGGGTGGGGTGAGGGAGAGAGCTCTAGAGGCCTAAATGAGGTGAAGGGAAGTGGAAGTGTCCAGTAGGGGGTCTGCTGCTGTGGGAAGAGAGAGAGAGACGGGAGTAGGGAGGGGGGAGGGGGGCTTGCTCTGAGCAGCGCCTGGGCCAATGCACGAGGGTTTGGGGCTAAGTGTCTCATCAGCATCCAGCTCAGGTGCTGCCGGGGCCCACGCACTAACTATGCCCTGACTTGATTGTAATTGCCTGAATTCAACTCCCGCTGCTGCCTCCTGGCAATATCACAGGCACATTTAACTCCAGAGAGCCTGGGGGCCGTGCAGCAGGGCCACAGAGAGCAGCTGACTGCCTCTTACTGAAGCCTGTGGGCTGCAGGGGACCCTCTCCGGTGCTTTGTGGGGAGGGTCACAGGTGCATGCGACCCCCAAATTCCCCCACCTCCCCCTCGCCACACCCTGCTTCTTTCTCCATCGCGGCGCTTGCGAACATGAAACAAGTGCGACTGCGTGGATGTGCCCCGACAGTGATGGCATGAGCACGACAGAGGTATTCGTCTTCCACTGGAGGGGGAAACTTGACCTCATAACAAACTAATCCACAGGAAAAATGTCAACACTGAACTTCCCGTACAAACGCAGAACTATAAAGGATTTAACATAAATGCTTAAAATGTACAAACAGTCAGACCGGAATATAAAACAGACCATCACAACCACTCAAGGCTGCTCTGTTTATCATGTCCAATTCAAAGCCGGAGGAGTTTGCACTTGATTGCTTCATATTAGCACCTACAGGACTTTTACTTTACACACAGCTGTGACATCCATTATCACACTGTGGTTGTGCTCGTGTTTTGGTGCTTGAAAATTGTTTGTATCCACTTATTTCATTTTGGTTTTTTTTAAGACAAGCACAAATGTTTCAGATGTCACAAATAATGGAATGAAAAACACCAGACCGCAAAACAGCAAACCTACAGCTGGCTGCATCCGAGCCCCTCCGGTTGTGACATGTGTGACTGACAAGGGCATGAATGCAGCACGTCCCTCTCACGCCAACAATGGCCCTGATTCAAAAACAATACTCAAAATCACAAGCGGGGATCAGAGGTAGTCTGTGTTTCCCTTTTGACCAGCGTGGCAAACTGCAGCAGGGTTAACTTAAGAAAGTTAGCCTGTGGTGCCCGTCATCCTGTGATAATAGGACTGTCTGTAATGAAGAACAGGCTTGTTGCCAACAGGTGGTCTCTTTAAAAGACCAGAGCCACAGCACTCAGGATGGGGGCGGTGGGGGCGGTGGGTGGGAGGGGGACTGCCATGGCAAAATGTGTCAGAATCTAATGTTCTGCAGAGTGAAAAGCCTGTTTTCTGTCTTTTGTTCCCGGCTAGAGATTCAGCCTTGTTCCTCATTGTTCGGGGCACAAACGAGCAACAGTCTTTTTTGACACGGAGCCACAGATGAATAAAGACTGGAGCTGACTAGTCACAGGAAAGAGCTTTCTTTCTGGAGGGTTTGGAGCCCATTAAGAGTTTGAGATATGAATGGATATGAATCCTCTCCTTCGACCCCACCAGAACGACAAAAAATACAACCGGACCCATAGAAGACAAGGAACTGTGTCTTTTTACCAAGGTTCCCAAGGATATTACAAGAAATCAGGCCGAGGGAGGAGTGATTGACAGGCAGGACTTACATAGAGTCAATGAGGAAGTGGCTCTTTGTTCATCTGAAAGGCTTCACTCTGCCCACCCAACCTTGGAGCGACTCACCACTAACACTGATGTTGACATGTTGACTTTCTATTCTCGCCATGAGCTCTGGGAAAGAAATCCAGACGTCACGGGGGCGAACAACAACCCGCAAACTTTACATTGAGGTTAAATTCACCAGCAGGAGGCTGCGCACATCGCGCACCGCAGCCGATGCGGCGAAAGGTGGCGAGACGTTCAGCGAGCCACTTCACGCAGACGCCGCGGTCGGCAGATGATGGGTGGATCCTGGCAAACGCAGGCCACAAAATACAACCTTTTGTTCAGCTCCGTAATCCATTTGTTACACTCGGAGCAATTTGTCCTCATTAACCCTCATAAGGGGACTGTGTCTGAGACAAAAGCTCCCGGGGAACAATGAGAGCACCCCACCACAACCCACCCACCCACATCCACATGGCGGCAGCTCAAGTGCTCCCCTTCCCAGCGCATTGTGGCCCCTCGTCGCCCAGTATGTTCCAGTCTGTGAGCAAGAGACGGACAGAGCCGAACAAGTGGGGAACACCTGAAAGAGAAAGTGAAAAAAAAAATCCCCATTTCGATGTTAAGAAAGAAATATCTTTTTAAAAAAACAACAAAAAAAAAACCCACAATGCAGCGTCTCCTATTGTACTCAGGTCACTCCATCAATCAACTCTGAAATAAATCCTGACGTGACGTACAAAGAGCAACTGCAGAGAGAAGGGGAGTTACAGTAATTTCAGGACGTGAGAAAGTTTCTATTTGGCGCACCTGCAAAATTTACTTTAAAATGTCGTATTGTGTTTTATTCTATGAGAAGCACAAAATGAGTTAGGCGGTTACCTTCAACTTCCAATGGAAGTGTTGTACGGGTCAAGGTACCTGCAGCAAAAAAACTTTGTAATTGTAGCTAATCCTTTAAAAAGAACTGAATGTTTTTTTTAAATAGAAGATATGACAATGAAAAAAACAAACTTTGCTCAACCTTCAAGTACCAGTAGAATTTTGAAGTGCTTGGACTTCACTATGTCCTTTTAATGTTCCAACTTTGCTGTTCCTGTATTTAACAGCTGCAGTTTCTTTGAATTCAAAGTACGCGACAAGTACCACAGCCATAGGATTTGAAGTAATGTTTCGATGACATGTGTTAATGGTCTCAAACTCGCGGCTCAACAAGTTTCACACCTTACGGCGTACGCTGTGCACACCTGTAAACTTTTAATGTTTCCAACTGAAATGAGATGACAACAGACAAAGAAATAGAACGACCAAGCCTTTCCTGTTCTAGAGACATCATCATGGATGATGTGGACATGAAGGGCTCATGCTACGATGAGATTAATATGCTGCTGTTTGAAGTGACCACGCTCACGAAAACAGATTCTATTTGATTCCATTCCTCACAATAAATCCAACACACTGATTCTATAGAAAACACGAGGAGCTTATAAATACATAGTGTTGTTCAAAGGAGCCTGACTCTTCATCCACTACATGATAGTGTTAATAATACAACTCACAGGTATTATTTTGCTGCAGCTGAAGTAGTTTTACCATGCACCATTTATTGTAATGGAGTATTTTTAACTTTTAACTTTTAATTCTTTTAAAGGGAATTTGACCCCAAAGGATCTTTTACTCCCACCATTAGATATCCCAGGAATAAGAAGAAACTAAAAAGAAGCTTTTCTGAAGTGACTGTTTCTGCCTCTTGCTCAATTAAACCTGTACACACACACACACCAGGGTCTTTAGTGAACATTGTCAGGCACCGCAGCTAATCACTGGCTGCTGGTTTGTTGCGTCTCCAATGTGTTTTCAAAGCAGCGTTTCAGTAATCAGGTCATTTGTTTTAATGACAGCCATTAGACGTGATCATCACCACACAGCGGTCAGGCAGGTACGGCTCACCAGGACTCATTAAGATGACACACGCTCCCACAATTTGACGTTAAAGAGATAAACACAAATAAATCACTTCTGGTTTCAGTTGAATATCTGTGCTGTTCCCATGGAGACAACTTCCCCCATCTTATTTAGAAATTCCAGAATATTTAAGGTATAGAGGACAGATATAAAAATATTTCCCCATGTTGATAAAAAAAAAACTATTACTACCACTACTAGTAGTAGTTCACAACACAGCACATACCAGAGCTAATCATTTCTGTTTTTTAAGGACTTGCAGCTTCAATGTTTAACCCTGACTTTTCAGCGGTCTTCATCTTTATACATTAACATTCAGTTCAGATTTTACATTCCTAAATTCTCTATGCACCAGCAGGCTCCACATATTGTCTTTGACCACAAAGCAGCAACTCAGACACATCTGCCAAACTGCAGCAGCTCTTTGTACTTCTGACTCTTCAGTCAAGGGCAACATGTCACCTCTGATAAAAAATGTGTAGGCAAGTTAGGAAAGGTAAAAACAAAGTAATGATATTAAACTGAACATATTAGTGGTTGGAAAATGCCACAGTGAACCCTGGAAACTTTCTGTGGCATTTCAGACACACAATCATAATAAGATATCAATGTTTATAACAACCAAAGAGTCACGGATGGCCAGCATATTATACATTGAACAGTTTAGTCATGTTTTCAAAGAGGAAAACAACACTTTTATTTACAAAGTAATTACTTAATTCAACCAAATCTAATTTCAATGATTTAGTCAAAGATGTATCACAGCAAGAGCCATGCTTACGAGTAACAGAGAATGACATACAGTGAATATGTTGAATTCATTAAATGTCAAATATTTTGTGTGTGGATCATCGATCCACATTTGCTACAGCGGGCAGTCTGTTCCATATCCAGGCCCAAATTCATTCACCCTTTGCAGCAGCGCTGCTTTCACTGCATTGATCTTCTCATCCAGCTCCGTCAGGCTGCAGACCTGAAGGACAGGTGAGGAGAAAACATGAGCTAAAGACCGAAACAGTTTAACCTTCACTCACAATGTGTAATGAAAGGAAACAATGCCGCTGCCAACCTGAGCAGGGGACGTCTTTTGTCGCTTGTGCAGGTGACTCTACAAAATAAAAGCACACAAGGTTAAATTGGATGTTGTGATTTAGTTCAATTTCTAAACCACCGAGAGCTTTGATAAACATACCAAGGTACAGGCTCACTCCCTATTTACTTTACCTCAAGGACAGAAAAACGATTTACACAAGAGACACGGACTCCATTTTAACGTTAGGATGTTTTTAAATACCAAAGCCTCAACTTGAAGTTTTCTGATGTCTGTTTCCTTTCACATATGAAGAATGTGGCAGGGGATGGTCCAGGTCAGATGTATTCATAACAGAAACATATCTAAGTTGCTGCATGTTTAGAAACCTCAACAGCACACCCACTTGCACAGGGTTATTCCTGCTGACCTCTCCCACAGGCTCACTCAATTTTATTCAGAGTGAGTAGGAAAGTTAAACGTTCAAGTAAATCTGAAAGCTGAAAGCTGCCTTTATAAAATCCAAGTGAAGAGCAACGGACACTGAATAAAGTAAAATATAATATACAATCTTGAGGGTCATTTCTCAATTTCTCAATCAATTATATATATACAAGTTGTATTTTTGAGAAACAAGTGTTAGCACCTGAATGTACTTGAATAGAGTTCAAGTACACAGAAGACGTCATGTTTACTGTTTCCACTTCTCACCTTCAACTCTAAACCTTCGTGGAGCTGTTGTTAACTTACCTGCTTTGCTGTTCAGTGTTAAAATCATGTTCCTGAAATCCTCGGCCGAATCAGATATTGCAGAAGATGAAGAAGACAGAGTGGTGCTCCGAATATAAAACACCCCATCAGTTTATTCAAAGACACTCGACATCTTTTGCTCGGCTCACACAAACATGCAGCGAGTCAAGAGCAGACCGAAAGCAGCATACTCACCGAAGCAGCATGCTGTGCTGAGAAAGACCAGTGTGAAGAGACATGCAGTATCTCAAGCACACTTACTCAGATAACTAAACACACACTGGACAGACTCCTTCAAGATGGGAAATTAGAGTCTGTGTGACTCTGCTCCCGTCTGTCGGGTTGAATATGAAGTCCAATAAATTACTGCCGCGTTTTTCGAGTCTTAAAAGCACGACGGAGTGAAAAGTCCTCATTTCTCGAGTCGGCTGCCTGCGCTGACCTAAATGTTCGAAGGAAATGTAGCCAAACACATTGCATGTTTGATTCACATCAACTGAAGTGTCGGTGAAGGAGGGAGACGTGTTGAAGTATCAGGACACGTCAGGAGGGAAACTCCTCTCACTCACTGGATTCATTTTGATCAGTGTTCCTTCAGCACAACAGGATTCTACAAACTGATTTTTTTCTTAACACTTTTTTGATTAAAGCAAATACGAATATACAGAACACAGGACGTGGTACAGGATGTCAAGGCCAGAGGACTCACTGTGGACTGAAAGTACTCGGGTGAGAGTCCTTCCAACTCCAGGATCCGATCCTCCAGCTTCTTCAGTCTGTGGTAGACACTGAGTGGAACCGGCCCCGCTAGGGAATGAAACACTTGTTGAAAGGCCTGAGCACTGATTGTTTCACAAGACAAAGTCAACAAAGACAAAGGCTGTGGGGAAAGATTTCTTTCAAGACTCTTTATATCAGGTAGAAAACTAATTCTAAATACTGTCTCATTTAGGAAGTGTTCAACATTACAGACATGTCTTATTTGTAAATGTGTCTGCGCCCTTCTCTGACCTGGTGGCAGTTTGAGGTGATGCTCGATGTTCTGAAGTCGTTCTTCTATTGCTGAATTTCCACAGTTTCTTGCCATCGGGCCCCTCTGCTGCTCCCCAGCCTCGCCTTGGCCTCCCCCACCACGAGTCTGCGGCCCATAAGTGTTTACCACCCGCGTAACTAGCAAGTCGACAGATAAAACACATAAACACAAACTGAAAACCAATATCAACAGGAGACTAGATAATAGAATATATACACATTACATAAGTAAATATAAACATAAGTATTGGTTAACAAAATTTTGAGGGTTATGGACATTTTATTTTTTCAAAATAACTGCTATAAAAAAATTACATCTGCAATTCAGAGATTTTTTTTTTTTATTTCTTACCTTTGACATGACTTTTAAAACCTGGATAAGGAGTGAACACTGCATCTGTTCTGGCACAACTGTTTTCTACAGGGAGAAAATTAATTTGAAAATGTAAAAAAGAAAGATCACGCCAAAACCAAAATTCCACAAACAAGATTCATATAAATATAAAACTGATTTAAATAAATGATATGTTCCCACTCTCCTTTTATCACAATTAGCGTGTCCTGATTTTCTAGAGCTGGTGTCTTACACAGGCTATGAATTAAAAAAAAAAAGAAAAAAAAAAAAGCCCTTCTGTCTGATGTTTTTCTCGTCGAGGCTGGTTGTGTTCTGAGGCCGAGTGTGTTACCTACTTCAGCCCCACTCTTCCAGCAGTTCAGCCTGACCTCTCGCCTGTGGAAATCAGCTCTCTCCCAAACATTGGCAATCTGTGTGCGGGCTCCCTCTCCACCCTGCCCCCAACCTCTCTCCCATTCTCACCCTGATTGCAGTCGATCACGTTGCAAAACTCGCGCACATTGTTTTCATTGATCTCCATCTGCTTGCGTTCCATAAATGCAGATATTCTTCGCTCAATCTGCGGCAAAAAAAGGAGAGACAACACAGATAATAAGACACGATGGCTTGATGAGGCTATTGATGGGTGTCAAGACGAGTTGTTTTTTTGGCCTATTTAATGATAACCGTCTGCAACATATAGTCATTTAGAATACATGGAATGAGAAATGTAGGAGGAAATGATTCCAGGTAGCCAAAAAACAGTACAATTGCTTGCCATCATCACATGATGGAATATGAATACTGTTTGCTTGGCTACCAAAATAAATGCACAACAGAATGGAGCCTCTTGTCCTTCATCCACATGCAATCTCAGAGTAATGAGCATCCACTTCATAATTCATCAAGGACCTGGCCCTCTCTCAAAGCCCTCCAGCATCGTGGTCTGTTCTAACCAACCGCAGCACTAAAGGACCCCTTATTTTCAGCCCAACTCATCTTATCGGGTCTCCATCAAGCATTTGCTTCACCGTGCCACTTCGTGTGCACATCCGTGGCAGCAATTACTTAAGATTATTCATTTGCTTGAAACAGAGTAAAGAGGCTTTTAAAAGTGTCACAGCTGACAGAGCTGCTGACTGATCCCAGACCAACCTCTGATTTCCCAGCTTTTATCTGCACCATGACGTCATCGTTCGCCGTATTGCTCTCCTCCATAGCCTCCGAGCCGTGAGGCTGGAGCTCCGACGCTGCACTGGTCTGCTCTTTGTGTGAAAATGACGTCACTGTATCGTCTGAATTGTCGATTCTTGCAGTTGATTGATCACCATCAGCATCCACGAGAGTCTTTATGCTTTCTGAAATGGCCTGAATACAAAGAATAGTTGTTGTTGCACCTTGGCAAACAATATTTTTATAAAACAACTGATTCTCAGGAACAGCCATAAAAATATCAAGTATTATCCGTGCGTTCAATCAATGCACACACTTTCACTCACACCATGAAACTGAAAATAAAACGGAAATACACCACGTTACCTGTAATTTTCTGATATGCTCCTGTAAACAGGTGTAAACCTGAGCCACTGAAGATGGAGGAGTCACAGCATCAGTGTTGACTTCTATTCTCAAAGCAGCATCACCCAAATTGAGCTGGAGTGAAAAGAAAAAAAAGGAAAGTATAAATGACGTTGCCCTGCACAGCCTTGTTTACAACACGGAACAGCCTGGTCTCTGGATATTGCAAACATTTGTCAAGTAATTGAAATTTACTCAGAGGATGAACTGAAAGTTAATTAGCAACTATTTCTGTATTCAAGTAATCGTTAACTCACTGTACAAGAAATAAGGGAATCAACAGTTACCACCTTCTTTAAAGTGAGCTGTTTTTTTTAATGTTTTTTTAGGATTAATATTTTCTTAGGACAATGTTAGAAATAATAGAAACAATTCAGTTCAATGCCACTACAATTTATCTTGAATTTACTAATGTTTTTAAGATAAGATAGTCATTTAATCGTCCCACAATTTAATGACTTTACATCCACAGGGGGATCTAAGTGCATGCACATTAAAACACATGTGGAAAGGCAGTGTGAATAGTGTTGCTCTGATTGATTATTGCTTTACGGGAAGAAAGACAGGAGAGAGAAAAATCCCATGCAAGGGAATAAAAAGACAAAACACAAAAATGAAAATGTGAATTTCAACAAATGGTTGTAGAGTTTGTGGATCTTTGCTTAAACTAAAAAAAGTCAAATTAAGGGAGGATCTGTGAACTGGTGGTGAACAGACTATATGTTTTCTGACATTTTATAAACCAATGACTCTTTACACGCCACAACAAATTGCGCAACGGCACTACGGCATTGATACCAATACTATCAATAAAATATACGTTTTTGTATTAAATGTACTCCATGTACTTGTTAAAAGTAGACATTGTGTGTAAATAGTGATGTTTCGCTAGCAATGTATTACTGCTTCGAATAAAAATATTTGAGATGATTTAAACACTGAGTGAAATTTCATGACACTAATTAAATATTGGTTTCACGGCGCAGCAGCAACTGTGGGACAATACGGTCACAATTAATTAATAAATGGCTGGTTCGGCTGAAGCTTCAGTTAATTAAACTGAGGAGACACCGGAGGAGCAGCTAACTTGTTGCTAAAAACATTAGCATGTCGCTAGCTAGCGGGCTGTTGAAGAAGCGTCGCTCGAGGCTTCGCGGCTCAAGCGGCGTCAACCAACCTCGTTCCCGAAGCGAGCGAGCAGCTGGAGCAAGACACGGAGGCAGACCGAGCCGCTGGAGGCTCCTCCAGACTCCAGAGGAGCGGCAGCGGGAGCAGCGGGAGGAGCAGCACGGAGGTTTCGGCTCCGCTTCATTGTCTCCGCCATTACTGAGCTCGGCTCACAATGCTGCCCTCTGATTGGTCGGAACCAGCCGACTGCGTGCGCGCAGGACATAAACAGGCCGGGGGCGCGCACGCAAGCACAGTAGAAAGGAATAGAATGGAATAGCATGCGATGGAATAAAATAAAATACAGTGGAGAAGAGTGAAATAGAACAGAACGGAATAAAATAAAATAAAATAAAATACAGAGGAGAAGAGTGAAATAGAACTGAACAGAATAAAATAAAATAAAGTAAAATAAAATACAGTGGAGGGGAGCAGAGTGGATTCTAAACAGATAACAATTATCATATAGTCCAACATACACTACAATAAGTTTCACGCTTACTGTCGTTCTATCTTTAGTTATTGCATGTATTTTTTTTTCCATTTTTCAGTAGGTAAATGAATGAAACGTGACGTTAATAAAGGGGAAGCAATCAGTCAGCCAGGTAGCTGGAGACGGGACTGACTGTCTGTGTATAACTGTACTCTCCATCCCTTGCAGGAGGAAGAATGGTCACTCAATTATACGAACACTGTCCCTGAGTCCCCGGCGGACCGTGCAGCAGGGCATCGGGATGGGAATCAGGGCCACAATGGCGTATTTTTCTGTGTTGAGTGACTGTGGGAAAATCTCCCTCCTCTATTCAGACATTTTTCCCTTCTTTTCATATAATGAGGTGAGAGACTGATGGAGGCAACAACAGAAAAAGAACAATTACAGGCAACGAGAAAGCGCAACCACTCAGAACTCAATAATACTCAGTAGTAGGGTTAATCATTTTAGGAAGGGGTCTGAAGACAAGCCTTTTTACTTCAATTCAACTCTGGGGTGATATTTTTTCCCCTAGAAACAGGAAGGGAACTGTAGCACTTGACATGGTTTGACATGCTGAGCCATTACTGGAGGTTCTCACACAGCAAGGAGCTCAGACATTAAAAAGAAATGTTAAATTTACTGCAGAGCCAAGAACAAGTACTATAATTTTTCTCTTTTTATTCAAGGTGTGGGGATATTTTTAAATTTTGATTCCTTTATTTAAACTGGAAAATGAAAGCAAAAACAATTCAAACAATAACATTAAATTAAGTCTATTCAGTGCACAGCAGCACATATTTTACAATGCACTGATTTGTTTTGTATGTAAACTTTTGAACTATAAAGTCTCACATCCCACATCAATTAATTACGAACCTTAGAAATTGTAAATTCAGAAATGAGTAATTACTTGAATATGATTCATTTATACTATTTCCTGAAACTTATACAATTGTTTCAAGTTGTTTTGTAAATAATTAAATTGTTTTTGTTTTTTATATAAACTGTTATTACTTTACAGAAGCAAATGCAGTTAATAACAAAAATATTTATAAATATTTAAAATGTCCTAATACCTACATACAATTAGATTTATGGTATGGTATGAATCATTTGTCTGTTGTTTATGCACTTCTGATGAAGTCAAGAAGGGGGTTTGAGTACAGTGGTACAAGTATCTCATTTTTAAACATTTGTCTGTGAATAAAATGAATTCAAAACACTAACAAAATACAAAGCCCTTTAAGAGAATGAAGACGAATTGAGAGAAGCTGCAGAACCTGAATATGATCTCTCAGAATGAAGCGGTTTATTAACTGTTTACACACAGGACGCCTGTGTTTTCTCCAAGTAACTTTATAGAAAATTGTCTACTTTGGTTCACATGAGTGTGTTCTTGGCAGAGCAAGGCAGTTTGTGTTGTACAGGAACCACAGCGCTGGAGGAGGAGGAGGGGAGAGGGTGAAGAGGGATTTGCCACTTGCCTCAGTCACATCAGCCACCTGCAGGAAAAGTAAAAAGGTCTGCTTTTGAGCCCGTCTGCTCTGCGGCAGATGATGTTGACAGAGCATGAGACAGAGTGAAGGCCAGACGGGAGGGTCAGGAGAAAGAGCGAGCACAATGTAGAGAGCCAAGTGCATTGTAGTGGGAAGGTTTTGTCTCGTTTTACCGAGAGGGGAATAATTAAATGTATTCCTTTCCAGTGGGCTTAGGCCTGAGCTCTTCACAGCAGCTGAACATGTCAGACATGTTGCTTGGAATCCCCATCGACTGATGTTTTTAATGGCCGCTTTGTATTTTTCAAAAGTAGGGCTACTTGAAGCAGGAAGGAATTCTTGGAATAACATCTGATGCGTGAACTAAGAATTAAATGACCCAATTTATTATTAGCTTTGAGATTCATGTCTGGGCCAAATCTTTTGATAAAGATCATAAAAACACGGTTTGGATGAAATGCCTGCATTGGTAAAAAGATTCCACTTTCATATTTGGGGGAGTGGCCTGATGTCTCGCAAAGGCCAGTATGATTCGTGATTCTGGGCACGATGAACATTTATACCACATGCACAGCAGCACATCACATTTTACAATGCATTGATTTGTTTTGTATGTAAACTTTTAAACTACAATACAAATCCATCCAATAATAACAGAGATATTTCACTGGGAACATGGGTGAATAAGAACAGTTCTTTGCTGAAGCCCAATGAGCCCTGTAATTCAAACAGTTCCGAGTTCCCAGTTATTGTTTCCAGGGAAATAGATTCCTGGATGCAGCCCTTTCTCTGGATCCACATAGAAGAGAGTTTTTGAAATCCAGATCTGACCCAAACTGTCCTGAGGGTTTTTACAGCTGAGTAACCGTTAAGAGGAAACGACGACAGCCCCCACTGAAACTTAGCCATGATGGTGGAAAGGCAGGTTACTGCTTTAAACCACTTCTGACTCTGAAGAGCATTAATGATATGGACAAAGTGTTAAGGATCCTCATAAAGTTATTAGCTGGCTTTTATCGCCGCACACTGCTGTTCCTGCCACATTTCCAATCAGCGGGAGGAAGATGCATGGCCACCGGCACTCAAGCTTCTGCATGCACAGTGGCTTAATCAGATTTACACGTTTTCTGCATGTGTGAGGAGATTGAAGAGGTCTCCTACCTGGCCTGTGCTCTCACAGTTTCCATTAAATGCCTTTTTACTCATTGTAAATCTTTTTTTTCTTTCTGCAGTTAGCTCATGTATGACGAGGCCACAGCTGGAAAAAACTAATCTAAAAGCTGGTGGCAGTTGTGTAAGGACTCAGACGTCGAGCTAACTGTCACATGACAACATCCACATGGCCAATGAATAACAAATTAAGTTAACAAAACAAGTGACAGAATTCCCAACATGCCTTGCTGAGCATTGAAAACCCTTTGTGATGGAAACCAGCAGGAAAATCTTCAGTATATGCTAACTTTGAGCTAACAAAAAGAACACTGATCCATCTGTATGAACGGCCATGCGAGAAAAGAATTAAGAAAACACCTGATTTAATTAATTTAGTCTTTAATCTATGACATTTTTTGTGATGACTTCAATTACAAAACAATAACTAGCCTTAAATTTGTAAAAAGGTGGTGTATCCATTTGAAATGAATGTGGTGTCCTGAAACTGAAGCAACTGTTGAAGTTCATCACATCAAAGGAAAAGGTCATATGATGTCCCCAAAAGCCAAAAACAACTCAGCAGAAATGTTTGAATAAATCCAAAGAAATCTAAATTAAACTTCCTGAAGTTGAAATTTGGCTTCTTGCCATCGATGCTCGCTGAAACTCTGACCACAGCCTGCAGTAATGTGATGGAATAGGTGAGAGCTCAAATAGTAAAGTAAAACTCGCCAAGTACAGTCCTACATTAGGAGTATTTTGTCCCACAGAGGGACGGCACTGAGTCCTTCAGTAGAGACAGACCAGGTCATTGGAGACTTGTTGGTCGCCCTCGCTGCGCCTGAGAGAGGAACTGGTGGGGCCTAAATGGCTGAAGTGAAGTGCGTGAGCGAGAGTCCTCCAATCACAGAGCAGTGTTTCCCCGAGAGGCAGAGTGTTGATGGTTTCCTTGTTATCACATCCTCACTCAGAACTATGGAGACGCGTCTGAAACATGAGCCGTCTGCCAGCATCAGCTGAGACATGTGACTGACAAATGATGGATACTGATGTGGAGCAAGTTGCCCCAGTTACTGCATTATGTAATCTGAGTTAACCAAAAAATATGTATATGACGATTATATTTCATCACTTTGTTTTGTAGGCAAATAAACAACAAGTGCAGTTTCTCCCTTTAAGACATATTCATATAAATACAGCTGGGATTTATCATATTTCTATTCTTCATTCTTCAAGTGCTAGTTGATAACTAATAAGAAAACGTAAAATCAACTTATAACTGTTAATATAATGTGCTTTAAAGTATTTATCAGATGTCTCATTGCCCCACTATGCTATTTAAATAAGTATTGTGGGTCAAAGTACTGCATCTGCTCGTCTATGCAGACAGTGAACAGTTCAAACATGAGGACCTGCCCCCTGAGGTGGTGAAGTTAAGTCTGAATAGAATCTGTTTGAATCTTTGTCCCTTTAAGGATTTGTTTAGAGCAGGACTGAATTGAACGCTGCAGTTACACCTTCTTATACCTCCGTCTGTTGCTCTGCGTCTCAGCGGCCCTATATGAATACATCTTGATATGTTACCCCCCCACCCCTCCACCTCCTCACTTCATGACACCATCCCCTGCCCCCACCGTCATCCCACTGCACCTGTCACCTGGGGGCCTCTGCCTACATTCTGCATCAATTTACATAACCTCATTTAGCAGTTCACAAATCAGAGCCATTAAGAGCTACTAACAGGAGCCAAGGGTTCTAATTTAGCTTCCCTTTCACAGTGGGAAAATGGTTCAGTTCAGGCCCACAAATAAAGATTCAGGTCTTGGCTTTGATTGTTGATTGTGATGGAAAATGTACAGATGATTAGAACAGACCCCCCACCCCCCACCCACACCCCGCAGCCCGACCCATACCCCTACCCCTGTATTGATTTCCTGCCAAAACACAGCAGGCGCAGTCCTGCACTGGAAATCCACTTGAGGAGTTTCTTATATTTGTATATATATTATATTTGTGTGTGTGTGTGTGTGTATATATATATGGTATATTGAATTGTGCAAGTATTAAATGATTGATTAAAAAAAAAAGGTATGACGTTCCAAGAGAACCATGCATCTCGTTTTTAAAATGCGATTAAGTCAATATAGCAAATTATTTGATGATGAAAACACTAGAGTTTTATGGTCCCCCTGTTTACATGACACCATATCCTTCAAGCCAACAGCCACGCAGCCGTTTGAAGGATTTGCTCCAGACTAAAATGCTGGGATTTACATTCGCGTGGCAGTGTGACAGTAGGAAAACCAATTCAGAGAGCCGTGAATAGCCAAAGTCAAGAGCCGAAAAATTATTTTCAATCTGCATTCAATTTGGCAAAGATGGGGCTCATAGAATAAAGAGGCTGATTCAAATTTCCACTTGTTCCCCACTAAACTTGGTGGTGCGGCGCTGTGAACGTGTGTTTTTAGTGGGCATTTTTGGGGGAGCATGTTTAATTAATCAACAAATCAGTGCTCTTCTCAATGCTGCTCCAGACGCATATGTTTGCACTTCAGGCCGCAGGACCAGGAGGAGGCTCCGCATGAGATGCATCCAGACGCCTACAGATTTTGTCTGCCGCTGTGGCAAAATGTGATTGCATAACATCAGTCATTCGCGGGCAGATAAGAGCGGCAGCAGCGGTAGAGGCGTGGAGTTGGCAAGGTTTCGAGGATACACGCTGAAAAGACCCAGACACATGCACTGACTGTGCAAAAGCTTGGGGGGGTCAAGTCACACATAGAAATGAAAATGTTTATGAGGTATGATTCAGTGAAGTGGCCTGTCCAGCTCTGGTCCTGCTCGTTTTTAGCCATTTCACTTGAGGATAATTTATTACAAGTGTGCAGAGCAGGTCTATGTGGGGGTTGGGATTTAGCAGAGTGATGCTTGAGAATGCTATAGCAACCAACAAGAGGTTGTGGGCCTTGGGTAAAAGCAACGCGCAGTAAAAGGAGACAGGATGGCATACTGATCATGATGATGAAACATGACATTTTAACACAACACTTGGTTAAACAACAGCAGAGGCATTTTTCTAACCAAGTAGGCAGTAACACACATGATCGTTATGATTGGTATAAATCCTGCACGCTGTAAATAATCCTACTAATATAAATGTAGCAGGAAATATACATATCCATCCTGTCTTACTGTGCATTACTGATTCATTTAATTCAAGTATTTTACTACAACAGGACCAGTCTCGTGGCGCGTATATATACTTCTATTGTCTTGTATATTTAGTGGTTCCAATCCAACAGTATATTATAGTATAATTAACTGGTTGGATCATTCTTTGACTTCTTAACTGTCCTCATCCCTAGTTCGATATGCATTTCTTGAAAACTGTTACTTTCATTCGAAATGAAACGTATTTGACCAACAAAGTTGATTCTGATTCTCTGTACCTGGAAGAAGGTTCCATCAGAACCAGACTCGACATGGGCGAGGGACCATCTGGCTCCACTGGCTGGGGGAGGGAGGGAGAGAGAGGCCGAGCTCTGTCAGACAATGAAAATAATCAGATATAGATAAGAGACATGTAACAATGACATTAATGATAGCAGCACCAGTCTCAGTACCAAGGAGCGAGCATGTTAAGGTCATTCATTCTAAACATAAATTAATATCAACCATTTCAATATTCAAGAATGATCACTGTCACTGGAATTGTAGTGGGGACATGATAACTGTGCAATGTTTAACTTCAAGCTCACTTAATACAAGGGTTTATCTCTTCCACTAATGACTTTCCCAAATGTTCCTCATATTTTCATGATCTTAAAAAAAACATAAATAGCATCATTTGTGTAATTTTGTTCATAACTGACCAAGGTTTTAATGGTTTTCGCTTCAGGTCTGGGGTTCATACAGATCCACACGCTCCAGCAGATAAGCAATAGAGACCCATTTTCCTCCAAAGCTTCTATAAAATCTCAGCCTGAGATTAAATCCTGAAAGACGGGAGCTGGAGTTCAGCCAGTATCTTGTCCATCACTCCTTGAAAAGGGCAGGAAGAGGGAGACAAATGTTGTTGCTGTGTAGCCTGGACAAATTACTTTTAATGAACATGTCATTAATGGAGATAGACTGAACGGTCTCAGAGCAAACAATGATTCTAATTGATTAGCATTTCCCTTTTTTAGGGAGGAAGGAGGGGCGGGGGGGGGTGAGCCCTGATTCTCTTTGTCCAGCCTCTCTATTGATTACCTGCTATATGTGTATCGCCCCGCATGTGTTTTCCTTCATTAACAGATAACGGGATCCTGATTACGGCCGTCCCTGGGTTTAATGTTGCTTAATGTCTACTTTGTCCCCGTGTCATGTCCCAGGGCAGTGAGGACAATGAGCGAGTGGGTGGGCTGTGGTGGACCTGCAGCGGGGACATGATGCTTGGGGTCTTGCTTGCTGCGGGGGGGGGGGGGGGGGTCGGGGCGGGGGGGGGGGGGGGGGGGGGGGGGGGGGGGGGGGGGGGGATCAGTGCAGAGGTTAGAAAAGCATGAGTTGGTGGAGCTGACTGAGGCTCAGCGTGTGGCCCCTGAGGCTGATTCACTCTCACTTTACTTTTTAACTGCCATTTTATCATCAAAAAAAAAAAAGGAATTCACCCGGAGGAGAGGTGTCACCGGTCGATCACTCCTGCAGCACAGACACTCTGCAACCGACTCAGTGGACCACACACACTTTGAAGTCACTCATCTCCATTCACTGGTTCATGTGCAGTTCCTTTTACACTATGTGAGAGAAAGAGAGACAAATTCTGTTTAACCTTATTTATATGTTTAAATCTTCCTCGTGTTTACTTTACTTTATTACCTACTGACATCAGTTATTTCACTTTTCTGTTCCCTCTGACCTTATTAAACCACATTGTTTCTAATCTTTAGGGAACTTATATTATCTAATCTTATCTTATCTAATGAATATTGTATTGTGCAGTATCATATTGCAACTCATATCCCAGGTCATACATCACATTATATCTTATGTGGTAGTGGTACAAACGAATACACACGCGCACACACACGTGCACTAGCAGGTCCTTATTCTGTTGATTTCCGTTTACTTAGCCTGTAAATTGACCAAGTAAGAAATCACATAGGCTTCTGTCCCACTGAGCAATTGAGCGACCGGAATAACATACAGTGACAATTGGCCTAAGAAGAGAACTGCAGAGTTGTGAGGAGAATTGCATGTTAGCTAATTGTTAATTTAAGCGGCTCGCAGTGGCTAATTATGTCGGCACAGCCAAACCATTTGCATGATGGACCAGCCACCTGCCTGCAGGCGCTGCCAGGGCAAACTATATAATTACTGAACAGCAGTGGGGCAATTTTTGACTGTCGCCCCTTTTGTGTCACATGAATTCCTCGTAATGACATTTTTCATTAGGGGGCAAATATCACCCCCCCCCTCCTGTTCTACGAACAAAACATGTAGGTCTCAACAGGTCCTAAATACACAGGACCTATTTACATCCACCTCCAGCCTGTATTTGTATTAACCTGCAGTTATGTGCATCTTTGCTGTGAGTTAAATGGACGAGCTGCACCTTTTCTCAGCTCGTGCATGCAGGCTCCGCTCAGGCTAAAATAGACCAGGCCTTTTCTTAAAAGTGATTGCAGCCTGAACTCATTAAGCTGTCAAATGTCTGGGCTTTGGGATCTTGATTGCTTATTGTGTAGCAACATTCAAGGAATTTTTTTTACGCCTGCAAAGAGACGCACCCCACTATTCACCCCCAGAGAAGAATGGCCTGACTGGAGGTCTGTTGTGAATATGTGATGGTTATCTCAAGTTTTTCCCCTTTACTAGAAGACGTATAAAGCTTTATTATTGGCTAATTTTTTTCAAAGAAAACTATATATATATATATATATATATATATACACACACACACACACACACACATACATGGGTGTGTGTGCGTGTGCATGTATAGCTAAATATGTTCAATGCTTTGACAGGGTCTTACCCTACAATATTTGTGGAGTATTCTTATTAGTATTATCTTAATCGGTGTGGTGTAAGTGGTGTAAGGTGTAAGTCATTTACTGAAGTACTACAAATAACAAAAAAAGGAATACATTTTACTCCTATATATTATAAAATAAGGTGTTGATGTAATAACTTTGAGCTCAATTTAAGTACTCTATAAAGTATTTGGTGGAAAATACTTTTATACGTAGAAATACTGTGTTTTAAGATGATAAGATTGATTTAATATTTCAAATTTGCACATGGAGGAGTATCAACACCCTACCATGCATCACTATTAATTCATTATTTTTTGTTCATCTTGAACATAACTTGTAGAATAAAACCCATTTTATCGTGACAGCCATTTATATAAATGTGTCAGGTGTCCATGTCATGCATGCCCATTAAACTTCACTCCAGGTCTTTTGAAAGAGAGAGCGGCCCGGACGTGAAAAGGTCTGTGGAGGCAGCAGCAGGAGCCGGGTCAGTGTGGAGGCTTCAGTGTTAACGGGGTTAGCGATGGCTCGTTGCTTTCCAAAGGACTCCTGCTGCTACTGTACACACACATGACAAGACCGCCTTATACCACCCTCCCTTAATTGGTGTGTTTAACTGAAGCTCTCTCTCTTTCTCACCCACGCACGCACACACAGAAACACAGACACTTGAATGTCTATCTTCTGAGGGCCTTCCCTATATGTTGAACCAACATAATCCCAATCATAAACTTAATCTGTTCCAAAAAATGTCTAATACTTTTTTTAAACACACAAGGACCTGGAGCCAGACGTTGACGAGAGCCCACCACCACTAATGTCACTATTTACTCAGGCTAGAGTTAACACCAATAAAGATTATAACTGATATGTGGATATGTAACCACAGCAATACAACAGAGTAACTTAACCAACCAGGGCAGCTTAAATAAACACATCATGGCTGCTAAACACAATAACTTAACTAACCACAGCTACCACAGTAAACCAACCACTGCTACAAAACACAATAACTTAACCAACTAGAGCAACTTAAATAACCACATCAACCTGAACTAACTATGGCAAACGAACAGACCACAGCTACTAAACTAACCACAGCAACTAGCCATGATTACAGCTTCATATGTGGCTCCATCAGGTCTCTGGTGATAATGTGAGGGAAATTGAAAAATAATGTGTTTATCTGTTTCAGCACCGCGGACAGCACCAGGTTCTTCCTCTCACATCTCTGACAACAGAAAAATTGAGAACTGTTCAACCAGCGTTTTATGAACAATGTCATTCAACATTATTAAATCATGTTTGTTTCCTTTGATTTATAACTTTGAGTTAAATAATACAATATTAAAACATAAATACATTCTCAAATATTAATGATTAGAAATACGCCAGGGATTTAAATTAAATAAATAAATGAAATAATGAGTTCTGTGAAGAAACCTTTCTTGATCTGAATTTTCTTAACATCCTAACCTTTATATGTAGTTTGATTTAATCATTTGAAGTTTAATTTAATATGTGAATGATTAAATTCTTGTTCCTTCATTTTGTCTCTTAAAATTAAAAACGTTATTTTTCTTTGAGGAACCCCTTGCTCTCTCGTTATTTATTCTCAATTTGTACAGAACAATAACTTTCAGTAATTTTCAATACAATTTCTCAACTAAATTAAAAGAGAATATAAAATAAAAATGTAATACAAAGAGGATGATATTCTTAAAATATCACAATGATGATTAAAACCAGCTCTCGTTCCACTTCCAGAATTTATTGGAGCCTTTTTTTTAATACGCAGCCGTATTTCATTTTTTTTTTTTTTTCTTCATTCCACAGACACTAACAACACGTGCAGGAATGGAAGCTGCGTATTAACCCAGAAAGTGAAACTGAGGCTAAAGCGACAAGTGAAATTCACATGCAGCTCGTCACTAACTCAAATATGATTACCTGGAGATTAGGGACTAATTGCTCGGGCTTCAGGGGGAGCAGCCCAGCATAAAGCCAGGAGGACTGGTGGAGCTGCACTGTGGGGTTCTACAAAAGGAAGCGATGAGAGCACACACGCTTCCAACAAGTCATTCTCAACAGCTACAAGCTGCACACAAAGACCACACACGGCGCCAAAGACATGGTAATGTAATCCCAAACTTCTCACTTCTGTCCCCAACAAAACAGGCGCAGCGAAACACCTCATAGAAGATGAGGGTGAAGCTGGGGAGATTCCTCAAAGGGGTTGGTGGGATCTGCTCGGTGGCAAAGACACGCGAGTCTGGATCAATCTCACATTTACTCCAGACTGTTTAAATGCTTCTTTTTTAAGATGCGTGTCTAAAAAATAAAAAGGAGTCATTAAAAAAAAAAATCCAGTCCAAAAAAAAAAAAAAATCACAACCTCTGGAGACACCCCCACAACCATCACCACCAAATAAATTAAATAAAAGGGATAGAAGATATTTTAACGCAGTAATGGGTCAAATGTAATTTCCCAAATTTCAAATGCCAAGGAAACAGAGAGAGCAGACATGGCTGCGATTAATGCAGCTGCTAGTGGAAGAAAGATTTTTAAATACTTCTGATTGTTTATCATTTAGAAAACACACACACACATCTCTGGTTTTTAATCCGAAAAAATATCTGGTTTTGATTTGGAACACCATCACCCGGTGATTATAAAGATTTATTCGGCCAATTTGTTGCAGATATTCATTGGATTATTAGTAAAATTATAAATATTATTATGATATATGATGATATATTTAACTCGTCAGATAAAGATGTGGGTCAAACGACTGAACTATACGAGTGCTTCCTCGTTTTAGGTCTAAAACTCGTGATGTTTCTCTATAACTATGCAAGGCCTCGACTTTAGAAAGGACGAATAGGATTTACCTAAAGTCGCAACACACATAAATTGAAATTGAAAATAATAATTAAAAAATACGTTTTGTCAATTAGATTTTCATAGATTAAGTTTACAAGTGGGGCTAAATAATTTAAAGTGATTTGTTTTCATGATGAGTGTTTTTAAAAAAAATGAATGACAAATGTCATTCCAGGTGAAAATTATAGATGAAAATAATCTGCTTTTACCTCCGTCTCTAGAATAGATGTGATATAACATTAAGACACATCTCTTTTTTATGGACAATAACGTGCCAATATATACACATTAAAAAATGAATTAATGGAGATATTTTTTTCATTCTTGCAGAGGACAGTTTATAGGTTAACTTTTCAAAAGACGTGTGTTATTGGCACACTCAGGCCCGCCGCCTCTTTCCAATCCCCGGATAGATTATTGATAAACGGCTGATAGCAGAGCGGCTGTTTGAGCAGAATACTTCAGGGGTTTCCATCGATAAGCTGCGAGTGTGTTTGATGTCGGAGCTGAGAGACCTCACCTTTTGTGACTCACCAAACACACACACTGAGAGGAAGGAGGAAAGAAAAGGGCTGAGTTTGCTCTGCAGGGCATGTGTGAGCGGCACGATAACAACGAGCAGTGTGAGGAGGAGGCTGGGAAATACACTCTACTATTTACCGTCAGGTCAGAATTAGAATCTAGAGTGTTGGCTCCAGATTTTTCAGTTTCGTGACTTTGCAAAACTCGTTCAGCAAAAACAGAAAATCTGCCTTTTAAGTGTTATTTTCTCACAGTGAACAAAAAAAAAGTTATTTGAAAAAAATACCTCCTAAAAAGAGAGAAATATTAATCAATAATAAAAAATAAAATGACGATGGTGCTAATAAATAATTCCCTGATGTATGCAAGGACCCAGCTCAAGGTCTGTGCGTAAAAATATGTCCCACAAGAAAAAGCTTATAGCTGTCGTGTTTCCATAATTTATTAATAGGACTGTTCTGTAGTAAGTCAAATATCTATATAAGTTACAAAGAAATAAAAAGTACAAATACCAATGAAACGACAACAAACCGTCAATAGCGTCAAAAACTTTGTACAACAGAGAGCTAAAATCCAAACCTCTTACAGAAATATACAAGCTAGATCTACGGCGTACATTAAATTCTATCATAAATCATCAAGTGTTTGTGAAGGGGAATCGAACAGCGCCCTCCGCCTCCCTGTCCAGCTCCAATTCTTCTGCGGGTTCACGTGATTCTTCTCTTGTCTTAATATAATTTACATAAATAAATCCCAGGACCTTCCGCATCCGCAGGTTTACGGAACAATTTGTGTTTGTCTTCCACGAGAGTCCCGCATCTTTTTTCTGTGTTCTTTCCCAAAAAGGTGGAAATGCCAAGAGAGAGGAGCTTCTTTTTCAAATGCGCACATTTACACGCTGAAAGTCGAAGTCCTGCCGAGGTGTGAGCTCTGTCTTTAGCTCTGTGCGGCCGCCTCTTGTCACCACGTCCTGCCGTACAGCAGGGCGGAACACTGCAGGGCCGAGCCGTACTCCGAGCCGGGGGAGTTGAGGTGCGACAGGCCGGGCACCTGGCCCTGCAGCGACGGAGGACTGGAGGAGTGCGGGGCCAGGTCCGGAGAGTGGCCCGTGCTGCCCACCTGCTGGCCCTGGTGCTGCCCGAGGCCGGACGTGTTGTTGGACATGATCATGACGTTGCCCCCTTGCTGGTGGTGCGTCTGTGCGGAGGAGGTGGGCGTGTGGCCGGTGCCCTGGCACGGCTTCCCGTCCTTCACCAGCACCGGCACGGCCACCCTCCTCGGGGACTGCTGCTGCTGCTGCTGCTGCTGGCAGGAGCCTCCGTCCTGCTGCATCTGCTGCTGGGACACCTTGTCTTTGGCTTGCCTCTTCATCTTGTAGCGGTGGTTCTGGAACCAGATCTTCACCTGGGTCGGCGTGAGGTGGATCATGCTCGCCAGGTGCTCCCTCTCCGGCGCCGACAGGTATTTCTGCTGCTTGAAGCGCCGCTCCAGCTCGTACACCTGCGCCTGGGAGAACAGCACTCGCCTCTTCCTCCGCGGGGTGCTGGACAGAGAGCCCATGCCTTTACCCACGTCCGCCAGCGAGCTGAGGCTGCCCATGCTGCCCATGTTCATGCCCGACGACGAGCCCATGAAGCGAGAAACTAAGGAAAAAAGAACACGAAAAAAATGAATTCATTTGAATTCTCTAAACCTCAGTCAAACATAAATAATCCCAAAGTCCAACACGACAACATTCTTCATTTTGACAAACAGCTGAGCAGCAGAACAGATCAGAGGCACGCGCCCTCATCGATTAATGTCAAACACACAATGCGCGTCAAAGTCCAGATTCATAAATACACAACTGAGGAATAATATTAAATGACCAGTGCAGCTAAAGTTCAGCGGTGACGGCACATTGCTGTTGGTTTAATGCGATGAAAGAGTCGGCACAGGTTCAGACTTTATCTTGAATAAACGCGCAAAGCTTAAAGGCACATTTTTTTATCAGCCACGCTGCCGTAGGGACATTTTCTCTTTAGAGATGTTGCCCTTCAAGAATTAAACCCATTATTGAACTTCATTTGTGTGTAAATTAATCATAAAAAAAACATGGAAATCCAGACTGCAGTGATATGGAGAGCCCTCTCCTTCGCGCGTAAATACGCACGGTGGACAGAAACCATCCGCTAAAAAAGACATCCAAGCCTTCCCCCCTTGATCAGTCACAACCCAAATCCGGAGTCAAAGCACAGGTGCGGGATACTCACTGGTGGAGAAGCGCGGGTCTGGGTTGGCTCCGTACCAGCCGGTGGCCGTGGCGCTGCCCCTCATGCCGTCCTGGTACGACGGCAGGTCGCCCATGTTGCCCAGGTTGCCGTTACAGTAGCCCCCCATGGCCGTGTGTGACAGCTGGGAGACACCTGCCGCAGTCATGTGGTAAGCCGCAGACACAGTCCCATTGTGGCCCATGTGGTGCTGTTGCATCGCCGCCTGAGAGACCTGTGGCTGCCGGTAAGAAGTGAGCGGTGCCCCCAAGTTGTTATTCTCCATGCTTAATTTCTTATAGCTCTCCTCGAGGGGACTCAAGATATCGGAAACAGAAAAAGGTGTCGTATGCTTAGGGCTCATCGACATTGTTCTGGGGCTGGAGAGGGAGAAATTAGAAGGCAAGGCAATCGCTCCTTCTCTTTTTTTCCTCTCTTCTTTTGGCCAAAGCTCCTCTGGTTCCTGTTGTCTCAGCGTCGATCCTGGTAGATGAACACGTAGGAGAGCGCCTCAAGTCCGCCTTAATTGGATCGAGTGGGAGCTCGGTGCTGGCTTTGGTTTGTTTTAGCTGGGTGCCAGGTTTAAGGCTCCCATCAGAGGCGGGGCATCGGTAACAATACAAAACAGCCCGAGCCTCCTTTCTCCGCGCGTAATTTCATTTCCAAGACATGTGCTCCCCTCGCACTGTAGCCGCGACATGAGAGAGACGCTGGGCTGCAGGCGGAGGTGCGCGCGTTCCTGCCCCTTCTCCTGCTCCTCCTGCCACATCTGGATTTGGCGACTTGCTGCCGGTCGCTGATAAACGCGCGGCCGCACCTCGAGCTCGCAGTGACCACAATGCACTTTATTAACTGTAGTGATGTTTACGAGAGGCTCTTGATGAAAGGAGACCTGTATGGACTTGAGAGTTGGAGAACCACTCCTCGGCTTGAACTACTGACTTTTAATGGCCATGAGAGGCCTCCAGTGATTGCAGGATTGTTTGTGTTATGCCTTATCGTACTCTATCGTACATGCAAAAGTGCACTTGCGGGGAGGGAAATTGACTGATACCGATAAGTAAATAAATACACATCCGCGTGTTAAGTAGCTGCGTAAATGATTAACAAGCCCCTTAGTTTTTTTTTTCTTTTACACACACACACACACACACACACACACACACACACACACACACACACACACACACACAATAAATAAACAAAACAGCAGTGATGAAGGGGGAGAGGCTCTCGTGTGAAGGTTAAAGGTGCAGAAGCGTTTTCTGGAGATGCATGAGAAAATAAAAGTGTAGTGTTCTTATTGTGTAGCTGCAAGTGGAAATATCATTTTTACGCACAGCGTGTATTTTTTTTTTATTTTGAGAACCTAAAACAATTGTTTAAGAACCAGTGAGTGTTAAACAATTTCTTATCGTTATTATTGTTGTTTTGTTGTTTTAAATTCAGTCTATATTATGTGAGATTTGTGTGACTCAGGATGAAGCAACATATCCGGTTAGTTTCTCTTCAGTTCCAACATGACTGAGAGTATAAGCATCATCTGGATCAAGCTGGAGCTGAAGCCTGAAGTAAAGTGAACATGTGGAGTAAAGCAGGTGCATGTCTGTATGGTGGAGGGTGAAGGGTCAGTGCTGCTGCAGCCACCGACACCAGCAGCTCCTGCAGCACGAGTCTGTGGAGTCAAAGACACACAGCGTCGTCTGGTGGCAGGTCGGCTCTGCTGTGGTCTGTTCTACCCTCTGATCACCATGAACTGGGCTCATCGCGTGTGTGTGCGTGTGTGTGTGTGTGTGTGTGTATTGGGGGGTTGTAGATGTAAACTGTGGCTGGGTTAAGCTTAGGGATGAGTTACTGTCCTGGGTTAATTGAAGTCAATGCAAAGCCCTGTGGGAACCTGCGAGTGTGTATTCAAGGTACAAATCTATGTGTGTCTACACAACGTGGGGACAAAGAGCATGTCCCAATCATTTCAACAGTTAAATATAAGATGAAGACTTGTTTTATGTTTAGTTGGAGGATCGGGTTAGAGTTAAAGTGAGGGTGTATGTTTGAGTTTAGAGTAAAGAAACACATCTAAAGTGCGTGTGTGTGCGCGTGTGTGTGTCAGCAGGACAACCTGATGCGCGCTGCACGTTTCCAGGCGCGCTGGTCCAATTTAAAGGGGTCGTGCACACGCCACAACAATCCATTTGCTCCAATTGCTTCACAATTACCTCTAATGAAGCCACGTTACCATATAGCCCGAGGCTCCATGCTACAGCTAACTGCGGCGAACCGCCGCGCATCACAGCCGAGGTGCGCGCGTTTCACTCGCAGCCAATTAAAATTACAGCATGTTCCTCTAGGTGAGCCTTCCTCGTGCCGTCGTTAATTGCGGAATTTCGCAAGACATTCTTAATCATCTCAATCAGAACCTTTCCCCCTGTTCTGGCACACAGCAATTATCGCCAATTAGCGGTAATTAGTCCAAACGTTCCGGCTAATTCCTCAGAATAATGAGGACGCGGAGAAGTGGAGGGTATGGGGCTACCGAGCCTTTTGTCCTGGAGGCTCCAGGTTGTTGTTTATGAACTGATTGGTGCATGATATACAGCCGAGAATCAAAGTAAGTAGGGCAGCGAGGGGAAGGTCTTATTTCCCATTAGAGTTGAACATAGTCTGTAGATCCGTATGAACATTTCACTGCTTCTATTCATTCCACTCTCCTGGGGACTTTGAGGAGTTTCATCAAGCTTGTTTCTGACTTTTCCTCGTTCCCTTCTGATTTGAAAAAAGCTGAGGAGAAGGTCGGATATAGAAGAAAAAGACTAGTTTGATTCACCATCGCAGACGACGTCAGGTCCCCAGGACTTGGGACAAAGTGTCGCAACCTTTGAGCCAAACACTATTGCATGACGTCATTCCACACGTCACTGCCTGTCTGCGCCCAATCAACAGCTATGAAGCCCAACTTGAAAGATTTCAGAGAATGAATGCAAAGCGCGCCCCCTGGTGGATATGCAGCGCGTCACCGTCTGCAGAGCACATCAGGGTTTGAACGTTTCTAAAGTTATACTGGGTCTAATTCCGCCATCTAGTGGACACGTGGATCACTACCGGCTTTAAAGAGTTTGGTTTTGCTACAGATGGAAAAGTTAACGACAAAACATAGACAGGAGAATGTCCACCTATTTCCATGTAAATAACATCAATATATTAGAACATTCTTTCTTGAAATTACCCATAAGCATATACAAGCCATGAATAGACAAACAATATGTGTACAACCATGCAAATACAGCACAGTCTGAACCTAATCTAACATATTAGATTTATACAGAATGTCTAATTTCAGATTAGCAGCTATGGTTTTAGAGTGAAAGACGTTTTATAAAGTGAAATATAAGCACATCCAGGTTATGTTTTCCATAAGCTGGACGACAGGAGAACAGATGCACAGTTGTCTTTGTGACTACACAGACGATCACTGTCTGAAACTGGACTGAGACGACCCACAACAGAATCTGTCCAACGAAAGGTTTTCAGACTGTTTGAGATGTTTTCTAAATTTGAGAAGTAGAGACTCGGCTTGTCTAAGTCTGGAAGCAAATCATCCTGACGACCTGCTCCTGTGGCCTTATTTCCATGGACCTTATAACTGCGCTGAAAGAGGCCCTGTGGGGCAGAGCAGTGAGTAAAACTATAGGATGGGCTGGCTAATGCAGGCCCATCCTTTTCAGTCAATTCTTCAGACCAACTTAAAAAACCAATGGCAACCTCTAAAAGCCTGTCTTTGTCACCCTTAAACCCCAAGATGCTCTAAAACACCATTGTGCAGTTAAACCTCATAAATTTGTCGCAGGGACTGATTAAACATCACGGGAATTGAAACACTAAAGATTTTGTCTGGGTCCCTTTTGGATGGGGGACAATGGTCCATTCACAGGGAGACACACAGACAAAAAGAGTGTTTAAGGGAAGATGCAGCGAGCTGAGGGGTTCGGCCAGTCCCCTCCATATGTGATACAAGGTGGCCCCAGCGAGGGGGACAAAGGGCCAGGTGACAGGGACGATGGGCTCCAGGGTCACAGGACGAGCAAACAACATTATAGGGGGCGTGAAAGCAGAAGACCCCCCTCGTCACTGATGAAATACTGACATGATTTTAAACACTGAAGCATATTCTTCATTATTGGAGGTTCAGACCAGACTGTGGAGGCTCCGCTGAGGCAGCGCTGCCCCGATCAAATCTGTGTGAGAATATCCAATAATGTGAGAATGTGCTCTGTTGGAGTTTTTCACCACATTTTGAGGAGATGTATTTTACTGATGAGGGTTGTTTTTATTACAGTAAATACAAAACATGTTCTATATATTAGAATAAAGCATTTAGAAAGCGGTTAGAAAACTCTTTTTCTTATCTTGCTCTGTCTATCAATCTGTCTCCTGACCCCCAGCATCACTTATCTCATCAAATATTTCAGATAAGTCTTTAAAAATCTTTATTTTTACTTCCTCCCAGAACATGAACTAAGCTCCAAACCTTAGGATTTCTCCCGCTTGCCTCAGAATAACAAAAGTTAACAGAACAAAAGGGAAAAGCAGCCCAGGCCCAGACGACGACATGGAGCTATAGTGAGGGATGTTTACTGGCCACCTATTCTTATGCTTAAGCAAATCCAGGCCCTTTGGAAGAAATGTTTGCTCAGCTTTTGGGTGAATAATTAGTTTCCTTTAACATTAGAAAAGCCTCTGAGCCCCTCTGACCTGCTGGATTTTGACTGATTTGATATATTTGAGACTAAAATGGAAAATGTAGTTGAAGAGAATTTACACTAGTTCTAAAAAGAAATGACAACAAGAAGCTGAATTAATCTAAGGAAATTTGATTTTCTGCATTAATTTTTCATTTTTAGGAAATACTGGAAAATGGGGCTAAACTTGAAAGAAGGGAACACTTTGCACTAAAATACAAAATATGTGAGAATTTTTTTAATAACTTTGTATACACAAATAGAAGAAATTCAAACAAGTGAAATGCACAAAGGCAACAAATGACATCATTTCTCCTTCAGACATCCAGGCTATAATAATAATAATAATAATTATTATAATAATTCCTCTTCTATCAGCGCCTAGTGCAGACTATACTGTTGACAATCTGCCCTCAGCAGCAAGTTATTCAAACAAACATTGCGTTTAAACGGCTTCGGAAACACGCAAATGCATTATCCAGGCGGATAATTGCGTGTGGAGAAAATATACGCATTACAAAAATAACTCGCCAAAAATAAAAAATGTGCAAAATACGTTTTGTTCTAAAAATCTAAATGTTTAAGTTGCTCGAAAAAATTTGCTGAACATTCAGAAAACATTTGATGAGATTCTAAATGAGTTCGTGCATGAGTAGAAAAAGACGATGGCTTCATTTGAAAGAGTTAAAGTGAACGGAGTCGCTCCAAAAGTCTCTCCAAGCAAACCTGGAGGCCGCCGCGGTGGGAAAGTGCTGGTACCTGGGAGGGAGAGCGAGCGAGGAGGGGTGCTGCAGAGCCGGGTAGGCCAGGGGGAAGGAGTGGGGCGCACACCCGGGTTTCTCCGTGTCCAGTAAGCAGGTGTGGAATGGTTTCCCGTCCCGCACCAGGATCGGGACCACGAGCCTGCGCAGCACCGGAGGCTGCTGCGCCATCTCTGCGTCCTGCAGGAGCTCCGCGCGGCCTCTCTTCATCTTGTAGCGGTGGTTCTGGAACCAGATCTTCACCTGGGTCGGGGTCAGGCTGAGCAGCCGGGCCAGCTGCTCCCTCTCCGGACCGGACAGGTAGCGCTGCTGGCGGAAGCGTCTCTCCAGCTCCAGGGTCTGAGCCTTGGAGAACAGAACCCGGCGCTTCTTGCTCTTCTTGTTCTTGTCGGACTCCGCGTCCAGGGACGGGTCGTCCGGCTTGGTGGAGTCCGGGGAGGCCTCGAGGCCGCCTTCATCAGAGGCTGCAGAGACAAACAGCGGTTAGTCCACAGAGGAAAACACGTGGTGATGCACATACAGCTGAAACCCATATCACCATCCATCAACTTATCTGTCCCACTAAACATATACTGGTCAGTCCACATAGAATGGAAACTGCACAGGGCATACATTCAACTCTACCATACATCCATCATCTTCCTCTCTCCTCCTCTATCTATCTATACATTTATCTATCTATCTATCTATCTATCTATCTATCTATCTATCTATCTATCTATCTAATCTTTTTAACCATCTATGTATCTATCCATCATTACATTTATCTATAGATCTCCCTTCTCTCTATTCATCCAATCTCTTTCAAGCACGGATATCTTAAGAAATGATCCGTGTTTGAAATAATACTTTTGTCTACATAATAATGTAGAAAATCAACTACAGGGCGGACTAATCCACCCCAGCATCAGCACCAGAGTCGCTTCAGATGTGCACTTACACATGCAGGGGCTCCGGTCGCAGTCCATCCAGGAGGAGTAGGGCGAGCTGGAGGAGCAGGAGGAGTAGCCGGGAACTGTCTCCGCGTCGTGCTCGGGCAGATCCAGGATGCTCCTCACGGAAAAACTGAACTTGGTCGGTGCAGCCATGTGGCGTCCTCGCGGCCCAGCGGGTGTCAGTTTGTTTGTTTTTGAAAAAAAAAATAAAATAAACAAGCGCTCAGAATAAGCCTGTCCAGGGAGGATGCGCTGTCTCCTCTCCACTTCACGCGCTGTCCAAACACCAGTGAGTGTGCGAGTGTTTGTGTGTGCGCGCACTGGGCTCAGTGTTTACACAAACAAGCTCTCCATAAGCTGCAAACACAAGGCTGCGCGCTTATAAAGCCTCCTCCTCCGCCGGGTACCTGAAAGGCAGCGGGGCCGTCGCCCAATGGCGGAAGGTGTGGAGGCTGCGAGCGAGAAAAAAAAAGCCTCGGAACAATGAGCGAAGGAAACACTCGTCATCATTACAGATTCGCCCCGTATCGTCAAACTGGGGAAACAGATAATGGTGATTGTTGGAGCTGAATCACGTCTTGGGTGGCAACTGACAACAGAGGCTGTCCCATCATCACCCCCCCCACACCCCAACCCATCCTCCTCCTCTCCTCCCTCGCTGCCTCCCTCCTCTCATCCAGAACAACGTGTCCACCATTTGCATACAAAGTGAGCAATTAGCCTGAGAGTTGGTTTAACTAATACGTCCATTAGAGGCGTATTAATTACAGGCGTGAGAAATGTCCGCTTTTATGGATGGTGCTACATTCTCGATCCTCTGCTGTTTGATTTTTAAACAGGACACTTTGCAGCTCCTCAACTAAGATTCAAATTCCATTCTGTCAGGTGATTTTCTTTTCTTATAAACTAAGCCTTCGTGGTTCACCACTTTCTTTAGTACAATACTGAAGACACCTGCAATGATACTTCATCTCCTGCTCCTGTGTGTCTACAATATATTTATAGATTATTCCCTGTTATGGGATTTTATGTCAATGATTTAATTAAAATCAGTTTCGCTTTCTCGGTGCTTTTGGATGTTTAAAGTTTCAATAATGTTTCGTAGAATGTCTTCATGACTGATGACTGAAAACATTCACATTTTCCTTTGAAACTACAGTTGACGGTGTTCTATCAAATATTTACCCACGTATAATATTTATGCAAGTATAATATTGCAGAAGTAAATCAACTGTCCAATAAAGACTATTATGACCAACCTGAAGTTGCAAACATGACAAATTGAAGCAATGACTGATGTTTGCTGACAGGATGTTATTCATTGATAATCAAGATGAATTGTCTCTAATTAATCGAACTTTACGCACAAAACTTAAGGAAGGCGCTGGGGCTCAGAAATGCGCAACTTTCTGCGCGTTTTAACGTCACTCGAGAGAGGAACAAATGGATTCTCTCATGGAGCAAACAGCTGATCCTCCTCCACTCAGCCTGACGCCCACGGGCTGATATCTGGGTTCCTCTCCTCGCCCATCCAGACATATGAGGCGCATTAAATGCAAAGCGTGAATCCAGCTTGATGTGGGGGCTGCTGCTGGTTTTAACTCCTATTTGATATTGATATTAGGCCCTCATCCACTTCAGCGCGGTGCATGAGGCCTGGGACGGAGAGTGGTGGCGGAACATGCCTCCCCAGTCGTCCTGGGTGGTCGGACGAGAGGCAACACAAATACATGCCAACCAGAGGAGGCGAACAAAAGGGGAAAATGTAGCCCCGCGTCCGAGACCCGTTGGAAGCATTTGTTCCAGTCAAGATTTTGCATTTGTTCAGTCCCGCAATAATGCCTGATTGACGCCCAGGCACAATGTCCTTTAACTTTGCAGGATAAATCCGAGCTTGTTCCGTGTTGTCATGGTTTTGAATGGAGCTGAATGGGATCTGGGACACTATCTACTGCTCCGCGTCTCCTGCCGCCAAGTCCATAGTCCGGGGCAATATTACACGTGTGATTAAGGACGTATTAAATTCCTTTTAAATTACCCTTTTCATTTCCAGAGCTCAGTAAAAGTCAGTGACCCAGAATTATCTTAAATCTGCCTGCAACGCCTTTTCTTCCCAAATCGAAACTTTTACGCACATTACGCACACGTCTCCTCTGAAAACAAACAACACCCAGCAACTTTTATGATGATATGTGTTATCGCCAAAACCTGACAGAAGCCTGATCTCCTGCAGGCTCCGTCTCTGTGCACACACCGGCCTCCAGCGGTTGACAAACACCAGCGGATTACAGTAGCGCAGGTTCGCTGAGTGGATGGTTTACAGAAGGCACTCGATTGGAGAGCAAAAACACGCACAAGCAAAGAGAAGTCATGTCCAAAGAGCGGGAATTTTCTGTGTCCACAATGACCGAGCAGCCCCTTAATCTATTTAACACCCGCAGGCTTCAGCCAGAGAGGGTCCTCTGCAGCCCCAAGAGCTCTCCACTGCCAAATATTTACTCTGCTGTTCAGCTCTCCATCTCCAGTCCCTCCTCAGCCAGACCCAGGTTCTCTCAAACAGTTCTGGAATCAGCAGTTTAATATTTTAAACCCGAGCAACAAAAGGGAGTCACATCTTCGACTTTTTTCCACCAAATGTCATTCAAACAAAAGTGAAATTGAAATCGAAAAAAAAAAAAAACCTCCAGGTGCACCAACACTGAAAAATTTCTATTTAAGAGATAGCGTGTGTTCAGCAGTTAAATGTTTAGATAAAAATATTACGCTCATTCACATCCTCTAAATTCTTCACAGAGCGTTAATGGAGCAGATGATTTGAATCATTTTAAGTTTCGGAACTTTGGATAATGGATACACGGATGTCAGTGTCACCTGAACACAGCACATCCCCACTGTACCATCTGCTGACATCATCATGTGCCCTCGAGCTCTGAACTGGAAATGTCGGCTCCCAGCGCCACTTTACATCAAAACCACAGCTGAGCTAAACCCTGAGATGTTTATCTGATCCCAGTCTGATTGTCCATCACCTGCACAATGAGGCCTCTGTTACTCCACAGCACAGCGTGGCGGCTTTAGTGTAGCATCACGCTTCAGCAGCTGCACCTGCCTGCTCCTCTCCCCTTGTACCCCGTCCCCCTGTCCTGTAAATACCATTAGCATTTTGCAGAGGGGATAATTACTTGGCCGCCACATCACTCTCTGTAGTAAACTGGGGTCTTGTGAGGCAGCTTGACCAAGCAGCTGTGTGTGTGTGTGTGTGTGTCCACAAGTCAGGTTTGTTTGTCTGATGCTTTAAGACACAAAGCCAAAGTGTACCAATAGGATTTTCACAAGAGACGACACAAAGCCCAGGAAAGAGCAACAGATCCTGGAACATCAACACAAGCACTGGGACAATCAAGTGTTTTTTTTTAAAAATAAAAATCAAGAGAAATTGCGAGTGACTCGTCACAGGCGAGGAGAGGCCAGTTTATAGCACATGAAGATCATTTCCATTTTTAAAGAAGCACAATCAACAATCGTTGACATCACCAGCAGTGATCAGTCATTCTGTCATTCAAAGCAATGGGAGTGAAAATTCCAGCCTGACCTTGTTCCTCTGGGGCCGCAGATTGAATCACACGCAGACAGGAAACATCAAAAGTCGATGACACACACCAGCCGATGATGTCAGCTGTGTGGAAAACAGAAACCTAGTTAACATTTAAACATCCCTGCTCGTCTTAAATGATGTTTATTATTCATATATTTGCATATTGCTCAAGAATATTCATTATATAAAGGCATTATTTAATCAAAAGCCGTATCTCTTGGTAACACATATTTTAACTTGTGGATTCAGTAGACAATGAAGTAATTGTACTAACTGCTGGGTAGTGTCTGCTTCAGTCAAAGCTTAGAATGAATGAAACTCACATTCAAAGAAACTTTGTGGTCTCCATCGTTTTAAATCATGTCCCAGTTTTTCCTGAAAACCCTGCGGAAACAAAGGGAAGAGAGTTTTAGTTTAGATCAGATACATCCTTTGTGAGAGTAAAACATTTGACCTCTGTGTCAAGCAGCAGCTCATCCTCCGAGCCGCTGCTGCACCGACATGTTTGATCCGCGGTTGCCCCCTGGAGGACACACTGTGCACCTGCTGGCCTGCTGGGTTGGTGTGGGGCTCTTTAGTCTCCGCTGCCGGGTGAGAAACTAAGAGGAGAGGGAGGATGAACCCGGCTGCTGGTGATGGATTCAGAGACATTCAGACCTGCACATGGACAGAGCACCAGTCAACAGGGTGCAGCAGGTACATTTAAATATTGCATCAATCAATTATCAGACAGACTTTTCATTTTTTAGTCGATGAAGAAGAGGAAGGGAGCGAGACATCAGTCCTGAATCCAAACCCACAACCAGAGGCTTTCAGCCATCAGCCTGTGGTCCCAGGCTCCTGGTCCCTCAGGGTCCCGGGCTCAGTCTGACATCCCTTAAGAGACAGAAAACACTGAGACACAATGAACTGACATTTATGAACTTTATGAACATAGACCTGTTCATAAAGTACAGGACAAATAGCCAAAGGACACTCGGGGACATGAGCTGTGACCTACTTGAGTGAATGAACGCTTTCACAGCGCAAAACACCAGTTCGTCTGTTCGGTAACCGTCCGCTAGATGGCGCCACTGGACTGGGAATAAACGGGTTGTGTGTGACTCTCTGGAGACACTGAGCCCAACATTGGACACACAGAGGGACACTCCAGCGGTATAGTTGTACACCGGGGAAATACCTGAGAGTTCCCCACCTCAGTGTCCCCTCGCCTGCCGCTCAGCAGCGCCCCCTGCAGTGCCACTCACTCACCCACTGAATTGTGTTGTTTTAAAGCACCAGTCTCAGAATGCATGGTGACAGTGCGCGTGTCCTGCAGACAGGAGGCCTCAGTGCAGGTTTACTGTGAAACATCCGCTCATCCACCAGGCAGAGAAAATACAGAATTCAACCTTCAAATTCAATCTTCCACTGCAGGAATTATGGAAAGCGATTCCAGTTTCGGTCGGTGTTCACAGGTTTGATCCTTCAGCCTCATAATGAAATAACCTCAGTTGTGTGTCGCGGCTCCACACCGGCCTGTTTGTTTATGAGGACACTGAGCACTGGCTTCACTGGGTAATCTAATAACACCGTGTAGAACACTGGTGAAGCCGGCCCTGACTAATTACAGGAATGTTTCTGGATCTTAATGCATGAGGAAATTTAATATAAGTCCAGCTCAGGTATGACTCAAGCATTCCTCGGGTCTATATGGCGCATATAACGCGGCGGTGTGGTCTGCATCAACACCCCATTTGCACGTTTCTGCACAAAGGAAACGCTGCGTAAAAGCGCGGAAAGGTTGAACCCTGAGGTTTTTTCCTCCGCTGTCCTTCGTGCGGGACAAAGAGAGGTCCAAATTAGGGCGGAATGAAATATTTAATACTAATGGATGCCAGGTGCCAGACGCGCAGATGTCAAAGTGATGTATGCGTAAAAGTGTCGTAAATATTGTTTCTTTTTGTCGCACTCGGCTGAACTCCAGGCCCGGCCTCTGAAACACGACTACACACGCCTTTAACCCGCGCTCGTCCTCATTAAGGCCGCGCTAAAGTTACCTCGCCTCTCCACCCGGGAGGAGTGCTAACCTGCGCGCACACTTTTAATGGTGTCGCCCAGGACGCAGAGGCCGGAGCCACCGGGTTAAAGAGATGTCACCCTCCAGCTCCTCACATGAAAGACACACACACACACACACTCAGACAGACACACGCACACGCACCCAGGGGACAGTTAGTGGTGGCTTGGATTTCACCGCTCCGCTGCTTCCTCTCTGAGCAGTAACCGGATCAGTCTCTGGCTGAGCCCAGTGTCATGAGTTCTGCGACGAAAGTTTCACACACACACAAAAAAACCAAACATTAGCTTAGAAACATGAAAATAATCACAACAACAACAAAACACATTTTCTCTCAGTAAGTACAGATCACGTTTTCCCAAGAGGATTTCTGTCGTTTTTTCTTGTAGACAAAGTACTTAGATCGTGTACTTGTAATACTTCTGCAGTGTAGAAATACTCAGCAGTGCATTCAGTGAGTATAAATACAACACGGAAAGCGATTCGTTGTGTAGAACGGCCCATTTCAGGATTATGTAAAAGTACAGGATGGTAACTATTAATGGTAACATTTATCTCGTAATTATTACTACTTAGTTTTTTCATGTTGTTTCTCCCGGGATGAATACAATATAATTTTGATCCATACAATACAAAAAGTGTTGTGCATTTGTTGATTATTTGTATAGTTTTATTCATAACCCGGATTTGTAACTCACCGGAGTTTTCATATAAATGTAGGAAAGTAAAAAGTCAAATATTTTGAATGAATCAGAAGCAGAAAAAAAAGCAATGACCCACGTGAGACACAAAAAGTACTCTGCTTGAGTAAATGTACTTCGTTACTTTTCAACTTTGCTTTTAAATCGTAAGATTATTATTTTTTTAAAAAAAATAATCTATTTGATGTTAGAACTGATGGGATTGTGTTTACGTCTTTGCACGTCACCTTCTGTGGGAGCAGTTATCGCTGATCTCAGATTACGATCTGTAGAATAATAAATTCACAATTTAAAGACTTAATGAAGTGCTGCTAGTTATTTTACGCAAAAGACTAAATATGAATTCCATGTCAATTTTAAAATGCCTTGCTCAGAAGTAAAACGATTCAGATTTTCAAACCAAAAGGACTTAGAAGCTACATATTGATGACCTCTCACAGCTCGAGGACATTTTGATGTGTAGTATCAGAGAGAATGCAGATGTCCCTGTGTCTTATTGATGGTATGTAATAGTATATACAGGTGACTGAAGGAAGGGTTCGTTTCACGGGAGGTGGAGCAGCCCCTGTGGATGACTTGAGGGGCCTGCTTCGCGTCTGACGGGACAAACCTCGAACTGAAATAATATTCAGACTCTTCCTTCGATCAGACTCCATCGAAATCCTTTGTTTGTTTACCTCTTCTCTTTCTCCCATTGTGAGAAGGTGTCGAGTAAAACAAGCTCCTCGTGTCTTCACTTGTTCAACAACTCGTTAAAAAGTCAGGGTGGTTCAGTGACTGTTTGAGGGGGGCGTGTCTGTGTCCTCGCGCTGCGCCATCGCCTCTGAACCGACAGGTAAACAGGCTCAGGTGGATCACGCGCTCGGGTCCTGGCACCGCATCTCCCTGTGCGCAAATCTCTGCGGCGCGACGGAGAAAAGCAGAAGGAGCCGCTGCGAAGATTTATTGTGGAGGGTGTCTGTCATTCTGACAAGACCAGACAGTTTCTGCTGAACGCCTGAACACCGTGTCTTCATTTCCACACAGTGAAAGCCTTCACAGCTGAGGAGGAGGAGGATGGCGCAAAAGTGTGTGTGTGTGTGTGTGTGTGTGTGTGTGTGTGTGAACTGTGTGACCCGGGAAACAGGGCAGGGCTGCAGGTTCGCCAATTATATCAAGATAAAAATAATCCTGCCAGTCGATACAGATAGTTCAAGATAAATTCCTGATTGTAAAATCCTCTGAATTCTGCTCCAGCAGAGTGTGATTCAACCTCTCGATAAAAGCGAAAAACAGAACAGATTGTGTGTTTAACTTCGTCATTGTGCTGATGAAGGCATTCATTCTATATGTAGATATAATATTATTTGATTTATACACGACCTTCGCTGTATTGCTATTGATGAAAACACATGGTGGAACTCTCAGTCCTCTAAAGACCTGCTGCGCATTTAGTTATAAAATACACAAGCTTGATCTAAATCACTAGGTTGCACATTTCATATATTATTATTTCTACTTTATCGTACACAGTATTTCTATAATTATTATTTATACTGCTGCTGATGTACTTTGGTGTGTGGATTGGGGATTTCCTGCACAGGGGAGAAATAAATCAAAACGCACTCCTTCAGATCTAATAATCAAAGCGAAGGAAACATCTCATTTCGGTTTTCATTTAGATTTGAATGGGTTGCATAGTTTGATTTATTTGTCGGCACTCTGAATCTGTCTGTTTGAACAGGGCCTGAATGGAACGAAGACAGAAAAGACCAGGCACACGGAAACCTGTGTCTCGCCCCCCACGTCCCGACTCACTCTGAAACGTCTGACCGTGGAAACAATGGCGGTAAAGCTGTGACACAAACAGGTTCAGGAGCAAAGTACCTTCCACAGAGCGGAGCCTCGGCTCATCAGCTGCTGCCTCCAGGTTGGCTTTGGCGCAGCGAAGATCGCAGGAGCAGTTCTGGAAACAACAAAAGCAAAAAATCAAAAAAACAACAACAACAAACCAGATTCTATAAATATAAAATAAAATACACATATATTATGATGACATAATTCCAAATCACTAGATTAATCGAAGAGACATTTAAAGATCAGATACAGGATCTTACAGCCAGGCTTTAACGTCTAGAAAATATCAGTTACGAATTATGACAGAGGGGCTGCGGGACATGAGCGAGCAGCGAAACGGACCTCAGACATTAAATCATCGAGGCACACAGATTGACTGCTTTGCATTTTAGTTCCTGCACGAAATCCGCGTCAGACGCACAGAACAGCACAGTCTGCTGGAAATGCTCGAACTGCGCTCCAAACTATTTCCTGCAGGAAGTGAGCAGAACTCATATTAAAGACAAACACGGGGCATCCACTGACCGCGGTGTCCGTGCACCTGCGGCCATGAATAACGCAGGGGCCCTCCGTGCGCGAGACGGAGACGCGTGCAAGTCAACCTGCTGCTGTCGGAGCTCTGGAGTCCATCGTCACACAATTTGTCAGACAAGTGATGCGTTTCTTTCGCAGACGCTCTGAACCGCTCCATCCGACGTGGACAGGCGCGGGCTGGCGCGGGCCCGTGACAGCCATGGCTCCAGTCAGGCGTGATGGAGGCCTGTTAGCGCCGGCGTGGCGTGCAGGATAGACGCAGGAAAATAAATACAAAAAGATTGCTGGTGGTTATTTGTTAAAGTTTGCTTCCAGCACATGAAACAATCCCAAACTGCAGAGATAATGACAAACACATGAGGAGTATTTACTCCCCCTCAACAGGCCCGTCTGATTACACAAATATTACCATTACTGCAATTATTATTATATTTATCACCCGCATTTAAGGCAGAATGCATGGTTTACTCTTGACGCATTAGATAAGCACTGATCAGAACCAAAGTAATAACTTTATAAAACTATTTCTGCCTGTGTGGAAATTCAACTGTGTCAATAACATACGCGATATTTTATTATTTTTTAATTTTTATCAACTGAATGGCGATCATGCCCAGCTGTGTGGTGTCACTTATCAAATAAACACATTGTTGTTATTTTGCAGGGTGTGTACAGTGCGCGCGGATGAGACCTCTGCTCCCTCGCTGCTGACCCTCTGTTGTTTCAGCCACCAGAGACTCCACAGTGGAAACAAGCTGAGCACGTTCCCACCTCGGTAAACGTCCCCTCTGACGCACGAGTGGCCGGGGACCTGGACAGGTGGGGGGGGGGAGAGAGACTCACACACAAAAAAAAATATCGCGTCATTTGAGCAAACACAAACTGTAGGTCTTGTGTTTTACGCACAGCGCGGCCCGTGCAGCTGCAGAGACTTCAGGCCTGGAGATGTTGGTTCAACACAGTCAGCGAGAGTTTCCTCTGCAGTAGCCGGGCACAGCCGAGCTGAGCGCGCGGAGACAAACAGTGAGAAACACCGTGTGTACACTTTGGCCCCTCACGGCAGCCCGGTGGTTTCCAACAATATTCCAAACTGCGCTGTTTGATGTTTACATGCACGCGGATCCCTGCAGGTCGCTGGGAGATGCAGGTCAGTCATGCAGCGTGGCCCTTAAAAAAACACATACACAGAAAATATGACACGAGAAAACCCAAAGCATGTGTCAGACCAGGGGAGAGAGAGAGAGAGAGAAGGCGCAAAGTTATGGTGTGTGTTTGTTTCTCTAGTCGGGAAGCAACAAATCTTTCTTATTGCCTGCAAATGGGGGGTTTCTGCGCAGCCGGGCCATGTGTGCAGGGGCAGTAAAGGAAAGGAATAATTCCTTTCTGAGATATTCCTCTGCTAGCTGTGAGCCTCGCGTGTAATTATGTAAAGGTTGGAAGCTAAAGGGCAATTCATTTATCATACACGAGCTCCGGGAATGGCCCTATCCGAAACGCTGGCTGTGCGTAATTTGGCACAAAAGTGGGGGAAACGTTTTGGCCTGATGTCCGCGGACATGTCAGCATGCAAATCAAATTATTTTGCTGTCTGAAAGGGAAAAAGATAAAGCCGTTGGATTAAAGCAGCTAAGAGGGGAATGTTCGTTTCACTCAGGTCAGAATAAATCAAAACTTTAAACTGAGACCCGAGTTAAATCTGACGTTTTGACTCTGTCATTTATTTTTCAACAAGGCAGGAATCTTTTCAGAGGTGAAACATGTCCGGGTTGTTTTCGCCTCATTCTCAGCAAACCATCGATGGTGGGTGGATTTAATTCTGCTGGTGTGGGAGAGTTGATGCGTAAAAAATAGACGAGCGACAAACAGTAAAAAGGAGCGTAGTGGTCATGTGCACAATCAACACAAACCGGCCGGTTCCAGTATTTAACAGCAGTCAGTCACTCTCCTTCCTTTCCCTAATTGATGCCATTTAAAAAAAGTTTGGGGGGGCTTTCCGCTCCACTGCCCTTCACCCCAAGTTAGCGTGTCCACCTTTTAGTTTTCACAGCAGAGGTTGGCAATGCTTTTGTTTTGAAAAGGATTCATCTTTGTTGCTCAAACACGACGGTTAATTTAATTGATGGAAGCTTAAACGGGTGGGTTCAATGTGAACAACTTTGCGCCTTTCTGGAAATCAGACTAGTTTCCACTTGGTGTTGCTCTGCAATGTTGTTTTGCGCATTTCTTTATTAAGACTCACGTCCAAGTTTGAAAGATCCAGGTCTAATCCAAAATGTGGATATGGCTTTATACTCACCGCGTGTCTGAATAACAAACGCATTCATGGTGGTATGTCCCAGGCTTTGCTCTCTGATGGGACAGGGCTCAGCGAGGAGGAGGACTTGGGGAGGGGAGGGAGGGCGGCGGGGTGTCTCCGTGAACTTGTCATGTCAAACTTCTGGACCAATGGGGAGGCAGCTCCGCGTAATCCCGAACGTCTATCGGCGAGCGGAGCCAATCGGCGGGGGGAGAAGAGCTGGAGGTCCAGCCTCCTGATTTCAACAGATTGAAATGTAAGCCTGTCTCCAGCGCCGTCAGGAAACAGACCGAGAATTTTGTCCCCCTTGTTCCTTATCGCACAAGAACATTTTCGTGGACGCGGCTCTGGACGGTGGACACGCTGGACGCGGAGCAGGACCCACGCAGGAGGCACAAACCGGACACCGTGTTCTTCGTTTGCGGTTTTAACACCATGGGTGAGTTCAGGGTTGGATCGTGGGGTTTTTTTTCCTGATAAAGGGATGCAGCGAGTTGTACAACGTCCCGCAGCAAGGTGGGGGACACACGGCGAGGCGCTGTCTGTCCAAGGTGTTTTGACGGATCGCTTTAGGTGTTGATCCACAGGGGCGGAATTAGCAGACGGAAACATTCCGTGTGCCAGTTGCGCACGGACGACAGGACATCCGTGTGGAGCTAAGCGTGTCTGTCAACTTCAGAGGACAAAACAGCATTAGGCTGCAAACACACAAACACAGGTTGGTTTAGGCGTAAAGATGTTTCTGATGAACTTATTAAAAAAAACAAACAAAAAAAAAAAACAGAATACGCACCTTTGCGCAGTGAACTGGCTCTGCATTTCTTGGGTTAGACAGTGGGTTTAGAAATGGCACAAAAAGCATTGCATAAGGGTTTAACACCTAATTTATTTGACGCTATATAATTATATTAATTGGAAAACGACCCTGAGAATGGGGGTTTTCGCCGGGTTATTACATCTGTGCTGGGCCTCGGTTCAGTGGCTCAACCTCTCATTCGTCTGCTCCGGTGTGTGTTTGATTTTGACCCCAGAGCCAGCCTTCGGCGAGGTGAACCAGCTCGGCGGCGTGTTCGTGAACGGCAGGCCGCTCCCCAACGCCATCCGGCTCCGGATCGTCGAGCTGGCCCAGCTCGGGATTCGACCCTGTGACATTAGCCGGCAGCTGCGCGTCTCCCACGGCTGCGTCAGCAAGATCCTGGCCCGCTACAACGAGACCGGCTCCATCCTCCCGGGGGCCATCGGGGGCAGCAAGCCCCGGGTCACCACCCCCACCGTGGTCAAGCACATACGGACATACAAGCAGAGGGACCCGGGGATTTTTGCCTGGGAGATCCGGGACAGGCTACTCGCCGACGGGGTTTGCGATAAGTTCAACCTCCCCTCCGTCAGCTCCATCAGTCGGATCCTGCGCAACAAGATCGGGAATCTGTCCCAGCAGAGTCCCTACGAGTCCGGCAAGCAGCCACCGCATCCACCGCCACAGCCAACGTTACCCTACAACCACTTATACTCATACCCGAGCTCCAAAGTGCCCACTCCCCCTGGCATGCCCACCCTCCCCGGACACATGGCCATGCACAGGATATGGCCCTCCTCGCACTCTGTGACAGATATTCTGGGGATACGGTCTATCACAGAGCAACAAAGTAAGCATGGCTGCATGGAGGGCGGTTACTGGTGATTGCTGCGCTGCGTTTATCCAGCGTGTCAAGGGGGGTTTACGCACAAGAGCGTCCGTGCGTGTGTGTGCGTCTGAGGGACAGGGGGCTTTCATTTCGACTCTGATTGTTTAGTAGCACCACGAGCGGGAGCCCTCGGGCCTCTGAGGAGGTCCGACCCGCAGCTACACGCTGGTCTCATGCGCCACTGACTGCGTCATTCTCGCGCTTTATGTTTCTGCATTTTTACGCCACGTCGTTTCTGTGCAAACTCAACCTCAAGCCCGAAGTGCAACCGCCCGAAAAGACGCGTAGGTTGTGCTCCCAAGTGACGTGCATGTAGGCACGCCATCCCGTGGCACACAGGCCTGGGCTTTGAAACAGATGGTCCGGGCCGCTCGCAGCAACGATTAAGAGGCGGATGTGGAATATTGGATGAAGTGTGCAGAATGTTCGCCACGACTCGGCTCTGTGCGCGTTAAGACACATATGCGGCTGCAGCCGGCGTGTTTGTGTCGTCGTTCATGTGTCACATGCAGGTAGAGGCCCTGATAACTTTGACTTGCGCTCCACAAAGACCACGACTGTTTTGGAAACAGTGAAACAGGATCCGGCATAAATCAGTGTTAATGGGCGGCTCGGTGTTGTGAGGGATCGAGTCTGTGGGAGCTCGGTGTGCAGAGGCAGGAGGGGAAGCGCTGTCAGGCCGCTGTCAGGGGCCAGCAGGGCGGCCGTGCACAAACACGCCCCGGCTCCTCTGCGCTCCGAGCCCGCTGCGAATAACTCGCCGTGCACGGAGAAGTGCACGAGACGGAGGCGAGGGGAGGACCGTGTTTTTAGAAAGTGTAGCTTCATAAACAATTCATGCATTTCTAAATTATTTGCAGATGTTTGTGGCAGGTTTCTGAATGCGGGGCTAAAGGCTTTTAGAGTCGATTTAAAACGCAGCAAATTGTTGAAAATATTAAAGACATTTGCGTTAAACTGCAGGAAAATCTGAAGATATTTTCAGCCTTAATTCTGTAAATTATTTATAGATTTACGCATCTTAATTGACGTGCTTGGGCCACACACCCTGTCCAGTCAGAGTAAAATAATTTGTATTAATTCAACACAATGCATCAAACACACACTTATAAGAATTGCAGGATCAAATTTACATATTTCTATATTTTAGACAAATGCTCTTTAACGAGATACATCCTCGTTGGGCTTTGTTTCCCGGTGCAAACGCTGAGGATCATGGGAGATATAAAAATCTAATACGCACGAATAATGGCGGTGAAGGTAAATGGGATTCTACTGAAACGTTGAGGCCCCACATCCACCAGAGAGGTTCTACTTTTATCAGTGTTAGAGCTGAGCCTTGATCGGATGCACAGGACGAATCAAAACAAATATTTCCATTCAGCACAAACACATTATCTTAAGGCTAAAGAGAAACACATGGCGCCTTGTTGCACCTTCTCTACAATTGTTCCGGCTAAACGTCATCAAATCAATTAAATGTTTTAGAGATGAGTTAAAATCTCTTAAATTTACATGAAAGGCATATAATCCGACTTCCAGGCGACGGGACAAAAACAATCCAAAACAAATCTACAAACCAGAATATTGAAATTTGGAATTTCACATTTTTGTTCAACTAATCAGGACCAGGGCAGGGTTATAAAAATAAAAGCCGGGCGCATTTGAAATCCCACTGACACATGAGCTAGTATTTGGTGAACTGACAACTGAATGAGCCTCAGTGCTGCATGTCTCCGGGTTTATTGTGTCTCAGGCAGCCTGGGTAATCCGGGCCTGATGTTTGTGTGCGAAGCAGAGACTTGTTGTATTTTTCCCTCTACTCTTCATCTTTAAAGCAAAGAACCCTCCCCTCTGACTCCTCTTCTCTTCTGCCCCTCCAGTTAGTGACAGTCCATCCTTTCCCTGCGCCAAACTAGAAGAATGGGCCGCAATAAACAGGACTAATTTCCCAGCAGCCACCTCTCCACTAGTCAATGGCGCGGATAAACCGCTTTTAGACGCGAAATACACGCAGGTAAACAAAGAAGTGAAGTCCTCTCCTCAGATACAGAGGAAGTTAAACCCTCCTGGCGGTGAGGCCACTTATCTAATCCCATTCTTTTTAAATCATATTATTCTGGTTATGACCCGCTGTTTCTGGCTGCACCTTATTTTTCTATTCTGGCTTCCTAAGGTGCAGCCACTTCCTGCTGGTGCTGCTGAGTGGTCAGTGCTTTTTATGAATCTTCACAGTTTCAATTATTAAATCAAAATTAGGAGCTGAAAGAGGTTTGGACAACAGACACAGTTTCTACTGATTTTTTTTTCTGGGCTCTTGAAATCAGCTGCGACTGTGACTTCACTCAAACTGAACATTTACACAGCTTTCATTTCCCTGTTCAATTATTCTAATGAGAAATTTTAAATATTTAGGGTTGAACGTTTGAGCCGAGATATTTAACTTTTTAATTTAAAAATTGTACGACATAGTAGACGGAGTGGTCTTAAAGGTTTTATTGGGTTTAAATCATATGTAGTGGCCTGAGACATAATCAAAAACAATTTCTCAGAATAAAAACAAGCAATATTAAAATCTAAAATAATTAAAGCCTCAATGACAAATTGTCACATTTACGATCATTTGAAAGAAAAACGGCATTTCATAGTACTTAACGTTGAGGACTAAAAATAGTTTTAATAATAGTTTATAATGTTTAAGTGTGTTTTTCTATTAAAAACTAAACGTCTCTTTAAAAGCTTTGCGTTTTTACTGCCCAGTGATTTTGTTCTCTTACATTTAGCAACGTGCGATTGTCATTGGATTAAAAAAAAAAAAAAAAAACAGATTTATATTTGGTCTGTTCTACCAGCAGCGTCACAGAAAAACCAGTGACCCTTGAACGCCTCTTAGGGACAGTGACTGGTGAGGCGGGTTGCGTTGGAGCAGGAGATCGAGGATAAACTCATCCTGATAAATAGATCTCATCCGTTGAAACAGCACGCGCTCAAACACCGGACTGAAAGTGACATTAGCGTCTAAATTAAAAATCAGATTTAAACGTGTCACCGTTTAAAAACTATTGTGTCAGGTTCAGATTTTAATAATTGCCTCAGAAGGTGACTGGCCGCTGAGTGGATTCATTAGGAGCTGGAGTGAAGAGGCCTCAGTCTGCGTCATGACAGGAGGGGGGGGGGGGGGGGGGGGCCCCCCCCGGGGGGGGGGGGGGGGGGGGCGAGGGGGGGGGGGGGGGGGGGGGGGGGGGGGGGTGTTCGTGTTCGTCAGGAAAACGTAGTTATTATATTACATATGAAATGATATCATCGCTATTTCATGTCAAGATTTGCTGTCGTCATTATTCAGATATTTGGGCATTTAAATTATTTAACTTGAATATATAGGGTTTAGTTTTAATTTGGATGGTGATTTTTTTTATTAATTTATTAAACTCTGATTTAAAAGTGAGCTGTAACATATTATAAACAAATAGATCTAAATCTTAAATAAAATATACATTTTAAAATGTATGAGGTTATTGGAAATACAATCTATACTTTTGGTCAGGTAATATTTTTTAGATTAATTTCCTTCCACATATTCTGCCAGATGAGGGTTGGTCAGAATAATAGGGACACCTGAACACACACCTGTGAACACACATGATGTTGACTTTGTGTCACTCAGGCGTTGACTCGTCTCTGTGGTCACTTGTGAGGCCGTGAAGTTCATGCAGCAGCAAATTGTTTCAATAGTGCGTATGCAGAGCCTGTGCGCGTGTGTGTGTGTACAGTTGGTTTGTGTATTTAGGCTGCTTGTGTGTGTGTGTGTGTGTCTGTGTGCACTGTGGCTGAATGTGTTGCATGCTGCAATGATCCTCAATGATTCAAATGAAAAATGTGAAACGCAGTAGAGCATTTGATCGCATACGCTGTGGAAGTGAAGACACACAAACAGCCACAAACACCCACCCAGACACCCACAGACACCCGACACACACCCACAGACGTGTGCGCGCACACAGAGAGCCGGTCTCCTCTCCACAGTCGTGCATCACAATCACCACAAATGTCAGTTTGGAGTATCATTTTTTCACATCTCCTTTTTTTTTTTCTGAGCGTCCTCCATGAGAATTAAGTTGGAGGAGCAGAAAAGATGAGAACAGTCGAAAAATAATTCTCAGTAGTCGCAGACCACCCAGGAACAGAAATTCGGCCTCCCTGCTGAAATGCTTTGGTGAATTCCCCAAGTTAAGTCCTGTCGCTGTGCCAGAGAAGCAAAGCCCATTCATGCTTCAAACTCCACGCTCGCCCCGTTCTCTATCATATTTCCCCTCTTCCTGCCCTTTCACTCTCAATCTCTCATGACATCTGTTTTGTGGCGCACCCCCACCCTCCCGACCGCCCTGTCTCCCATCGTCTGGCGTGGCGTATCAGCGTCCACTTTTAGGTAGAAAACAATGCCCCGCTCCCAGACGGGGCGAAATGGTGCATGCATGGTTTTTATACATGTTTAATGTGTTCCAGGGGCACGAGGGCGCATAATTGATCATCCATACTCTCATCAGAATTGGGAAAGCGGGTTTTTTATGTGGTGGCTGTGAAGTTAGAATTCAACCGTCACTTTTCCTTTCACTTTCTACGCAGCTTTTTTCCATTACATGTCAGCTGCTTGTGTTTGTGTGTGTGTGTGTGTCTACCTGGGCTGGGCTCACTAAATAAGTCAAACCTGAAGTCTCAGTAGTTTCTAAACTGGCTGTTGAGTGGCAAATGACTTCCTGTTTTGAAACGAGAAGAGAACCAAGCGATGAAAATGACTAACAGCGATTTCTGCCTCACACCAGGAGGCCACAGAGCCGCTGACCCCCTGACGCCTTCTTACCTCCTTCTCCTTTGTCCCCCTCTTTTCTACCCAGACGCCGAGTGGATTGCCCACAGTGAACAGCTATGTCACAGCGCCCAGCATCCCTCCCTACCACCCTCCCACCCAAGTGTCACCCTACACGGGGTACAGCGCCACCACGTCGGCCTATGTGACCGGAGCCACATGGCAGCCGGCCAGTGGCAGTGCTCTATCTCCCCGCAGCTGTGACATCGCCACACCTCCGGCCTTCAAGAGCACGACAGCCAGCCGTGACGCCATCCACCCGGGCGCCGCCTCGGCGCTGTGAACACGGCTGACTGATGGGGGAGAGCGGGTGGGGTGAGGGAGTGGTGCGAGAGACACGGCGAGGACAGTGAAGACATCACGTCTGTCTCGTGTGGCTACATTTCAATCTCACTGCCTCCTGCGTGCGAGGGCCCAGGGGGCCCCAGGACCCACGTTGGCGCCGCCCTCCCTCGCGATGCTCGTCGCTGCCTCACACAGTCAGACCAAAGACAGGAGGAATAGACATTCTGTCCATTGTAACGTGTGTGAAAGAACTGGCAGGGCAGGTGTACTGAAGGACTGATGCATGACTGCTTCTCCTCCATCCATCAACACAACCCCTCTCAGATTCTTTACCGCGTTCTTCTGCTGCAAATGTCTTTGGGCCAAATGGGGTAATGTATAACTTCAAGAGAAAGCAATCAAAGAAGAGGGGGAAAACTTTGCATTAGCGTTTTTCAGGGTGCTTATTATCTGCTCTTGTTTTGTGTTTGTATGCTTTTTGTTGTTGTTCATGTTTTTGATAAAAGTAACTGTCCTATGGTGCATTGTTTCCCCACTTCTCTAAAAAAACAAGTTGCCTAAGCTCCAGAGAGAAGTTTATTTATTAGAAAAAGGTACGCTGAATGAAGTGCAATTCGCCTTTCAGACAGAACGGGAATCTCCACGCATGCTTAGACAAATTGGCCTTGGTCTGATGTCGAGTCGAGAGAGTTAACGATTGAAAAATGTTGCACAATGAAATTGAATGTATCTTATTAAATTGTTTGGCTGTTATTGGTGACGTTGATGTCTTGGAGGGAAATCCTGAGCATGTTTCATTCCGAGTGCATTATTCATCTTTCCCCTTCCTCCATCTGGCAGAGCAGGGAGGCTAAATCAAGGGGATGGCAGCACGAGCAGGAAACTGCTTTTCATAAAACAAAAAGAGCATGCTCATGCTAGGCCTGCATTTTCTATTACTAGGTTTCATGGCTCACTAGAAAATATCATCAGACGCGCACATAGGCACGCACACACACACACACACACACACACACACACACACAGTCACCATGTAAAGCAAATGCCAAAATATTTTGGACGCTGAAATAACATAAATGAAATAACGTTCTGTAGGCCTATTCATTGAAAGTAATATTCTTTAAGATAAGTGAGGGAAGAATGAATAGTTTAAACAAATATAATTTAATTCTATTTAATTATTTTACTGGAGTTTACTGGACGACAAAACTAAAGCTTCAGCAGAACAGAACTAAATGTATTTAATTAGTCTGTGGTGTGTAGTAAAGAAGTGCGGCAGCAACAGAAGCTTAAATGAAATGGAAATATATAATGCATATACATTCTCTGGCATTTTCCAAATTAAATAAATATAAAACATCTTTGCATCAACAAAAGAGACTAGGAATGTGAATGGGTCTGCAGTTAATATAAAAGTGGCTAACCTTGAAATCCATATTGCATAATTGCAAATGTCCTCCGTCACGCACGTTAATTTCTAATAATTTCAACCACTTTTTAACTTTAACGTTTTGATTTAGTTCTGTGCGAGACGCTGTAAATTTGAACGTCACGATGTGCGGAGGACTCCCCGACTCCGGGGCTGAGGCGGAGTCCGTGTGCACTCAGAGCCCTGACACTCATTGTTCTGTACTCTCCAAGGTCATCAGACATGTGACCCAAGCACAAACCTTCGGCAGCCACAAAACAAAAAAAAACAAAAAAAAAAAAGAGCCGAACACGGTCGCCAGGGTTCAACTCAACATGTTCATTAAAAAAGAAGGAAAAAGAAAAGCGCCCAAATGACATGTTTGTGAAATGATGCAAAAATACTTTCAGAAAGTTTCAGGGGGGAAAAGTAGCGTAATAAATTCTGAGTGAGCGCGGCACGGCTGCGGTGAGCAGAGATTTAAACGCACCGCGGTGCAGCAGCGATGTAAAGTAATGGATTGATAACTTGATAAATGTTGCTCACAGCTTTACCTGCGGCCGAAAGCCGAGGAGGCTGCTTTAGTTCAGGCCCCACGTTTCCATTCGTCCTGTTGTTACAACATAAACAGCCCCTCCGTGTGACAGTGTCAACAGTCCTCCCTGAGCGAGGGCTGATTTGACTTGGAAACCAGTGTTCCCCGCATCCAGTGGTCACGGACCGTTGCTCAGGGATCGTAGTGTTTCTTTGACCGTATGTGAACCACATCACAGGGACGTGATGATTGAACATTTGCTGTACCAGCCAGCCCTCACGGCCTCCCCTCAACCATCCTCAATCCATCACCAACTGCAAATGATAGTTAACTCTCCGAGTGGCATGAAAAAGTCGTAACATGCTCCGCGTTTTTTTTCGTTACCTCAGCCTACAAACAGCAACTTTTCCTTTCAACTACGCTACATGAACTGAGCGCAGCCTTGTTAGCCTCCTCTGACTCACAACAAAATTAAAATGTGGTCGTCTTAATTGACACCAGTATTTAAAAAATAGGAACAGCGTGTTTTTCGAGACAGGAGGAACAGTTTCAAAAAAGTCTAATAAGCCCTTGTTGTTGTAGTCTAATGTTGGTCAGCTTTGTGGGAGCGAGGTCTAAAAAGGCTTTGTTTTAAAAATAGGGGCAGGCACGTGTTTATAATTAATTATGTTGAGTCTGACTTCAGTGTCATATGGTTATCTTTACTTTCCCACATGCAATCAGAAACAAGACAGCCATTTGCAAAGTAACACAGTGCAGAGTAGGTAACGCCGGGCGAGCACAGCACTTCGTGTGTGTTTCTGCTCAGCGCACGGTTTTAAAAGAAGCTGACAACAGCCAGAATGTTTTCTTAATGCCTTAAAACAGCACTGTTGTGCAGACAGGTGAGTAAAACCTCTCAGAGAGAGGGAGAAAAAAAAACTCAGCTGTGGTTGGAAAATCAGAACATGCCTGGTTCTGTGTCTTTGGTGAGTACACATGTGGCTCAATCACACCAACATGAATTACTGGAAACCTGGAGATTTTAATACAAATATTAATCTTGACCCGTGTGTGCATTGGGAAAGGTGGGCTCAGCCTTGTGGCCCTGTGAGAGTGGAGCCACTGGATTGAGACGTCAAGGGGGAAGATGATGAGGAACATACACGGTAAAGGTGTAGGAGAAGATTGATGATCGCCGAGTGCAGCGAATCCAGGTAAAGGGCGGCTCTCAGCAACACGTGAGGCACGTTACAAGCTGTCAGATCTGAAACAAACACACAGATTCAGCTCTCCATTACAGACAGGACAGGTTCAACGCCTACAATTCCATCAGTCTGTGGGCTGCAGTTGTCTATCACCACAGGCTCCAAGGGCCAAAGGGGGAAAAAAAAAACAAAAAAAAACAGGAGCCGTTCCATTGTGGCAGAGAGAAACTCCCACATTAATGACTACTGTCAAATGCCAACGTGGCTCAGGATACGCTGCTACCAGAGGAGGTGAAGATGAGTGTCTTCAAGAGAAGCCACCCGCCCTGAGGCTGTGCAACAGGTGTGTGTTTGCATGTGTGTGCATATTTGTGTAAGAGATAGACTGGCAAGGCGAGAATGCCAGGAGTATGCATGCGGTAACCTTCACTGTGCCCCCACCCCCTAACCCCGAATCCTGCAGCCACATTTGAATTTCTTAAGCTTGTTGTTTTAGCTTGCACTTAAGCTACGCTCCGGCACCGACTACGCAGCCCGGCCAGAGAAAAGACTGACACTTGGTTGGCCGGGACGACTCCTACAGGCTGACAGGCTCTCAAACAACAAAGTGTTCTGATGGAGGGAAAGACGAAAGAGGAGGAGGGGGGTGGATGAACTGAAGGAAGATGATAAACTTGAATGGATTAGCTGAAGAGCTTCCAAAGAAGACAAACATGGAACAACCCAAAGTGACGGTTACAGGACAGTGACAGACTCAACCCACACCCAACACACAGCCAGGAACCACAGTGAGGAGTTTGTTCCTTGTTTTATTTGTTACCAATACATGCAAGTAACTCTGAACAAATTCTATCCTATTCTAAATTGAGACAGTAAAATTTTTTTTATATTTGTCCAGTTTATAGATGATACATACAAATATCAAGTCATGCAATAAAAGTAGCTACAGGCCTGAACATTAATGTATAAAATTTTCTATACCCATAATATTGTATTGAAGGCACTACTGTGAATATTTGGTTTGTCTGAATATGCACTAAGGCTCAGCATGGAGGCTGTGATCACAGTATACATGTTTGATCTTGCATGTTGGATGTATTTGAGGACATACAGGAATGTATGTGTGCATAGTGAACTGCTGCTGACTTCAAAAGCATTTCCTTCATGAACCGATGTCGGTGTATGAGCCTCCACTGAAGTTCCAGTTTAGTCATATAACATGGGATGATAGATCATCAAGTCCTCCATCGTGGGACATTCTGGTTTCGATCCAGATGGGTGGATCCAGGATTTGATTTTGAAATTTCTTTCACATTGTGAGTGTGATTTATTTATTCATTAAAAATTCAAATTTTAATTTCTGTGTCAGCTTGATTGAGTTTAAGGGGAGTGTTGGCCCTGGTGGAGGTTCTCTACTGCAGACCCTACTAAATATTTCTAAAAAATAAAGCTTGATTTTGATTATTTGGAGTAGTAGTCCATTTGTGGTGAAAAAAAAAAATCAACATGTATTGTGCCTTAAACTGAAAATCATAGAACGTGTGCTTTGATCTGGTTTGACAGGTTTTACTTTAAAATGTGTTTTTCTGGCAGTTTTGAAATGTGGCAGCTGTTTTTAATTTCTGATGAACTAACTTTGGTGAAGCTTCCAAAGCTGCTTTCTAGGACTTGGTTGATTTATGTTTTCATAATAGTGTAGTGTTTTGTACTATATTCTTGGACAAAGAAAAAACATATTTGGTCTCGTTACTGGAGTCAGATAACCTTGTTAGGACTGAGGCACGGTCCATGAGGCACTCGGGTGGTTTGTTCCTTCCTTGTTTTTGTTACCAGTTCCTCTGAAGCCAACCTGACACATATTCATAGACCAGCAGCATCACCGCTCCACCTGAGGCACAACATAACACACTGTCACACACTGGATGGAGGTGACTAAACAGCACAGGGTTTCCAGGTAAACCACATGCTTTTACTACGAAAGGAAAATAGGAAATACAGGGGGAAATAGAGGTGGGAGAATAATATGGCTGTGTTTCTAATCTCAGAATCTATTATTCAAACATGAACCATGTGAACAAGCTCCAACATCTTTAATATGATGGGCTTTGTTATTACCTGGTCCGAGCCTCATTATCTTGGGCACCAACCCCTTGTACAGAGCCAAGTATCTGTAAAACAATAATACAACATTAATTAACATCAACAATATAAAGATGCCAGGATGAGTAGAGGAAGCCTGGAGCAATGGAATACTACAAAGTACTCCTAGTCCAGTACAGTACTTTACTCGACTTTGTAGATTTCATTATATGCCTGAAAGTAACTCTGTTAGTACGATTGATAATCCCACCTTTAACATCTGAAACATTAAATCATGAATGTACATGATTCTGCATAATGAGCACTTTTACTTTTAGTACTGTTGATATATTATTAGGATTTTTCTCTTCTACTTTTACCTCCGATGACAAATTTATGACTTGTACTTTTACTGTCGCTTAGCTGCAAAAGTGGAACAAAATGACTGCATCTTCCACACATTCCTGTCTTATAGAGTGTGCTCGTGTTCTTGCATGTGAATGTGTGTTTAAGCTTCAGAGTGTGGAGGTGAGTTCTTGCCTGGCTGCTCGTCTGTCTGCTGGCCTGCTTCTCTCTCACCCAGTCAGGTACGTAGCTTAAGTCTAAGGGCCAGCACTGGCGAGTACCTGCCCCTTAATGCATTCAAGGTGATCAGTGGCTGCCTGCCCCTGCCTCTGCCTCGTGCTCCCTGTCCTGCTCCCTGCCCCCGCCACTGATGGCGTTAATAAGGCTCGACCCACTTCCTCCCTGGCCCTCTGTCTGATTAGATTGACCTGTGGAGCGCCGCGCGGCTCGTTAGGGTCTGCTTAACGACGTCTCCCATAGGGACCACTAATTAGCTGGGACTGTGTTGTGTTAGAGCAGGGGACTGGATGTGGCGGAGGGGGCACCGTCCACGCCCCCCTGCGACGACAGCGTTTCAGCGCTGTTCCTGCAGCAGCCCCCAAGGCTCCTGCGGCCACTAACTACAAACATCTCGCTGGCCCTTGTCTCGTGGTGCTGCATGGGGGGAAAGTGGAAACGCCTAGGGCAATTGCTAACATAACATAGATCTTTCCTTGAAGCTTCCATTTAGAGCTGTCATTCTCCGAGGCTTGAAAATATGTTAACATTTACTGTACAACTGACAGACTGCAGAAATGTATGATCGCACGTGGGGAACGCAGCCCGGAATCTAACGTCACTTTTCGCTTTCTTCTCATCAGATCACAGCTGTGCATCAAGTTATTCGTTCAGTTCCGCTGTGGGAAACTCAAACTGTACGATAAAGCCCTGCTAACCCGCCGGTCCATTTGTCTTCTGTGACAGCCGGCTTGAAAGATAACCAACTATCAATTGCTAAGAAAACAGACAAAGTGGCTCATTATTTCTTGGATGTAGCAGTGACAGCATTTTCAATTTCATCTTATGGAGTACCCACTTATCACCCCCCCCCGTTCATTTGTTCGTACCCCTCCTCCCGGTACACAAGTGCCATGGTCTGGAAGCAGGTGCGATACTTGATCTCTCCTGGCACAGGCTGCGGCCCTTGGATGCGGCTCTTGGCGACGTCGAAGGGGATGTTCACACATGAGGAGATGGTGCCAGACACAAGGCCGATGGCAAACTTCCTCATGAACTCAAGGGTCGGGTCCTGGAGAAGGGGAGGTGATACGGAATTCAAATAAAGTGATGTATGTGCATTCCACAGTTGGTGTTTCCGGGGTGGGTACCGGGTGTTGCACTTGGTGTCACAAAGCATGGATAAAGAGAAAGTGGAGCAGTAAAGCAGCAGAGGAAAATAAATGCTGATACATTATGCGCATATGTATGTGAGCGAGAGTGAGGAGAGCATGGGCTTGTGCATATGATTGCAAAGCTGGCATGAAAGCCCTGATCATTTTATGGTAGCGGGGGGCAGATTAGTGTTTCCTGACTGTGGCGCAGGGCTCTGATTGGCTGAGCAGAAGCACATGTTCTTCGGGGAGCCAAGACGGAGGATTTATAAACAGGGTTCATGCAGGCAGACTGGGGAGGCATATGGGGACAATTTGGGTAATTGGGCTGTGACTCGGCACAGGGGTATTACTGTACCAAAGAAGCCCAGACTCAGAGAGCTCTGACAGCTAATTGGCCAGGATATTTTTACAAATGACAGCAGCCTCTCTCGTGCAGGCCTTTCTCGAGCGGCCGGACACCCTGAGAGTTGAGGTAAATCAACAGCTAATCCCACTTCTTCTGTTTTTCTCGAGTGGGGAAGGGGGTAACGTACCCGCAGCTTAAGTACACCCATCAAGCCACTTCCTAAGAGCCTTGAGCAAACCTCTCCTCACACATTCAACTTGTGAAAGATGGCAGTGTGCTATCTGCCTCCTTTGCACGATTCTAACGGCGATACAAGAGGAGCCCGAGCTCGGCCGGCCAAATTTGACTACAGATGTATTTGAGCTGCAAGCTCATTGCTGACGTTGCTCCCAAAAAGGGCTTTGGAGAAACGCCACTATCAGCTCAGTCTGTGAGCTGCGGGGGACCACAATATTTATCCTCTGCTGCCTCAACAATGGCGGCTCACAAACAAGATCATTCCATCAACGTACATGCTGAGGAGAGCGCTATTTGAGTCATCTAGCCACATAATTATCTTTCACAGAGGATGACCACTTGGTGCGCTGCGCATCATGCATCACTGGAAAATGTTGAAAATATAGCAGAGCCTGGGCTCCCGCTGTAGCCTTCTTTTGAAAATAGTGCCGTTGTCTGCTTCCCATTAGTTCATTGGAGTTAATCTAATGCTCCAGTTTGTACATGTGGAACTGGCGTATGGGAACGTTTCCATTAAACAAAATTAACTTTTGTTTGGGCCATCAGACCCTGCCGGATGTGTAACCCGAGACTTTGAGGATGTTATGAAGAGCAAATAGACGAGGTATTAGCGAAGCTGATCTTACAAGCTCTGCTCTGATTTTTGCTTCCTCCTCGCCATGCAGTCAGGCGAGCTAATCACACTGTCAAACACTTGCCATTCCCTAATGGCAAGGTGGCTGGACACGTGTGTATCATGTAGCCTGAGGTTAGCTAAAACTTGGTGTAGTCAGGCTTCTAAATTACAAAGCAAAGCTACAGAGTGTGTCTGTCACTTGGCTCAGAGTGTGCATATGTGGGAAATAAGCAAAACAGAGCTGTGGGTCAGAGTGTGATCATAGATTTTGATTGGCGTGTTACCGGGCTGGTAGGAATAGCATCCTTGACATTGAAGTAGAAGCCAAAGTAGATCATGTTGAAAACTCCATGGCGTCCAAGTGTTGATGTTAATCCTTTATTCAGACCCTTCAGTCCAAAGCCGTCCGAATTAATGATGCGCCTGGCTTGAGCAAATGAGGAGGGTTGCTATATTTGAGAGAGTGAATTCAGAAGGAAGACATGTCAAAGGCTGACGTAAAAACCACTGGGCCTCTCGAGAAATGTGCACATGACCAACACTTAAAGAGTCAAAGTAGTGTTTTATTTCTATCAACCTCTTTGAACGAATCTCTGTTGGCCTGGAGACTGACTTTCACCACCTCGAACGGATTGACGACAACAGCCTCAGTCAAGCCTGCGCCAAGCCCTGCTGCAGACAGCGCCTGTGGAGAGGATGGACATGATTTAGAACTGAGAATGCGGGGATAATATTTGGGCAGAGAGAAAAGCACAATAGACAACGAGGACAGCTGCCAATACGCTCAGGCTGCGTCAGCGCAGCGCTGAATTGTAGTTTTGTTTTTGGAAACTTGTTCCTCAAGTCTCCTCGTCGCGTCTTAAGTGGACGTGGTTGTCAGGGCTGTCATTGTCGTCACATGTCTGAAGACACAGATGGCAGCTGTGTTTGTTATCATTTGCAAAAAACGTCAGATGACAGACAAGAGGGTGAACAAAAGAAAAAGAAAAAAGAAGAATGTGAGAAAACAAGTAAGACATTTAAGACTCATCATTACAAAGGAGGATAATTACCATATTCTGATTATAAACATTAACCTTCTAATAATGAAAGCAAATAATGAATCCATTTAAGAAAATAGGACAAGATGGTAACAGTATGACATGTTATAAAAACACCAGCTATTTATAAATCTGTATCCCTGACAAGTAATTAACAGTGGATGTCGCAACACTACATGTTTTTCCATTGGGTGCGCGTGCGCGTGCATGCGTGCTCACAGAGAAGCGTAATGGGAACATGTCAAGAACGTGTCTATAGCTCATTACTCTTCCTGCCTCTTTATCCTGCTGTCAGAGCCCCGGGACCCATCCTCTCAGACAGGCCTGGTGATGTTTACACAGCCAGCAAGCCACGTTTTAATTCCTTATTTGTGTTATTACTGTGTGTGTCCTCATTAATCAGAGTGAAGGCATTCAGCTGCAGCTGAGAGGGAGAGAGAGAGGGAAGGAGAGAAGGAGAGACAGACATTCTTAACCGATATACTTGCACTAATTGTCAGATGAGAGGAAAATGGAGCTACTTGAAGATAGTGAGAAGAAAGCGGAAGAGGAAGAAGAAGAGGAAGAAGAGAACTTGATGGATGGGACAGGTAAACATTTCTCCCCCAGTGGCTGAAAAAACAAGCCACAAAAATGCGTTGTGCTGGGACGGCCCCGACGCTTAGTTGCAGGTATGCCATCCATCATGGCTGACACTTGGCTGCCACCTGAATAGGTGGTGTGTGATGACTGCACCTCAGCAACACAAATCTGTCCATCTTAAAGCTCTGAGTCAGTGTAACAGAAACCAGAGTAGTCTAGAAGGATGGAAGTACTTGAATGTTCACGATGTACCGGCCGACAGTTTGCTAGGACTGAGCATTACTTTGGTTTTATGTTAGCTGAGTCGATTCAGTGAAACACATCAATGTACTAAGAGGAGGTTTAACACGAGAATACAAGTGCTGGAAGGGTACAGACACTGACAGAGGTATGTGTACTACAAGAGTGCCATTCTATTTTTAGAATCCTGCAAATTCCACTCAGCTAATTTAAGTTGAAGTTGACTTTTATTAAACCATCTGTGATTCACGTCATCCGTGACGCTGTCACATTAACTTAACACAAAGTGTTATTCTTATCCAAGCCTTCTTTATTTAATCCCCCTTTTGATAAATATTATTTTTAACATTTCTAAAGTAAGACGGTCGTCGCCTCAGGTAGTTCAGTTGTCTTAATGTCAATTTTGGATTTAACAAAATCATAAAGTCCCAAAGAAAAGTCTCACTGGGTGTAACAAAAAATGTAAGATGACTAACACATTCTCCAAAAGCACGGTTGCATTAACTGCATTTGTACATGAACCAGGAGTATAAACCATGTTGACAGGAACGCTTACATTAACATTAATTAATTTGGCTGGTTAAATTATTCTTGGCATTTGTCTTTGTCTTGTCCGTCTATGAAATGTTTTTTGAACATTTTTCCTGGCTCAGGAAGAGTGCATGCTTATGTGTGTGTGCGTGTAGGAGTGCATGCGTGTTCTGCAGGTGAACTTGTATTCAAATGTTCCTTTGAATAAAACTCACCAGACCAGGAGACAGAGGAGTCAAATTCAGCAACTTCTTGTATTGTTCAAAAGTGAAAAACTGCAGAGGAAAGTAATGAATGAGGTGTCAGAGTCACAGTTCATTCACAAATTTGACTTCCTAGCACACAAACACACCAACATTTACAAAAGAAAATCAGCTACCACAGAAACCCTCAACTTTGGTGAGGACATTATCAAGTGGACAAACACGTGAAATAAAAAAGAGACACATCCGCTGATTTGTTCATCTGAGCTAAGGCCAAAATACCAGCAGAGGTGTTTTAATCGAGGCTTTAATTCGCTTTAATTCTTTGCCCCAGACATTTCTCACCGTCAGCCAGCTTTGTTCGCTGTGTGAGTGATTACCCCATCTTCTCAGTGTGAGTGCTTATTAGTTCACACATCCTCGTCTCCAGCATCTCATTACCGCGAAGCTCTGCACCAGGCATTGAGCCTCCTCTGTGCCCAACCTCCCCTTATCTCACCATTGCACATTCTGGTCATGTGTCTGATATATGCACACAAAGACTGAGCTTGGTCTTGCTGCAAATGGTTGTTACTTTATCTCACCTTGACTGCTCTCTTTGGTGTCTCAGCCACAATTGGAGGCAGGATTCCCTTGTAGAAGCCAAAGATGCTGTGGGAAGAAAACAAGTCTTATTTGTTGACTGTATGTGATATTCTAAGCAAACAGGATGTAATCAAGAACTAAAACCATTTGTCAGTCATTTGGGTTTGACTTGATTGAGAGAAAATGTATCAGCAAGATTGGCAGAAAAATGTCAAATGTGGTGATGACATAACAACACCATTAGAGTCAACGGCACCCTCTCCAATAGCGATCATACACTTAGATCAAAACATTTCTAAAACTGAATGTTGTTCGCTTTAATGAGCAGATACCACAAACCGTAACATCTGTATAGTGTTGGCATATAATTAAAGTAATGCAGATGTATTTCCCACAATTTATTACACAACAAAAGCAAGTTTGTAATTGTAGATACTGAGAGCAGCCTGGAACTGCCTGGAAAAACAATCTGACTATCTCTCGCAAGTCATTCAATGGAAAATGTTCACCACAAATGATAAGTAGCCATAATAATTTGTAGTAAAGGGAATTTAGAAATGCACTTTCATAATGTTGGAGCATTTACATGGAGATTACAGTCGAAGCAGTGGCCAACATGTCCTGATTTTAGTTCTTGGAATATGTCAAGTTCCAAAAAGATGGAGCCAGGATGCACCAGTTCAACTACTTCTGTCCTGATGATGACGTGGGTTTGGGGTATTGGCTGAGAAGTGATCTGATACCAGTGTTGAATAGCAATAATAATGTGCGCAGTATATTTCTAAGCTTTACACAAACATTGCACAAACTCAACATTATTGTTTGAGTTATTTTTCCAGACCTAACAAAAGTCCTTGAAAAAGAGAAAACAGAAGAGTAATAGTGGTTGAGAGTGGCTCAACCTGCCACGACTGTACGAGTGTTGTAGTAGTATGTTTTCTGTTTTGCAAAGGCAGCATAAAGCATGTTTCGTATACATAGAGAAGTGCATACATATGCATTTCCCTCATTCTTCAATTAAGTGAAAACATGGGTAGAATAGGTCACGGTTTTGAACTTGTGTAGTTGATACTAACAGTACTTCAAGTTGTCAATCATAGAACATTACACAGGTCATTAAAAATTCTGTAACTAAATATTAGCTACTATGAAGTACTCTTACTCATACTCTGTATACAGACAATAAAAATGAACATCCCTGCACTAATTCCAATCACACATATACTTGTCTGCAGTTCTGATGGTAGAACAATAAACCAGATGCTAGCAGGGGTGTTCCTCTTAAAGCTTTGGAGATGTCCAAGTTGATTTGGGAAAAAGCATCTGTCAAGTTGGTCAATGTAAGGTTGGTTCAGGTGAAGCTATCAGACTTAAAGCATGAAGTGGAAACCTGACACAGAATCAAATCAGGCAGTTCTCTACTGCCAACAATCAGCCATAATACAGCAGCTCTTCAACTTGCTTGCAGCTGACAGAGAGAAAGAACATTTCAGTGAGAGCATATTGATATCATACACACTTCGTTGGACAGACAGGACAACGTGGCGTGACCGACTGCATCCTGTGAACAGTGGCTGTAGCTCTGTTGTGGCAACATTGTCTACAAGTCAACAGAGATGATCTTGGTTGATTGTGTCCAAGTGAAAATATTTTGGCTGCTGGCTTCTTACAATTCTACTGAATATAACTTGAGGAGGACAGGCCACTACATGCACAGAATCCAAAAACTAGGCCGCCATCCAAAAACTGCAGTGAACCACAGCTAATTATCAAGACACTTGTCATCAAGTGACAGAGCTTTCCAAAAGCAACGGCCCACTACCTATACTTCTTGTAATATCAAAAATTATACATAAATGCTTGTTCTGATCATTTTCTTCTGCTTGAGGCTTTTAAATCATTTAAAAACACCATTAATTATTACTATGAAAGTGTCAATAAATAAAAACAAAAGAGATCTAACAATACTTGACTACAAAAAAAATCCAATCAGTGAGGAAGTTATACATGAAGAACTATTTGTACATTATTTTTTGATTGTGTCATCTACGATGCAGAAAAACTACTTCCCCTTCATAATAATTCTACTTCACGTCTTCAATCAGCAACGAGTGAACAGGAAAGACTGAGGTCATCAGAGACGTCCGCATTGCCAACAATCAGCTAACGAAGAGCAACTTTTTTTGACTTAAAGTTGCTTGCAGGTGACAGAGAAAAAGGAAATATACAGGAGTGACTGACACTATAAATAAAGGGGAGGTGTGAACGACTGTATCCTGTGAACAGCGGCACCAGCGCTGTTGTGGCAACATTCGCTACAAGTCAACAGAGATGTTTTTGGATGATTGAGTCTGAGGGTAAATATTTACGTTGCAGGCTTCTCAGTACAACCTGAGGATTACTGACCAGAATCCAACCCCTAAAAAGTCTCACTGTGAACCACAACTTAGCGTCATACGATTAAAGCAACACCATGAGTTACATGAGTGATAAAAGAAATGGAGGTGGGGGGGGGATTCCTTCTGCTGTTTGTTCTAACAATTCATTTCAGGACGGAAGGCCCTTCCCTCTGCTCTCTGGGTCCATGCAAATAGTGGCTGTGGATTTCCCGGGTGTGGTCAAGCTGCAGGTGAAGATAGAGAGGGGTACATTTGTTACAGAACAAATATGGCTTCTTGTGAGTGGTGATTATTTGAATTCTAATTTGATTCCCAATGTAAAATACGCACTAAGTCCCCTTTTGGCTTTCCTAAACAAATGTCCTGCTGACCATGGGGAGGAGGAGATGGGTGTTTGTATGCACTTCTGTCTGCAATTTGTCCTTCATTTCCATAAACCTTTCCTATTTTAACAGCCTCCCATCCATTCTGGGGAAGAGGAGTAGCACTGAAACAACCACACATTTACAAATAAACTTTCCTGAACTGGGAAAATTCATAGAAGCCTAAAGTAACATTTATATTTACATAATCAGTAGAGAATGATTGCCCTCAGTAGAGATGAGAGTGATTTTTCATAGTTGTGCCCTGAGAAATACGAGCCGACCCAGGAACTTTACAACATGTAAACAACCGGCATGCTTCACCTACAAATATTTCCACTTTCCCCGCGTCGACCTTGTCAATGAGAGGGACAAAGAAGCAGAATTATCATTGCCAGGATTCACTGGATTACACACTGTGTCTGTACTTTACAGGCCAGGGCTATAAAAATTAATTTCCTGATTCAAATCCTTCTTCAATGGAGTGGTCCAATATCAATTCATAAAATCCTGAGATGGATTTTTTAAAATATATTCCTTTTACAGTATAAAGCCTTCTCCTGTGAATGTGTGAAGCTTGAACCCCGTTAGTCTCGCGTTGTCAGATCTCGTTGAGCGGGAAAGCCTGGCCACGCGAGAGACATAAAACACGGTGCTCCACTGAAGGCGCCGCCAGGCCTCGGGGTAGATGTCTGGTTGTATTTCAGATTTTAAAACTATGACGACAATGAGGAGCTGGACAAAAGCAAAGCCATGTGTAAAAAACAATTGAGTAAAACTATTACAGACCAAGTACACCATTATGATATCCTCATATTAATCTACTGCACTGTATTCTCTTGGAATGTTTTTACTCTACTTCATATACATACGCACATTTTCTCACAGTAATCACAGGGCGCCAACTACACTGCTGACTGCTGTTTTTAATCTGCTCCTTAATGATTATTTATTCAGCCAATCATTTTTAATGTGTTTTCTACATACATGCACACCAGTAGACATATGCAGCCACCATCTTCTTCTGTTTAAATGTCATCATATGACATTTAGGGATATAAATTATTAAATGTTTTTGGTTATACAAGAGGATTAATACTACTCTCATGTCTGTACAGTGTATATACATCAACCCAACACCTAACTGAACACACTGGAAATTAGTGGGGAAAAAACTAGCTCAGTCCAAAAACAGCAAAGTCCCCCTCCCTTCACCTCAGGAGCTCACTAATTAACAAGGTGTGACTTGGACCAAAAACTGATATGTAAAACGACATATAGCTCTGGGTATAAAAGTAAATAAACAACCTTCCAAAAATATCAAACTACCCCTTAAAGCTGCCAGCTGCTTCACACAAACCATGCCTCCTTCTCTGTACAAAAACATATGTAATCTGGTGGACACGCTTATCTGTACTTCTTCATACTTCTCTGGATGTATATATTTTTTGCATGGGTGGTCCCAGCTGGAGTCAGCCCCAAACACCCCACCAATCCTGCACTGTTAGTTCCAGGCTTTACTCAGAGATCTATTGTAAGGAGTCTCCGCTGTAACGCATGGACCCTGCTAATAATTCTGTGACCATGCTTTGGGTCCCGACCCAGTGTCTGGATACCACACTGGTAAAGAATGCTTGAGAATAGAGTCTTTTTGTTTGCCTCCAGACGGAAACACTTAGCACATGCTCATTCTGCTGCACCCACATGCAAGGGGAAAAAAAAGGAGTGTGGCCTGTGAGGCAATACGCAACCTTGTGTTGGTGAACGTAGTTCACACTGTCACACACTTATGAGCACAGCTACAGGATGTTATGTCAGAACAACCAAATGTTAAAATTTTGGCAATTAGTTGGATAAACATTGTGCAAAATGGATATTGTTTCGATATAAAAAGTGAAGACTGAAGGTCAAGTTATTGTGTCCCGGCTACAAAGTGACAAATAGATGGAGTCACATGCACACATTTCCATGTCTTTCCTCAGTTTAATCACCGGGCTCGAACTGAGAGCTCAGGTTTCCTCCCTCATCGCCTCAGACAGAGTGAGGCCTGGTGTTAGCTCAGCCCTACCACGAGCTGAAGGGAAATGTTTATTTTTAATAATAATTCTAGAACAGCAGGGCCTGACACTATTTGTATAAATTATAACTAAGTGGTCTGGCCTGGAGGTAAAACTCAATGTGCTACTGGGGAGTGATTACAGCCTTAAAAAATATACTGTTAGTGATAATAGGCTGACGCAAAATGAATCTCCCGTCTGTGGCAAGTGGCTGACACACAGCTCTGTTGCATGAACTAACAGGCAAATATCCCTCATATCTGATCGTGTTGATGTTGTGTAGTTAAGCCCCCATTTCATTCAGAGACTTCTGTGGAAATTCATGAACAACACCTCCCTAGAGACACTCCCAAAAAGCATGCAGGCACACAGGCATTCGATTTCACGGCAAGTGTATGTGGGGTGAAAAGGGCAGAGCTACTGTAGCAGGATGTCTGTTGAACTACAGCCAACAGAGGATTTCCAACTGTCACGGGCTGGCCTCTCACCGTGCGCTTGCTCACACCTCCCAGCAGATCAACTTTATATCCGCTGTAAAGCTGTCGACTCGCCGTAAACAGAGCGAGTGGCAACCACTTTCTTGTACGCCTGCACTGTCTCACAGAGCTGTCACGAGGCAGGCAGAGGAGGAGGGAGTGTGGCTGGATCACTGTCTTGAGCTGGTAGTGAAAGTTATAGCATACAGCGATAACAGCTCTGCTCTCATCCAATGTGAGGTACAATGAGTCATAAGGTACTTTCAGAGGCGTGTTGGAGGATATCGACAGCCAACACCTTACCACCATATCATGGGCTGGACACTCCAATTAATGTTAATTTAACCTTTTCTTTATATTCTTTTCTTTATTTAATTTCTCATATAAACAATAATCTTTTGGCCAAATGAGGAAGGAAGGAGAAATGATTTCTTCACTGCACACAAACATGACATAGATGTCATTGGTGAGCTGAACAAACTGTATGTTATGGATGACCAACCCTTCATTGCGGAAGATGGTTCGAAAGCAATCGCTCAGGCTCTTGTAGCTGTTGGGGTCACCGGCTCCTCTCTGGATCTGGAATCTGCAATGACAAAATCATCATTAAACATTTATTATGATACATTTTACAGAGACCAGTGTTATTTTCAATCTTATTTTACATTAGGTCTTTATCTCAGGTACCTTACAGCTGTTATTTAAATTCGTTAGTTTTCTTTTCCATTGCTATCATTTGTGCAATTTACACTGTAAAATCAGCCAAGATGGAATATTGAATTATGCCAAAAAAAAAAAAATTATCTTATTAAAATGTAAGTTTTCTGTTGTGAGGGAATCGCAAACATGTTGCGTATTTTTCTGTGAAATGCTCATACTGGCAGATTTTGGTAGGCCAAGTAATAAATGAGTAAAAAAGTAATAATAATTGGTCAGACTAGGATAAATCTGATCTTTATCATAAATAAGCTCATGAGTCCCGTCATTTCTCTCCTTCTCACTTTCATCTTCATTTTTGCCTCCTTTGCTAAGATGAGAGGCTCCTACTCCCAGGTCCCCCTCAAGCACAGGGGAGAACTCAAACATTTATTTAACCCAACCGATCCAATTAGCCACTCAACTCCCCAGATCCAGGCTCTTTTGTAACAAGCTCTTCAGCGACAAACATGCTAGTAAGCCAATTGTAACAGTTCTTCGGTTACAAGTACATTTTTAATATGAAGGAGCCAGTCAAATGACTTTCTGGTACAGCAAACATGCTGGTACCGCCCTAATGACAGTGGCTATGTTGCATGTAAGACATGGATCCCAAAACTCTTTAGAAAACACGTCATGCATGGATACATAAGTACATGCATAAAACAAATACACAGATATTTCATTGTAAGAAATGCTACCTTGAAGAAATTCAAAAAAATGTGCAAAAAGTGGACATATGGGTACAAATCTAGACAAGCACGTAGAGAGTAGGAGGTAATGGGACAAGAGAAAGATTCCCTCCTCATATGGCTTCAACCGCCAGGTCACAAGGTCAGCAGTAAGTCGTCCATGCGGGTGCCTGATGGGGCCATAAAGAGCCCCCGGGCTACAGTGCAGGGGGAGTTTAGTGGGGTGAGCGGCCTTTCATAACAGATTAACATCTTAGAGGGGTGTCCCTCAAATCCTATTTGGTGGATTCCCAAACAGCTTGTAACCCATTCCTGAAAACCAGTTAAAACAGCATAATAAATAGATGTCTGACACCATATTAAAGAGAAGAAGAAAAGAAGGACTCCAGGTATGAGGGGGTGGTGGAATAAAGGGTACAGAGGACCTGGAAGATTTAAGACTGCAGGGACTTGTAAACAAATTCAAATCTCACTTAATTAAAGGCATATGATGGTGGGGTCAAGGATGGTCGAGACCCTGTCCCAAGTCTCCTTGCTCTGCTTGCCCCAACCCAAACCAGTCTGGAGAGAGTGGGGCTGCCAGGACTGTGGTCCGGTCCCAGCCCCCTGACTCCACTTGTGACCCCAAGGTCACCTCATTTCCTCATGGCCCTCTCCTACCCTGCCATAAAAGCCAGGGACCAAACAGCATGGCCCAGGGAGTGGAAGATAATAGGGAAGACGAGAAGAACTTGTGGCAGCAGGGGAACCGTCAAGCCCCTGGCTAGGAAGTTGCTAATGCTGCTTTTCACAGCAACTATGAGTGGAAAATGAGACTCAAAGCAGCAAAAAATCTAAAAGGCCTCAGTGAATGAACAGATACACAGGTTGTCCAAAGAAAAGCAAAAGAAAATGCCTGCATGGCTCCAGCAGATTCACTTGGCCTTGGAGTCAGTCATGCAGATCGTAAACTCTGCAGTAGACTGTAGACTCAAGGAAAACCCTAGGGATTCTTTAAAACACACCGTTTGGACCATCTCATTCAATCATCAGCCAAAGACAGTATAGTCCAAGGTGGTGATATCTGTGAGTTCATCAAGAGTCCCCCCAACTTTTTTCTCCTTCCTATATCCCAACCCTGTGTCTATGCTTTACGGGCCCTGAGCTGCCAAGGTGAGGGTGAAGGCAAGGACAGGTTGGTGGTTCTGTGAGCGAGACAAGCACTCTGGGGTAAATACTGCTGAGGACCTCGTCTACCTGACCCCCACTGCCAATTAAAGTACAATTTCTAGACATCCACAAAGTAGTCAAAAAGCAAATGAGGGTGGTGGCGCTGGCTCCAGCACCATTTCTTTTGTGTTTTTATGGACAGGAGCACAGTGGTTGAGAGCCTTGCAAGGCCGTGTCCGCTCCCAGACCCCGGTGATAATGGGCTTGAACTGTGGACCAACAGGACAGGCTGTCACCTCAGAGAAGACGAGATGTTGAAGTAAGGCTCATTAATGTTGGTGTTAAAAAATGCCTATGGGAAGGGGTACGGGGAGTTATGAGGTTGATCAAAAGGCAGAGGTTTGATGGGCTCACTTTTAAAAGGGGTAGGGCAAGCTTTTTAGGGGATCTCTTAAAATATGCCCGATTAAATGAGGGGTATTCCCTCGGCGGCACTAAAAGTGTGGCAAGTTTGATGACTTGCTCAGTTTAAATTTAGGGCCTAGCATGGGCTGACATGAAATCATGTTTATTGCTGTTCACACAGATTGACATATAAATAAATACCCTATGGATACATAATGATTATCTATAACAGATTGTTATCTTTTGCTATTTATTACGTTGTAATATTTTAATCTGGGTAATTATCTCCAAGTTTGATGAGAATGATTTATGTGTTTCTGCGTATTTGGATTGGTTGCTATGGGAGCCTTGATCTCGACATGCCTTCGCTCATGTAACAAAGTGTTTTGACTAAAAATTGAACGGCACAAAAAAGGATAGAAGGAAGGGTGGAACTGAATCAACAGGGAATTTCTCATGTTAGATCTGGAGTGCATAAGACAATCCAGAAGGCAACATAAAGGGAAAATCTATTTTTTACAGCTAGACAGTTAATTTTAATGAGCAGGATCATAAAGATGGTAAAAGTCCATTGCATTGGTACACAAGGTTAAGAGCATGTTACCGAACTAAATGGTACAACATGGCAAATGTGGCCATGTTGTACCTTCTTCTCACTGTGCTCCAGGGACAAAGCATCAAAAATAAAAGGGCCCCTTTTGGAGCTGATGACGGCTTGTTGTGCTCACTCACTGCTGTCGACAACAGTGCTAACTAACTGAGGAAAATAGTACTTGATGAATAAAAAGAGCACACGACAATAAGTATGACCGTTTAATGTCAAACCACTTGAAGGGAAGCACTGAAACGTGACCATTTATTTGAGAATCTTTGTCTAGCACTCATGACTACATGGTCTTCTACTTTTTTTGATAAATGAGTCTGCCAAGATGAAACCAATAAAGACAACTTTAGAAAGCAGAATAGAAAAATAAAGGCAAGTAGAAGAAGATTTAGGGGTAAGTGATAAACCTTTGGTGCTTGTGATACGGCAGCCTGCCAAAGCTTGATCTAGCCTAGGCCTGGTTGGGTTTCACCAGCACCACAAGCCGACTGGACCTGTGAAAGCCAAGGTTAGAGAGCATGGCTTTGGTGCAAATAAGGGACTGTTTAAAGACCTACCCCATCCTTCTGTCACCAAGCCAGACTTCTTTCTCACACTGATAAAACTGACTTCCCTGATTCCCTACAGTGATGTTGGAACCAGTTTTCTGGTCCAGATGTCTGCTCATATACTTTGACCTCTGTGACCTGAGATCAGACTGCATTACCGTGGAAGCGCAGGAAAAGAGCTGCATAAAACAGCACGAGGACAGACTGGGCAGGTCCAGGCCAAGATTGAGACTCAGATGTTTTGAGCATTACATACTTCTGGTCGACTGATAGATCACTCTATATGTTAGAGTGGACTGTGGCAAATTTAGAAAGCCACTAAGCTTAAGTGGAGCAGATAGGTGGAAAAAATGAGCAGTCTTACTGACATTTCCAGAAAGTGGTTGCAAAGCAAAAAGGATTTCTTGGGTGTTTAAACTGGGGTCTCTTAACCTCTGCCAAGTGCTGTACTGATGTTACAACTGAAATTATGGCACTAATGTTAGAGCTGTAGTTTTAATTATAGTAGGTTAAAACATTAAAAACATGTTTTACAGCATTACTGCAGACCTAAGAGTATTCCTCAAGCACAAATTAAAACAGGAGGAAAACTTGATTCATAATTTCAAAATAAAAGAAATATGCAAATCCATGGCTGTAAGGGGAAAAACACAGGACATCGCAGATGATGGCGTTGCATATAGATTTGGTCGGGATTACTTGGTGTTGGAGCAGTCCAGGCCGGACTGCGAGATTCTGGAGAACCCCCTGACAGCAGATAACCACTGGCTACAACACAGTGCACTCTAGAGAGAAGAGAATTAAAGTTACTTTCCAATGTCTGGTCAGGGCTCTTGAAAGGCCGACACTGATGAAAAATATCTATTCTATTTTACACAGCACATTAGACAGACCATTTTCCATTGCGTTTTAAAAACTATTTTAAGCACTTTATTCCACCCAAACCTTTGGTATTTGATAAGATATTGATGTGTGGGAAAACCTATTAGACTGAGACCAAATGTGTAAATTTTCATGAAGGCAGGCTGATTGGTTGGCTGTGAGGATGAAAGGCACATGTGTGCATGTAAGAGAAATGGCTACTACTTCTGTTATCTGTTAAAGTAGTCCTCTTTTTCTATTTAGCATTCCTTTCATCATGTACCTGACATAAGCATCTTCTTCGGATAAATGCTACACTGATCTCAAATGGGATTATCGAGTAAGAACTAAGGATAAGGACCTAAAGTCATTCCAGACTATAAACTCTTTAACTGGATGCAAACCAGATACTGTAGTTTTTTTAAGTGCAGTAAACTCACATGAGAGACATTAATTATTATAGATACAGTCAGTGATACAATCCTTTGAAAGAAGTGAAGTGCAAAGGAGACAAGGTTGAGGGACTGTATGGAGGAGGTTTCAGGCCTGCTGCAGGACTCGTTTGTTGGTTTTGCACCAAACCTCTGCAATTACAGAAATACTCTCGCACACAGCTCCCTCAAAGTTTGAATTATTATGGTTTGTGGTTGAGAGGGCTGCCACAAAGGTCCTTGTTGAGCAGTGGCTTGTTGATCTGTGGCACCCCAGAACCAATTGCTTCATATTTCACCTTCTTGAACAGATTATTCAAGGCAAACTGCGTAATGGCATCATGCAGTTTTTTTTTTTTTTTTAGTTAATATTTAACTCGTGTGGCTTTTTCTCTATTTATCAACTTCAACAGCTACCTTCTTGTGTTCTCCTGTAAAGACTGCTTCACATGCGAGTACACTGTGTACAAATTAATTGTTCTGGAGAGTTTGTACATAACACACACAGTGTGGTGCAGGGGCCATGCTGAGTCCTTAAGTGTCTGTTCAACAGATTAAGTACAAATGACCAAAACTGCATCAAACAAAAGGCGAAAAATCAAACACATGCTATAGTTTTAAAGACTTCTTAATGAGCACTGAATTGCCATGCCACCACTGCATGTAATGCTGCGTTGACATCTGCGATTCCACTGGTACTGCCACAGTGACAACATTTTCATAACATTCAAGGTGACTTTGAAAGTAATCGAAATGTTTGAGAGAGGTCGGAATTTGAGTGATGGAGTTGGGATAAAGGATGTCCTGCATGTGTGAGTTTCGAGTGTAAGAGAGAAAAAAGATGGGGCAGCAGGGGGGGAACACTGTGGTTTCAGCACAGTCAGGGTCTAGTGAAATCAAAGCACACAATGCCTCAGCTCTGTAATTAGTGTACTGGAATGTGAACCCCTTCACTGATAATGATTACAGGTGCTCCAGTACGACACAAACATACACACTGAAATGCACATCTGCTCTTTGTGTGTAACTCTATCTATAAAAACATCTCTCGCAACTTTAAAGTGAACGAATAGACAGTATTTTGAAGTTAATAATCTTGGCATTATACATATTGCCATACAACTGCAATTACCAGGATGTCACATTTTTTATTTTTAGAAAATTTAGAGAGCAGGGCCTAAAACAAACACTCGGTTTCAAAGTATCGGCCCCTCTACCAGCCTGAATCACCATAATGAGATGCACAACTTAGTCTTGTGAAGTGATGCAGAGAATAAGCCTGGGTTCCTCTTTGCATGCAGCATGTGTTTGAGTTTACACTCAGAGTAAAGTCCTGCCCTCCAGTCTCACAGCGCCAGGGGGACTAAGGGCCGGCTTGACGACCGCTGACCTGCCTGCTCCTTTACAAGAAAAGATCAGCTATCAGGCTGCTGCTGCTTTGTGCCCTGCTGTTTGAGGGTTGTGTCAGGGATTCCTCCATAAGTGCAATGGGGTTCACCAAGCAGTTGGGGGCAAACAGAGTTGGAGGCAGGAGAGAGGAGGGGTGAAGCCTTTGGGCCATCCTCGCCGCTGTCGCACGTTCCCAAGAAGACTGGACGTCATCTGTCAAAGCGCTCATCAAAGATCACTTTCAAGCCCCCCAAGTGGGGTACACTTTCATGCGTGCTGTGACCAAATGGAGGTAGTGTTGCCATAGATATTGCCGCGAGCAAGGGCCAGCACCAGGTTTTTCTAATCAGGCTTGAAAAGGCTACTGGCAGGCTCTGTGGTTTGCAATGGCTCTGACAGGCATGTCATACAACACAATTTACAGAATTGCATAATTCAATACAAATCTACAATAACATGTTCAACAGGGATTTATAACAAAACATTAAATAATCGCTCAGCAAACTACAAATTCAGAAGTAATGATAGAAGTTTAAACAATGCATTCCACATGAAGTTGATGACGTAGTTATAATACGGTTTGTATTAACAAAAGTTGTGGCTGATGCAACATCGGGCTAAATAAGATGGTTGCTGAAAAACTCAAACCACATTTGACAGAATGTGAAACAAGTTAATGGTCAGTGGGAGGAGCAAGAAATCTGCATGACATGCGGTTGTCTGAGCAAAAGCATGAAAGAAGGAAGAGGAAGAACGTGTGTGTGTGTGGAGCAGAGAGGTGGAGGAGGAGTGGCTCATTTCAAGTGTTATTGCAGAAAATACATCTTTGGGCTCATTATAGCAAACGCTCCAGATCATGTGTGTCCATGCTGAGGAAGCTGCAGTTAGCTCACGATGACAGCGGAGGTTGCTCAAGCAGACTCAGACATGAGAAAGGCAGGGGTTTCGCTCCATGGGTGGAAAGTGAAGGGGGTGATGGGAAATCTCTTTCTGATGAGCATGACTATGTTTGCGCATGCATGGGTATAGGGTGGAGCTTTATGTAACAGGATCTCGACATGAAGGGAAACGCGGGCTCAGTGCGACTCTCTAATGAGAGGGAGAACCTGATCAGAGTCAGATGGGGTGCCCCGAGCATACAGCCCCCTGCAGAAAGTGCCGCCTGACACCCTTTGTTACCTCCAAGTGAGCTGAGACCAGCCCATGAACCATGTAACTAGGTGGTTTCCAGGTTAATGAAAAGCTGTAACTCCGGTCCCACTGTCTCTCTCTGCAAAACTGACGACTGCCCCCCATCCCCACACCGTCTTCAACCAGACATTCCTGCCACTAACCACGAAGAAGTTTGAAGGTGGGGGGGGTGGGACGTCACAGTCAGGGGCAATTAACTGTTTACTTTGTGCAAAGTATGCCACATTTAGATTTTAGGCTGATTATTATCCAGGCAGACTCAAAATGAGATAAACGGTTCAGTTTCTGGATCAGTGTATTAAAAGCATTATAAAAAAACAGAAACTAAAAGATCACAGTTTAGTTGAATGTGTGATAAATATTTGTCCTAAATACCAAATCACAACAATAAATAAATGTCCATAACCTTCTCTCAGCATATTGCACGATTCAGACCATTTAACCTTACCTTACTAATCTTAGTTATGACCTGTAATGAGCCTCACACTGGTCTGCACCCCACTGTGTCTGCATCAAGGAAACTTAACTTTCATTAGGACAAACAGTTAGAAATAATGTTTCCATCCCCCAGGAGGTAGAAGAAGTTGTTCTCTAATCTGTTTTAATCAGTTAATTTATTTCAAATGTTTCTAGAAGCCATAATAAAACTGAATAATAAATAAATAAATCGCCAAATAGATCATTAGCAACATCAGTAGAGAAAGAATATTTAGAAATCAGCATGGATTAAAAATGAATTTCTTTTATTATTGGTCAATCAATTTATCAAAGACACTAATCTAAACTTCTAACTGATGTTAAACTACATGCAACGCATCCATGTGCACACATCTCGAAATTACTGATATATAAATGTAGGCATATGCACATTCACGATGATGAAAGAGGCTATAAGTCACTCTGATGGAAGGTGGGCACGGTAAGACTCCCTCAGATAGGCTGTTAGATGTGGTGAGTAATGGGGGTCATGGCTCGACTGGTCAGTGAGCAGCCACAGAGAGTAGAAGTGAAACAACAAAGGCAAAAACATACCTTGTGACCATCTGACACAACTTTAACCTTTAGGTCTTACATGTAGCGTCCACTGAGGTTGAGGCACCCAAAACTCCATCTAAATATTATTAACCAGATTCATTTATATATTTTTGACCTTGGGCCACTAAAAGATGTTGACTTTAATTATTTCTTTCCCCCATTGTGGGATAAATAATAATAATCTATTATCTAATAATCTATCTGTCCAAGTGACACCTGATCAAAAGTTGAAGAAATGCCTTCAAGCAGCCTTGAGATTTCACATTCAAGAAATGTTTTTGAGGTCAACATGACCTTGACAGTTGACCCCCAGGCACCTAATTCGAATCAGTTCATCTCTGAGTTCAAGTGAACATTTGTACCAAATCTAAAGACATTCCCTCAGCTGATCTTCAGATATCATGTTGAAGGAAAACAAACTTTGTGAGGCCCCGATGACCTTTGACCTATGGCTACCAAAATAAAGTGATTTAATCTTTGAGCCCAAGTGAATGTTTGGAACAAATGACCCCATGACCTTTGACCACAAAATCATTTGATTTTTTTTTTTTTTTTTTTTAATTGATCATAGTAGTATTTATAGTATTTATCTTCCAGTGGGGTATTTTTTTTTTTACATTAAGGCATATGGGTTAGCCTCAAAGTGCAGATCACAATCTCTACCTCCACAGAGACAGACAAACCTCTTTGGAAAGTAGGTAACATCAGCTCAATGGCAGGTACACGTTTAGTCAAGTTTACTCTCCAATTAAATAAAAAGACAGAAAAGAGGGCAAGAGTGAAAGAAAAAAAATCCCTTTGATTCTCACTTGGTGGAAAAAAGTAAATTTACTCCAGTTGCTGTGCAATTTGGACCAGTGGACATTAAAGCGGGAGCTGGTGCCTAATAAGAGCCATGCCATTGAGAGAGAGGGTGAGTGAGAGTGAGAGAGACGCAGTGGAAGTGTGGCTGTGTCTGACTCTTGGCTCCAAGGTTTCTGCTAATAGATTTCAGCCCCCTCCGTGTCCCAATTAGCTGGTATGTTCGCTTGGTTTATGAATTCATGTGGACATTAAGTGTGTGAACAAGTGTGCCAACATACATGTACAGGATGCATGTGTATCTGTGCATATCCTGTACATATGTTACACAAAAAGCTCCGTTTTTCCTCAACATTTTCTTGAAGTCAAAGGCATTTTGTAAAAAAAAAAGAAAAAAAAAGAAGCTTTTCCTAAGTCAAGACCAAACATGATCGGTTTACACTGACCCGTTCTCAGCAAGAGAACGTCTATCAACACAAACACATGGCAACACAAGCAGAAAACAAACAGATAAAGCTGTCCAGTTTTAGAGCAGCTTTTATCACTTTTTTAAGGAAGAGCATTACAAAGAAAATAGCGGGTGCACTTTTAACCCTGACCCTGTGTGAGGATGGACAGGCAGAGCTCAAGTCTTGTAATAACCTGTAATAAACCCCCATAGCTGCTACACGTGACCATAAATCATGCTGTGTGCCTTCAAAGTATCAGATATCGACTAATACGCTTTTATCCCTGCCTCTCCTTCTGTGTTCTGGTGGTGGTAATGCCTTCAAAGTGCAACCATCTCACTTTTTTAAAAGGCACACTGAGCAATTTATTTACCAAGAAACTGCTGCCATAAATGACAGAAAAAGCAGTACAATTTACTGACAAGTAGTGAATGGGGCAGGGGGGCTCAGAACGAAGCCAGAGGTCTTGGCTGGGCCTGTGAAAGACTATAAAGCTTTAGTAGAAGCCCACGACCTGTTTATGGCTGGCTGAGACACAGTGGTGTGAGGCTCTTGATCACTCTGCAGCTCCAGACTGCTGCCGCACTTGCATAACAGGAGATGCTAACGAAAAACAAGGCATTAAACACAGCGAGTGGATTGAGTGGCAACTGATATAGTCTCTTGCAAGTCCATATCCTGCTCGGAAAACCACCGGCTGTACGAAAAAAATTGGAAAATTGTCTCATCCTTTTTTCTCAAATTAAGTAATAAGGTAAAAATGTTCAGTCATTTGAAAACATAAAACATCTAATGCTAACATTGTGTGGGGAATGAATGGGTAAATGATGCATTTCATTTTCCAGAAAATGTCTAAGGCCCTTGGCAGTGGTGCGCATTTGAGTGGAGAATAAGTGCAGTACTTGCCAGGCTTGTTGAGATGCGGAAAAAAGACCTGGTATGTGCGGAACTTCACTGCACAGACCCACATACCCACCGCGAGGATTCATAGCAGATGTGACTAAAACGGCTCTTGTAAGTAGCTTTAAACCTTAGGTACACGAGTTTGACAATTGATGATAAAATGTGTGTGTTTTCTGGTACCGCGTGCAGCTTACCTTGTCTTCACCACATCGAGGGGATGCATCAGGCAGATCTCTACCAAACCTGAGAATAAAAACACAGGATTAGAGAGGTGTATGTTGGTTATGTTCAATCAATTTGTAATGCAACATGAACACTTGTATTCTTCATGAGGAAGCTTTTGTTTACAGAGAATTTGTGTATTGGGGTAATGACAGAACTATGCACCCTTCTCACTAATTGGCTCTGTTGGGGGTTCCTAGGTAGTGGAGTTTTGTAAAGAAGTTTTGTCAACGCCTTTGATTCAGCGGTCAGTCATCTCGCAGGTGGCCATAATCTCTGTAAACACACAAATGCATCCTGGGCCTCATTGAGGAGCCTCCAAATCATACTTTGAGCAGCTACAGCATCATAATCAAAGTTTTACGCTTTTCAGGGTCTGTGTGTGGATTTGTCTGTGGCCACTCTCACAGCTTTCACAACACTGACCAACAGATGATTTATTTTAATTCAAATGTGAATGAATTCATTCAGCACCTCCTGACTCTGATCATAATCTACTTTTTGCCGACACATTAATAATTTACATGTTTATTTACATACAGAGCAAGGAAATGTTTGATTACAAGTGGTAATACTGGATATGCTCAGGACATTTTTTAACACCAGGTGTGAAAACACATATAATGTCCACTTTCTTCAAAAGCTTCTTGCGAGTGAATTGCCAACATATCGGCTGAAGCCACCGACTTTATCAGTCACGTAAACCTAGCAAAACCTGCCGGTGGGTGGAGAATGATTGCACCCTGGTGATCAGCGAGGGACTCGGAGGTTTCGAACGCACGCTAACTATTTGCATCTGTGTTGAAAAGCCACTGCTCTGGCACGGAGGCCAACTCAATCAGGATCTTTTTTTGAATACACAATTCTCACTGCATCGTTTTACTGGTGCTCCGAGGGCTTCCCTTGCAGATTCCACTGTGTGTGTACACAGCTGCTGTGCTATATGGGCTCTTTCTAATTTGCTCAATTAAACATATTGTCTATAAAAGAGTGTGTCTTCTGGGGGTTTTCCAGGGAAGTAATTATCAAGTGAAGTACCACAGAAAAATGACTTTGTCCACAGTTGTATCTTGATGTATGAATGGGAGAGCCAAAAAAACAGGTGAACCAAGCAACCAGCAGGCAAGAGTCAAAGTAGATTCCATCTGTTCCGCCTCAGTTGACCTGACTCTGGTTGTTAATGATACCGCGCTGAAAAGGTAAATACAAGCCTTGAAATGGACATATCATTTTCAGACCTTTGCTATTAGTAGGAGAGCAGTTGAGATGAGTAGCATCAAACCTTTCAGCAGGTAATCAGATTACGTGATGAAACCAAACCTGCCTTTCTGCTTGATCTACCTGTGTAAACAGCAAAAATGCTGGGAAGTGACCAAACTTGCTCAGACAGGTGATCGAGTGGAAAGAAAAGGTTTCTACAACGCCATTTAAACAGCGTACTTCAACACTCTATAAGGAAGCCAAACACAATGAAAAAAAGATCGGACAAAAAATAAATCTTATTAAATTCTACTTCAAACTTCACATTATCTAAGAGAAACATGTCCTGCAGGAATCCTCCATGAGGAATTACTGGCAAACCAACTGACCCATAAGTTTGATTGTATAATCTCTCCTGATGTGTTTTGATTCGACTTCAAGGCAGAATCTTTTTTTTTTCCATAGACCCATGGGCTACAATATGGACGATGTTAGAACACTGTACAGACTCAAACAGCATCTTCATAAGTGAATCTGAAGGCTGATAATTCACTATGTGAGCATTTTCAGTTGTAAAGTATTTGTATGGTTATGTTTAGCAATGCACTCACGTGTGCAGTACTGGAGAGGGAATTTGTCATTACTTTCCACTCATGGAACTTTATACTGTCTTTGTGTGGGTAAAGTGTGTGTCCTTCATAGTTGTAGAGTGGAAAGGGATAAAACAGGTTAGAGTCTGGACACTAATCTAGAATATCATCAGATATAAAGAGAGGTGGGACAAAAAGACACATTGTTTCCAATAAAGACATGTCTTGTATCCAAGGCAGCATATTGAAAAAAATATTTGGAACAAACATTTTAAGGCCTAAATTTCAGATGATTGAATTACATAGATTTAGATTCTCATGGTGAAAGTCAGTTATTTGGAGAGATGAAACAATATCATTGTTAAAAACTAAGAAGAATGCACTTTACTTACTTTACAGGTTACTTGTACCTGCACGAAACCAGAGCGTGTTTGCACATCTGGACTTAAAATGATTCACTAGAGATTTTGGGCCTCATCGTAAACCTCAGATTACAGGAACGCCTAAAGGAGATACGTCTCCAAACGCTTAGAAAGGTAACATTAGTTAACACTTCACCAATTAGGAGACTTGCCCTCACTTTGAAATTCTGATACAGTGATTAGTTTGGTATGCTTGAGTGTGTCTGTTCTCAGGCTGTCACTGTATTAATGGTGAAGAGCCTGTGGACCAGTCTGTTTAGATACGATTCATCTCAGATGTCAATGGGTGTTCTGCAGTACCTCCATGGCTGTTGTTGTAGGATTAAGCAATGATAAATATAAAACTTGGTTGTGTTTGTTTGAGCATCTGTCTAACGCCCTTGCAGATGACACACCTTAAGACCAGCTGATGGCAGATGAAACTGCAGGCTGTACGAGTTGGCAGGAAAAACCTCAACTACTTTGCTTGGTAAGTTGTGTAACGTTGGTGTGTCACAAAAACTAAAGCTCACTTACTTGCTACTAGTTGTTGACTATTGTAACCTTGAATGCCTTCTGGTAGGTTTCAGTCAACAGAAATGTGGATAGGTGCCCTGTCAGTCAAATCAGGCAAAACAAATTTCTGCAGATGAGGGCGTTGCATTTATATGGCACAGAACCACAAAGGATCAACCTGTCAGTGAAATGCATTTTGATCGAATGATGTCACGCTTGGTGGAGGAATTAATTCGTTATATTTTAGGGAGGTGTTTAGTTTCGACTGCAGGTGTACAGGCATAATTTGCTGTTGCATAAAGTATCACTGTCCTTAAGACCATGTGCCATTTCCACAACACCAGTGAGAGGCAGCTTCCCTCTGCACTGCGCCCCAGTGCTTCATGCTCTTCTACTCCAGCTGTCAGCACGTACTACTGTTTAATCGCAGAGCACAGCAGTGGTGAACCCACATGCTCTCAGGAGCACTTCACACCCCTCCGTAGCCTCTGATGCACAGTCACTGAGCATGGAGAGGGTAGAATGGAAAATAGGCCAGTCTGAGAACTCATGTTTATTCCCTCTCAACACGGGAGCACCCAATCGGAGAAGTGCTGAAGCATTGCGTGACCCACCAATTCAGACACAATAAATGAACTGCATTGTATGGAGTTGATTTTAGCATGGTTTTACCTTTAAAAGCTCATGCGTGGCCCCAGTTACGCAGATATAATCAGTGTCAGACCTTTTTACTCCCTAACATTATCAGCCTACAAACTCCATATTGGTAAGACTCTGAAAAAAAACACCCCGTGGAAAAATACAGATATATATTTTATATATATATTCTATATATATGTCTGCACTGACTCTGAGGACACTGTTGTGGAAATGTAATTCCTAATCAATAAAAACATATGGACTTTGTTCGTCATGCACGAAACCTTTGAACTTTGAAGCATCGGCACACCTGTGACAGGATGCGCCTGGCGCATCTGGAAACAGCGAGGTTGAGATGTACTGGTTGTGCTAGCTAGTTTGAACTGACTACAAGAATCTCAGTGAGAGACAGACCCACATGTACAGAGACACAGAGCGAGGACACTAAGACAGTCTAGTTGGTCGCTGAAGACTTTAGTCCTTCTTAGAGACCTTCTAACTGAGCTCTACGGGATCCTCCAAGAATGGTGATGTCCAGAGCGGGTTTGCCACCACTATACTGGCAAGACATTCCATGTCTTTTGACGGCTTCCATAGAAAGAGGATCATGCATCATGCAGATGAGATGATTATCTGAGTTGGTTTTGGCTTGGGAATGCACACAGTGTGCTCCCACGCAAAAGTGAGAAAGAAAAACAATAGTGCGCCAGGGAACGATTGCTCAACGGGTGCAGGTGTCATCCATCATCCTGAGACACACTGAATGACTGTAATTCCCAGCAGCCACAGGGAGAAGGTCAATGCCACAGGAAGTGAGACTCCCCCAAGTTAAATGGACACATATATAAGAGACATACCGGCCGCTAATTTCACACGCTTACTGAACCCTGTTAATGCTATAGTCTCTAATGCTAGCTTACTAGTCATTTTAGTTTAGTTCATTTTGGCTAATAATGATTCTTTAATTAGTCTCATTACATTATGTACATTATGTATTTTGATTTATGTTATGCTATATTTCATTTTAGAATATTAGTATGAAAACAGATTTGCATCCAAAACAAACTTGAAAAAATAAAATGATATATTTTCATATTTCTACATAATGGGATTAAAAATATGTCTACATCATGCTAATTGTTTTTGATAAAAATTATACCAAAGAACACTTGGTTCAGTGAGAGCCAAAGCAGAAACAAAAAGGTTGTCCTGAGGTTTTGAGGCGTGAGATGAGGAATACAAGTGTCATGATGACAGAGCTTCACCTCACAGGCCCACTCTGGTTTTAACAAGAGCACTTGACTGAACCTGCAGGTGATATTGCATACCTTCGTGCCCTCCATTAATACTTTTCAAAACACATTGGATCTGGAATGCTAAACAAACCCTGCAAGCTGCTTCTCCCCTGCAATTTGTCATCTGCAGTAACTAAGCCAAAGTGATATCCATCAGCAACCGGGCCAGAAGCTCTCATTTAGAAATGCTGATTCATTTCAGGTTTTTTTTTTTTAATGCTCGAGCAGAGCTTGAGGTGTGAGAATGAATAATGTTGATTGTGATGAATAGAGCAATAAATGAAAAGATGTGCACATTGACGAACTCCAGGGAGATACCATATAAACAACAAATGAGATGAAACTAAAATGGCCTTGAGCTGAACCCAACCAAGCACAAAGAATTTTACACCTGCAGAAAAATAAAACAGTGTGTGTTCTTAGAATCACAATTATTTGTCATAATGTATAACCAAATAAAGTTGAACCAATGCTGAATCCAGCCCTTAATCCACATCCCCACCCAAATTAAATTTGCTCTGCTCAGGTCCCTCCCTCCACCAAGTCTGTTAGATATATTTTAGTACACTACAGAATCACATACACTACTCCTGTACACCAGAGCCAATTGAGATACAAAGTCTAGCAGTTCAAAACACATAAACCTGGCAGGTCAAATGTTCTATTTGAATTGCCCATGTTGCCTCAAATGTGATCTTTTCTCCAAGATCCATCAATTATTACTTTAGGAAATGATAAAATAAATATTCTTGGCCCATGAGCCACTGAGTCTGATGTAAATCACTTTAAAGGTTTAATCCCACTAACAAACAAATTAAGAGACAAACATACACAGGTGAAAGTATTACCTTCCTTGTGAAGGTATGTGATAATAATAACCACATGAAATGCCTCCTTATTTCTGGTTTTCAAAGAGGACATGTCCACCTCAAGACCTGTTGAACCTGCTTCTCTTCAGACACCAGAATGTGTTGATTTTAGCTGTTTGTCCAACACAACCAATAATTAAGATTTTTTTCTGGAACATAAATGTTTTACTTTATTAAAATAGAAACCCACTCTGACAGGTAATAATAAATTCACACTGAATTCGTTAGAAAACGTTTGCGGCTGGCATAAACAAGGAAAATCGAGGAAGTGGATGATATAAATGTTACCGAGAGGTAGCGGAATAACATGAGGTCAGCTGGTTTAGGTCAGACCAATAAACCATAGTTACTACCAAGTGAGGCACACTATGGTATTGAAATACTGCCTTGGAGCCAAAGCTGTTTTTAAAGCAAACAGCCGGTGAAACAATTCCAAACTGATCACATTAAAATTGAAATGGAGTATAAACCATTTTGATACAGTAATGGCACCCACAATCTATCACAAGCACATGTGTAATCACCTCATAGGGAGAAGGGGTTTGTGGTAAAAGAATAGCTTGTAATTCTTTTAATAAAAAAAAAAGTAATGTCATTAATGTGGAAGGAGACAACCATCACTAAAAGTGATTTATGCTCCTAATCCAGCACTGTTCTTCTGTCAGCAGTATTTAATTTTATTCTCAGCAAATTAGTAGAGGAAAAAAAACAGAACCAGCAGGCAAAAAGGAACGTATTACCTCCATCTCCTAAAGCAAACACAAGCATAGAGGAACTGATTATGTAGGAATCTACATATTTATAAGACCTTATGGCTCAAAACATCTGGAAGCAGAGAGAGAGGAAGAGAGAGAGTGAGTGAGAAAGCGCAATTAATCACATATATCACCAATCAGGCTTCCTGTCTTGGGACGTGCAGAAGCATCCCAGTTAACTCCCCAAACAGTCCCTAATTCTGCACTTGAAAAAGCTCAAAGGGTGCCTAGAAAAACAAGCAGGGTCATCTCCAATGACAGCAGGGGATTCTGGAACTGAGAGCCCCCGACGATAGGTGCAGGAACCATGGGATTCAGAGGGTTCTATAACAGCAACTAGGTGCTGCTGCTGCTTTCCCAGCGAGCATCTCCTCGTCTTGGATTCAAACAAACACAATCTGTAAATAACCCTTAGATGGGAGATTTCTTCATCTAATCCTGGTCATAAGGCCAATGCAACTGGAACTAATTTTTTTTCTTCACTCTTAATGGCATCTCAGGTTAACAATAACCATTCCTTGAAAACTGGATCAGTTCCTAATAATTGGGATATACATCCTGCCAAGCCTCAGCACATCCTGTTTACAGATCCGTGGATGGAGAACAAAACACTCACTTCTCACGTTTACTCCACCTGACACTTTTGACATCTTTCATAGCAGTTGGCCAACACCCTAACAGAAACCATCCTACTTGTTTCTTCAATGTATTCTTTTACCGAGGGAGACAATGAAGCCAAATCTATATGAATAATACCACACATTTTACCAATGTATCTCATTTGTGATGGATCTATTGATTTTTGAGTTGAGCTGCTGTCACCAGTTTAGATTTATCGTTAGAAGTCATGCGTCATGCACATTTTTCCCCACTGGCAATACACAGAGACAGCTCGGGTATGTCCCTGTCTGTCAAACTTCAGATGAACTCTGTGATATTGATGGAGGTTAAATGTGTGTGTGCTGTTCACTGGGTCAGGGTCTGTGCTGCGCTGCCTTGGATGGCTAATGATAAGTTAGTGACAGACTGACAGGCAGACCGTGCCGATAGTGCGGCGCTGTCAGTGACTGAGCATTCCTCCTCCATTACTGTCACTGTTTTCTTGACACCTGTGGTCATTTTTTTTTTACTTATCATCCCATCAAATGCAAATAGCTTCACCAACAGCACGGAAGCAAGTGACAGGAGGCAAAGAAAAGGGGACAAAATGAATGCAAAACTTGGTGTAACCGATGCTTGAGAGGAAGTGCTCCGTGTCATCACAGCACGAGTTCTCTCATGAGGTTTGCTCTTTAAACAAATCGTCTCCAACTCCTGCAGGACACCTGTCACCAACTAAATAAACTGTGTAACCCCACAAAATGCAGTGGCTGCAGTAACAGTGGTTATATATATGTCTCCCATTTGAGCTGCTAAAATGGTTAAATTAGCATTGCAAAAGGTTTGACGATTTTTTTGAGCTGATGCAGAGCGCAAGCCTTTATACGATGAGTGATGTGAAGCAGAATAGTGAATGGGTAGTAAGTGAACTCTCCACAGTTAGACTCCACAATCATTAACTTCACCACCACGTCACCGCATAACATAATCACGATTGACACACCCACTGAGCCTATAACATCCAGTCTTCAGACAATTCACCTTGTGTGAACAGACATTAGCCTCATCCCATCACCAACCCCCAGAGGGGAGAGCTGTGTCGTTACTGTCACCTAGTGGACGGTGGAGAGAGGGGAGATTGATTAACACACAGGGAGGCGAGACTGAGAAAGATGGATAAGCCATGAGGGAACAAGCCATGGCTCAGTGTCTGAGAAAGGACAGCAGCTGCAGGAGCATATTTCATTTAACGTAACAAGACAAATAGACATAGCAAATTAACCTCTTCATGGCTGTCATTAACTATGCTGTTATCCAATCAGTCCTTCCCCTGTCCGTCTGCATATGGTACAAATATCTCTAGAACCGTTTGTGTGCATTGTTCAGGCCTTGAGAAAGCACAGAGCAGTATTTGGCGCAATGTGGTGATGCTGTACATTCAATATTAATAACCTTTGACTAAACAGATGACCAGCCATCTGTAGTAGCAGCGTCTGGGACTCATCATAGTAAGTGACATTGACATTGGTGGTGCCGCATCAGGGTCTTGAAGGTCACTTTTACAATTTCACAAACAAAGTTGCAACCAGTATTTCCTCAGGCTAAGTAAGCAACCCTTACCTAACAGGCATGTTTAGAACAGGCACTGCACCATTACAGGCACTGTCACTTATTAAAAAGTGACGGCGCTGACCGCTCAACCAAGACAAGCATAACTTTCTCCGGAAGCTTACCTGAGTCCATAAAAGCTGATAATAGAGCCAATAATTGGGAGGGAACAGCAATAATAGAGTTTTAGTGTGGCAGTAAATTCTTTAATTAGTTGTTAACACCCCCATGTCTATATGGACAGACTGAAGCTCCCCCCGCTGCTTGCTGCTGTCTGGAAAAGGCTGGATGGACACTGAGGCAGAAGGCCACTGACTTGTCTCAAGACCATCACCCTTGCTGTCGAGAGACCATTCAGTGTCTCAGAGTTTATGTCATAATATGAAGTTACTTAAAGGCATTAAAGTAAAAAAAAAAAAACAACAAAAAATGTGATGAGCTCAAGATCTAGCTTGATGTTAAAAATGCAGTCTGGGTAGAGATCTACAATGGGCCCAGGCATTGTGCCACCTGGAAGAAAGCCTGTGTTGGCTGACATTTCGGGATGCATCATGGTAGGGACATTTTCCAAACACACAATCTTTGCGGGCTGAGAAAAAGGCTGCAAGGTAGATAAATGCAAATGATGCAGGGACTGAAAAACCAGCGGACATTCCTGAGGAATGATATGATCTTTCAGTCCACAAACTATCCATGGTAGGAGTGATACAGTAGAGGAGAGAGTGAATAAGCTGACAGGGTGGTCTGTCCCTTTCTGTACTGTGGTGGGTGATGGACGTGAAGTGGGGGGAAAGGAGAAGAGCTAAAGCATGAGAAGCGGCAAAAGGGAAGCACCCGCATGGTTCGCGCTCGTCTTAAGCCGGGACAGTTTAAAAGCAGGAAGCCATTACCAAAGTGTAAATGCACTCAGCCATCACTGCTCAAACACAGTGGAAATATGCTCCAGCACATGAAAAAGTAGGGTGTGGGAGGAAGTTTGTCCTTTTCAAACACAAAAATCCTTCAAAGAAAGATTCTGGGATGAGTGAAGCTCCGACACAAGACTAGCAGCTTCACACATATTGTTTGCAAGCTCATCCTGTCCTTTTCCAAACATTGTATAATGCAGCTGCAGATGCACCCTGGTGGTTTGGGTCTGATGAGAGACAGCGATTATGTTACATACGGCAATGGTTTGATGCAATAATTAGGCAATCAGCAGCACAGCTTTGTGTTATGTCTAGGGTTTATCAACATTATTTGAAATGGAGTAATTAATTGTTGCAGGCAGGCGGGCTTAATGGCTTACTGTGTGACAGGGCATATCTGACGGGTTTTGTTTTGGCAGATGGCCCCATGCCATGTCGCTCAGCGAGCACGGGGTAAAACCATACTATGCCTTAATCACAATACAGGCTTTTCCCGCGGCCTATCTGTGCTTTCTAAAGTCATACACAAACAGAGGATAGATCAACAGATAGGGGGAACAGATTCAGAGAGAGAGAGAGAGAGAGAGAGAGAGACTGGTTGTTCATGTGCGGCAGGGAATAAACTGCAGGGGGAAAAAAAAACTTTTCTCAAACTTAAACTAGTGAAATCCAAAATATAGAGCAAACATGGCATTACTGCTGAAATCTGAGACAGCTAAGTCAAGATGCGCACACATGATCACATGTCGCTTAATCTGGAAATGAGAGGCAATACTCTCTGGTTGGAGTCATTCAAGAGACAAACCCGCACTTCACTGGCACTGAAAGAAAGACACTGACTCTCTGAAGTGACTCAGTGTCCGAGGTGACGCTGAGAAAAGGTCAAGCAAACATTCTTTGAGTCCATAAGTCTCCGATTCACAGTCAACGGAGCAAATCTGTGTTTTGTCTTGCGATGGCATGAGATTATAGCCCGGGTTCTTTGGTTTCTGGCTTTGTGACAGATTTGTTCCAGGTAGCTGAAGGAAGCAGAGATCAGAGAGATACAGATATCTCAGCTCCACGTGGTAAACATAAATGTATATTATTAAGTAGCACTGGGTAGAGCTTGTATGTAGAAATTCACAGAAAAAAATACAAGACATTGCAGGCAACAAATATGGGAGATGGGGGAATACTGTGTTTGATTCTGAGCCTCACAGACTTTCTTTCACATGTGTGGAAGTGAAATTGTTAATGAAATTCAGCAACACGCAAGAGAAATAACTCCATCATCCTGTAATTGAAGGGGTCAAGATCTCCTCATTGGACAAACTCCAAGTGAACCGTGCATGGATGTGGTGGTCGCTTTTATCCTGCGATTTGTCAGAGAAGCTGAAATAACCCCAAACTGTCAGCAGAGAATTATAAATGAGAGCCAGTTTTAAGAAAAGGGGGAGGAAGGCTTCAGAGGATTAAAAATCAAAAGGTGGCGTTTGTTTGAGGAGTTTCAATAGGAACAAAACATCATTTGATTTGTTTAAAAAAAATGGAATAAATGATTCAACTTAAACTATAACCGGTTTTGGGCGATTTCATTTTATTACAAAATAGTACAAAGAATGACCTTTAACATGCTGGTGAAATCTTGATTTATAAATTCAAGGGATAAAATGGTAATTGAGTATTTTCTTTAGGATTTGGATATGTAAAGCTTTGTAAAAGTAGCAGATGGCACCTTGGCTAAGGCTCCCTTCGATGTGTGGGGGCTCTGGTGGAGGAGCAGATCGGGTCTCGGGGCAGATCCTAACATGTCCTAAAAGAATCTGTCAGTTTGCTTATGTTGAGCCATCACTGAGGCCAGTTTGGCGACAGTAGTTGCATGGCCTGTGTACATTTGAAGCAAGAGCGAGGCACTGCGGTACGAGAGCAGCAAAGGCGTTTTTGGGCAGCAGCTTTGCTATGACAGATGCAGACGATGAACTCTTGACACCAGCCCGACCGGTTTATGTTCAACATGTGTGTGTCCGTTACCATCTCTGGTTTCCAGAGGGCTGCCCTAGCTGGTTTACTGTGAGTGTAGGTATGTGCGGGTCTGTGTGTGTCTGTGTTTGTCTGCGTGGAGGCCAGGCAGAGATGAGAGGAGCAGCAGGATCTGCAACTATCTGGGAGGTTGAGCATAATGACACACCGGGGACAGATTAGGTTCCTGTCCATCAGGGTTCCATCAGGAAGACTCTGATTTACAGCCGCACTGACCAGCCAGCCTGCCCTCCACCCAAAGCAAACACACACAGAAAACACCACGGCCTCTGTGCGGTGGCAGCTGGCGGGCTCGAACACATGTTGCATTTGGCCAGGTTTGGCTTTCACGTCACTGCAGCGGTGATCAGTGAAGTGATTTGAAGCAAAAAGACAAACTTGGAATTGCAGCTTAGCTCAGTTTTATTGTTAAATTCTCTGTATATGTGCATGTGTGTGTAAAAGTCAGTCTAGAATATAAAACGCTGTGTATGCTACTCACGTCCCCAGAACAGTGAAAGCAGGGAGATGGACAGATCCTTTAAACAAGATGTCACCCCCGAACACAACAATGATTAATCACACGCTGCAAATTATAAGCACCTGTATGAATGAGCAGCAAAGCTAAGGCCCTGTCCCACTGTCTGACTGCATGCTTTCACTCTCTCAGACAGACACCTCCACTGCCCCCACTAGCCTAGTCTCTTTTCACTGACCCTCTACCCCACCCCCAAATCCTAACTCTGCCCCCCCCCCCTACCGAGAGGAAGTCGGCGTACCGAGAGGAAGTCGGCCAGAAAAGAAACAACTTGCCGCATACACAAAAAGCCACTTCGACTTATACCCTCCATGAGAGAGATTTAGATTTTTCTTACATAGCTGACCTCCAGAAGCTGTTATGACACACCAAATATGTGATTATTGAATTTTGTATGATTTTAAAAAAAGTGGAAATTAACAATATTAGTTAAATATTCTTTTAATAGTTTTAAGTTTCATTGAGAAAAAAACAAAATCTGAAGATTGAAACTTGATGAAATAATTGCATATTAGGTTTTAATCCTTAACATGGCTAAATTGTGTGCTTGTTTTATTCATCTTCCAGCAAAGTGAATTCACTTTAAGCAGATGGGGGTCCTGAATTCATTATGCTAACAAGCTTGCCCTGCTGATAGGCACACGGGCTGATGTGAGGAAATGTGAGTTTGATTAATGTGGGCACAATTGAGCTGTGCAGACTGCTCCCCAGCCCCAGTTAAAGGAGTCGCCTGCCATCAGGCTCAAAAGGCTGCAAGCTGCAGAGCAGGCTCTCAGGCCTGCACCGCTCCCCAACACTTCAGAGCAAATCTGCTGCAGACCTTCCCTCTCCTGCCACACAAAACAAATGTGGCCCCAGCCTGGACCTGAATAAATCTAGCTGGCACACAGGCTTCTAAATGAAAACCATATTACAGATAGCTTACACAATGGGGGAGATGTGCTTTGTGTTTTCATATACATATATCAACTAGACCTGGGCTGGTTTGCCTCTGTCTTCGATCAGCCAGTGTTCTTAAACTAGCCAGAACACAGTAGGCAGGCAAGAGCCACAAGGAAAGCAGACTGTATAGAGAGCTCTTCCCAGGAGACGCACCATCTCACGGAGCCCAGCAAGGCTGGATCCAAAAAGCAGCAACCCAGGAAATCTCTCACCCTGAGAGAAATTAGGGGAGCATGCCCCACCGCAGCACATCTACAAGGCACGGCAGTGCAGTAGTAGAGGGGGAAAAAGGAGGGGATGAGAAGGAGGAAGGGGAAAAGCAAAGCTGAGCCCCCAGGTACCTGCCTGTACAGTCGCCTCTCTCCAAATGTTTACTTTGGACCAGACTGGCGGCCAACTGGTTGCAATTGACCCTCTACCAGGACGAGTTAGAGGGTGAACATGAGACTTTTCCTTCTGGGAAAAAGATGGAAGAGGAAAGCCACACACATACACAAACCCTAAAGCGCACGCACACACAATAAGCTAGCACAAAAAGTACAAAATCTAACAACCCACAAGAGAAAAGCTTCCATATTTAGAGAAGAACCTGTTTTCTCAGCCGAATGCATCAGGGTAATAAAAAAAAAAAAAAAAACAAACAAAAAAACAAACAAAAGATTCAAAAGGAAAGTGGAAAAAGCCCAGAAGTCTACAGCAGATGCCGCAAACTCCACAACTCCACCTGCCACAGGTGTTAGAGCTCAGGCCTGCTGACTGTCAGTGTGGTGGAAAACTGGGTGGCTGGCACACAGGACTGGGAAAAGTCAGACACTGTCAGCACCAACAAAAGGCCCTTTCCTATAGACTTAGAGCCCTCGTCTTCCATCCCACATGTTAACGGGCCGGTCATCCTCTCCACAGTACAGGCTATAGGCTGTGATGGAGGCGGGCTGCAGAGAGGAGGCCTTCTGGCCGCATAGACTAAATAAAAACCCTTAATCCTCATAAACTGCTCCATATGAGTATTACATCCCTAACCCTGCTCAGGACTTCCAACGGAATGGAACTCATTCTGCGGCTAAAACATTACCAGAATTCCTCCTGTTGCTTCTATAATAGGTTCCGTGTTCTGCTGCGGCCCGCTCTGATGCAAACCCTCAATTTCCTCGCAAATATCGATGACAGAACACGCTTATGAAGAAAAATGTCCCGGAAAATGTAAATGAGGGGGCTGGCCATGAAATGATTGCTGTGAGTTCGCACTGGCAGCATGTAGCCCGACAAGGATCCGAACTATGTGGACAAACCCTTCAGGGATTTGTTACGCCACAAGAAGAAGAAGAAAAAAAAAAAAAAATTGTTGACATGCCACCCACTTGCTAAACGTGATCACACAGGCCTGCGGAGTTGATATGATTCATCAATTAAAATCACGTTTAAAACAAACATGTCCATGTTGAACATTTCCCTTGTCAGCCGGCCTATTCATACTTAGCACGCAAGCCCTCTCAGCGCACACCTGAGCAGTGTAAGCATGCATCGGCCCAGGCAGGAAACAAGGGGGGGGAGGGGGCAGGTTGGCATTTCACTCCCGGCCAGTCATTTGTCACAATTGTCACAGAATGCACAAACACAAATTACTGAATTATAACTGCGGATGTGTGTGTCCTGCCTTGGCTAAATCAAGGCAGCGCTGGGAGCTGTCATAACAGAGGGGCTGGTGGCTGGGCCACCATGAGGGCGAGGAGGTGGCCCCGATGTAGCTGTTATAGCCTAAAAATTTGAGTATTTATTTAGTACTTATTTTTCAACATAAAGATAACCTATTATTACTAGACACATACTGTGTGGAATATATTTTACTGAAAATATGTTTCCCCTTTTCTTAAGTCAATGAGAAGACAAAATAACTGCAATGATAAGAGGCTGATTTTCCTCTCGTCAAATGTGATGATTTGTTAAAGAGTTTAACAACTGAAAATTTGAAAAAAGTTTAGAACAGTTGGCTTAATAAAAGGAAACTGCACACCTTGAGCTGTGTGAACATTTAAAATCAGTTTTCAGTACTTGATATTTTACAGACAAATACATTAGTCCTTAAAGGAACAAAATGTTTCAGCTATCCGTATCCATCATGTTCAAAGTAAATCTCCAGTGTTACTCAAAGCAGTGTTGGTATGTGCTGCACAGGGACTGTGTGTCAAGGCGAACCGCACAGGTAAGGTGGGCCAGACACAGGAAACGTATTAACATGGACCACTGTTTACTCTTCTCACCACAGCGCTGCCCACAGGGACGAGGAAAAGCAGCTCAAGCCAAAGCCTCTTCACACACACATGTTGTCACAAGTGACTTCTGGGGACATTACTTAGACGCGCACTCATTTCCCTGAAACTTGCCTGAACCCTAACCTTAACCGCTGACCCCAAAATATGTGTTTTCCTAGTTGTGGACACGACTTCTGTCCCCTGTTGGACAATCCATCTCCAATTAACCAGTATTTAGTCTAACACGTATTCCCAATGGTAGCCTATGACAGAACACACACACACACACACACACACACACACACACACACACACACACACACACACACACACACACACAC